>VYXB01009773.1:8161-44501 GCA_013397135.1 Pachyramphus minor | reverse complement strand
GAGCCAGGCCAGGAGGTGGGCCGGCGGGCGTGAGCGTGGTGCACCGGCACCGGGTCCGTGCGGGAGAACCTCCGGGCACCGCGGACTCCTGGGTCCTCTTGCTGAAGGAAGACGAGGTGGCACCCCAGAGCTGCCGCATCCCTCCGGTATTCATAGGATCATATAGTGCGAGGAGTTGGAAGGGAACCTTAAAGATCATCTCATTCCAGCCTCTCCCTATACTGGTCAGCGACACCTCCCACTAGACCAGGCTGCTCAGAGCCCCGTCCAGCATGGCCTTGAACATTGCCAGGGTTGGGGTATCCACAACTTCTCTGGTCAATCTGTTCCAGTATCTCACCACCCTCACAGTATAGAATTTGTTCCTAATGTCTAATCTAAATTTCCCCTTTTTCAATTTGTACCCATTACTCCTTGTCCTGTCACTACAGTTCCTGATGAAGAGTCCCTCTCCAGCCTTCCTATAGGCCCCCTTCAGATACTGGAATGTTGCTATGAGATCTCCATGCAGCCTTCTCTTCTCCAGGCTGAACAGCCCCAACTTTCTCAGCCTGTCTTCTCAGGGGAGGGTTCCCACTTCCCAGGTGCTGTGTCCCACCCTAACTCAAAAGTTTCTCCATTGCTTTCTCAGGGTGATGATTTGTGTTAGGTGGGTTTGTGGCTGTGCGAGAGACTGAAATGTTGAAGGTTAGTGATTCTGGGTGGTTTGTTTGGGTTGTCACTGTGTTGGAAAAGAGGAGGCTAGTGGCCACTTGTTTGCATCACGAGATTGCATGGTGCTGTGGACCTGAACCTACTGTTCTGGGACTAACTGGTGAATCATAATGGCTAAGTGTTCATTCTTACCAAAATGGCCTTTACTGTTGGCTAGTACAAGATGTGCATTACTCTCTTTCATAGCCCTAACATATTGAAGGAATAACATTGGAGGCCTGTGCTGCTGCTTGGGAAAAGGGAGATGCTTAATTCCTGCATCTTTCAATGGCATCTTGGGAGAGTTGCTTTGTTTTCCCATAGAGTGGTGAACAATCAGGCCTTTATAGGTGTGGAGGTTATCACTGGGATAGTGGTAATTGTGAGACGATTACACAGAAGGATGTTAATAACATAGTCCCCAGTACGAATATGTGGTTCAGTTTTAATGTTGGATTTTGTTTGGTCAGAGCTGAACATCATTACAGCAGTAAATAAAACACTGTCAGCAGTGCTGCTGATCTCTCAGGAAGCTAATTCTTGTTTCTTTCAGTAAAATTTAATGAGTTCTTATTTGGAATGGAATTTCTGAAGGGGACTTTGTATTAATTCTAGCATCTGGCTGTGTGTGTAGGCAGCAGAACAAGGAACTTCGTTTTCATAAAAGCCATTGCTTTTTTAATTGATCTTTCTTCAAAAAAAATTTAGTAACTTGGAATCATATGATCTTAGAAAGGCTTGGGTTGGAGAGGACCTTAAAGATCATCTAGTCCCAGTCCCCCTGCCCTGGTCAGGGATGGCACTCACTAGACCAGGTTGCTCAGAGCCCGATCCAACCTGGCCTTGAACAGTTCCAGGGATAGGGCATCCACAACTTCCCTGGGCAGCCTGTTCCAGTGCTTCACCACCTTCTGAGTAAAGAATTTCTTCCTAGCATCTAATCTAAATCTACTCTTACAGTTTAAAAACATTCCCCCTTTTCCTATCGCTGTCTGCCCTTGTAAAAAGCAACTTGCATTAAGTTGAATTTCTTTGCCAGCTTTTTGTTGTGTTTATTCCCCTCCTCCCCCCACCAATATGCATTTATGTAATATTTTGGTGGCCATTAGATAATTAAGACTTTTAGCTTATTTTTACTTTTATTTGGAACTTGTTTATGGATAAAACTGTAAGCTTGTAACTTTCTAGAATTAATGGATTCTTTGTCTTTTGCTTGCATAGCTAAGCAGGTGCCTTGTGTAGCCTCAGTTTTAACAAATGGATTATGTTTACAAAGATTTGCAGACTTGTAGTTCTGCTTATGATCTTGGATTTATGTTACACTCTGGTGTAGTAACATTTTATGGGTTATTTAACTGTAAAACTGACTTTTGTGTATTTTGCTTATTTAGAACTTATATTAAAAAAAGTCTTTTTTTTTTTTAGAAAGGTATCACAAGAAAAAATAGATAGTTTTTTTTGCTTTGTGTCCTATGGCAGTTTTTACCTCTGACTGAGAGAAGCTGGGTAGAGTTTCCTGGTAGATGGTCTGAAACAGCATCCAGTCAAAATGTGCTGTGTTTCCTTTTGCTTTGATGTTTAGGCAGTGGGTGTTCTTATATCAGCTAAGCTTGCTGTGGCATTCCCACTGCCAGACAACCCAGGGACAGGCCCTGTATCAGGATCAGTATGATCAGTTTTTGTGCTGATGATTTACAGATTCTCTTGGCACCTTCCCCTCAGATACTTACAACAGACATTAATGAGGTCCCTTCTTAGACATCTCTTCTGGAGGCAGTCAGGTGACTTACTGAATATGCCATGAAATCAATTGTTCCCTTTTCTCACAAAACAACTTTAAAGCACTCAGCTCTCTGCGTATTAACTTGACAGGTGACTGCACATTTATTCATGGAATTTAGGATCTATAGAGACAAGCTAGCAACAAGCCAGTCCCATTGTTCAGGTTTTCCCCAAAGCTCCATTTGCTTACACATCTCTCTCCTTCACTGAAACTATAACTTAATGCTGTAGTAAACCCATGCTGGTCTAGCTGAGCCAACCAGTTGGGTTTGGCTTACTTAAACTTTTCTTCTAAACATGAGCAGTTCCTTTATTTTAGTTGGAGTGAAGGTTTCTCTTTATAAATAAAAAGTACTCTGAGTTTGCAGAAGAATTAATTCCCCAGTTTTTGGGTGTTGTAGGAGACTGACATAGAAGAAAAGCCAGTATTACTAGATGTTTCTTTGAGTTTCATCTGTTGCTGCAACATTCCCTGCCTGTCTGTATTTGAACTACAGATGGTCTGTTTCTCGCTGTTTTTATTTTATTGCACGTGTGGATGCATATCATTGTCCTAAAGCTTCTTCTAGAACACGGATGCAATTGCCTGTGTTGGAGGTCATAGTGTGTTGAACCTGGTAGCTGTTCTCTATGTGAGCTGCTCTCCAGATTATCTGCACTGTACCTGCTTTTCATGATCAGTAAAATTTCCTCTTGGATTTTCATGATCAGGTTTTATTCAGAGACATGCAGTGGCACAAAATTAATGGCTTGATCAAGCAGCCCAAGAATTCTTAGCTCAGTCTACAGCAAAAGCAAGCAATAAGAACGTTTTGGTATATTCCTCTTGGTTCCAGCAGGTGGAACTACATGGCTGCTCAAAATAGGTCTCATGTACTTCATCAGTTAATAATGGGTGGAGGGGGAAGCTCCCAGACAGAAGACTTCAGGAGAGTTTAGCATTCAGTTAATGGTACATCTCTATTCCTAGGGTAGTTTTAGCGTGCAGTCTAGCATTCTACAAGTTTCTTTAATATGCAAAAATAGGGGTTTTTTATAACCATTGTACCTTGACTATAACATTGAGCTTTCCTTCACAGATGTAGTCCCAGAGGTGTTAGTCCTAGATGGATGTTTGCTGTCTTTGCAAGGATACTTTGAGACATGTTTTCAGGACTTGTTTTTCAGTTGGTGGGTTTTTTTCCTTGCATTTTAGTAGTTCTCTGGCTCTTAAGGTAAATAGCCTCTAGTCAAAAAGAACAGAAGGAGACTGAGTGCCTTTACGGGGTGAAAGGGAATGGAGGCAGAAAGAAAGTCTGTGGGGAAATCTTGGCATGTATAACATTTTGTTTCTTAGAAGTGTTGGAAAAGCTTGTGAAGGGGACAAGTTGGTATTTTATTTAAAATATGTCCTTCTTGAAGAAATCAAGTATTATTTCTCTTTAATAAAATTGCAGTTTACTGTGTTTTTAAGTATTCAGTTACGATACCAAAAGTTTCTTAAGAACTAGTAAGTTTCTTTAAATTTCCCTCATCATACTTAAATGATGAATAACAGTAAACAATTAGCCTTAGAACAAGGCTTGGGTTTGTTGTGTTTTTATAACTAGATGTTTACCTACTCATGGCTTTAGGTCTTCTTTTTGAACTGAGATCCCTCCTCTGTGTTGGTTTCTTGTCTGCCACGTCCCTTTCTTTTGGATTCAAGCAGATCTTTCATATTTAGAAGTTAAAAGTTCTTAACTATTTGAAAAAAGATGCAAATCTTTAACAAAACATGATTCAGTACTGTGTGGATCATGCTTGTACAGTCACAGTTAGTGTTGCACTGAAGTGTCATTCAGCTGGTATTATGAAATATTTCCCTCAGAATCAATGTGTATTTAATGTTCACAGCTTGTAGTGTTTCCTGCTTGATTTTTCGCTTTTAATAAAGCAGGTTTTGTTTGTATGCAAGATGAAATTCTATTCTTAAAAATGAGAATAAAAATTTATTTGCTGTAGAAATTACTTATTTGATTAACTCTTCTTTTTCCATTGTCTTACACTCTGGCCCACAGCAGTTACGGTGAAGGCTGTTATGAAGTTCCAGTTCTAAAGTGCGCTCTGGCTAGCTACATTTAAGGACTGCTAGAAAGCTTGAAGGTTTTTGTGGCACCTTCTTTGTTGCTTTATGTTTCTTTTTCATCTTTCAGCTCTGTGAAGAAGTTACCCCTGGAGTAACTGCTGACAGAAGTACTATCTTGGCGAGTGTAATCGCTGCTTGCAGAAGGCTCTTCTCTCAACCTCCCAAAGGTGACTGTAGCTTTGATCAGTGAAATGAAGCAGACTGCATTCCTTGCTGAGGACTGTACTTGTGTGCTATCCAGATTTATTGTCTATGGGGAAGTAATCTACTAACCAGTCATTGATCTTAAGACGGAACATTTATTTATGGGATTTTTAGGAGCTATTAAAGCATAAGTGGTTTGCTTAACTTCTTGCTATGCAATGCAATTTTCTGTTGAACTAAGCTTGTCTGTCTTTGGTTAAAAGAGTAGCTTTACTTTACGTTATTGAATACATGTGATATTTGCTTGTCAACAGTAATAAATTTATTCTGGAGACGTGGTAGAGCTTTTCAACAAAAAGACAGAAACAAAGCTATCTTTGCAGTCTATATGTTGCTAGCTTCTTTGCTGTTGTATACGTTCACGTTGTGACTACTGAAGTATGGTGACAGAATTGTGAAATAAAAAAAAATTATGAGCTCCTTAACTCTTTCTTAATAGGATTTGAAAAATATTTTCCCAATGGGAAGAAAGCTAATGGAACTAAAGGTGCACCTGCAGAAACAAAAGGTACAAAAAGCTGCTTGACTTTAGTTCTTTGTGGAGTGTGTATTCATTAAATTAGATTTTGGCATAACAATTGCGGGTTTGGGATTTGGGTTTTTTCTCTATTTTTCAGGGAAGATGTTTCTGTACCAGATTAGTTTAAAAGTGCAAATTGATGTGTTTTTATTATACATGATACGAAAGCAAAATAAATATCTTCTGGAATAGTATTTATTTTCTCTTATGCCTCAGTTGGAATGCTGCCCTTAAATTCTTGTTTTACTGTTTCCTATTGGTTGATATTAGCCCTGCATTCAAAAACTCTCTTTGTGTGTAGCTCTCAGCTTTTCCAGCACCCATTTTGTTGAATGGAATAGCCAGAATTGTCACTCTGGGTGAGGATCCAGAACAGCTCTTCAGTTCTGGCTGCCCAAGTGCCATTAGATAATAGACCTCTCCTCTGGTCATAACTGTATGAGATAGATGTCTGTCTGCCACTTGATGGACTATCTATTTGCTTTTCTGTGGAAAACGCTGTTTCTCACATCATCTAATTATTGTAGCATTGCAGACTAGTACATTTTTCAGAACAATTCCTTAATTTTAAAACTAACATAAAATAGTGTGAGATTGATATAAGATGTAAAGCTATTTTCTTTGTTATGTTTCTTTTTTTTTATTAGAAGCAAAGCAGGCTAGTGCCAGACAGCCTAGTGGGAGTAGCACTGGAGGAGGTGGCAGTGGTGGAAAGAAAGGTGGCAAGAAAGAAGACACTAACTGGTGGACCAGATTACAGAAGGTTTTGACTTTGAAATATCTTTCTTTATGTTACTGTCTTATCTCCATGAAATAACCTTGCATGTTTTTTGCTTTTTAAGGCCATATTCTGATTGCCTAAATCTTCCTTAAGCCTCCTGTGCCTAGCATTTCATGGCACCTGGCTCTAGGTGGCTCCCTACTCAGTGCCTTTGATAAATAACTTTTCTGTATGACTCCAGAGGCATCTATCTCTGGTTCAGGAACGTTAATGGAATTTTAAGCTATGTGAGTGTCGTTGGTAGTAGTCAGTATTCTTATAGAGGAGCCCCAGGCCCTTAAGGGCTTTGTGTTTTGTTTCAGAATGACAGTTTGTAAAATTTTCTAACCATACAATGCAAGTTAAATGTAGTTTGCTCTTACCTGTTCAGACCTTAATGGAGTACTTATGTGAGTTTCTTTTTGAAATTTATTGCCATTAACTGTACACAAAGATGATAGAATCTGGCAGTACAGAGATATAAAAATATTTTTCTGATTTTACTTGGGACACACATAGTATTTTTCCTCCTTCTTGGATTTTTCCTGTTAGTTTTTTTCCTTTTTTTTTTTTCCTTCCCATATTGCATGTAGTCCTGGAGGGCAAGGATAATTGTTTTAGAACGGAGGCATAAAGGTCATGTGATAGATGGCAATCTTTTTTCTAAAAACAGTACTTCACAAATCAAAACAGTACAATTACTATTTGTAAACCACTTAAAGATTTTCTACTAGTGCTCTAATTCCTCAGTTGTATCTGAAGCTTCTGAAATGTGTTCATACAACAAAGTAAACCTTTGTTTGACGTTCTCTGTGGCAACCTAGAGGGCAGGGAATAAAAGCCGGAAAGAGATACTAGAACCTGTTTGTTACCTACTTACTGTATTACAGACTCTAAAACTTTTTTTTTTCCCCCCCCCTCTCCATTTCCTAGGGTGACATTCCATGGGATGTCAGGGAGTTTCGGATGTATGTAGTGGGAAGTTCTTTTTTTTGGACAATGGTTGTATACTACTTCTTCTTCAGGGTCCCTGGGAGAGAAATCACCTGGAAAGACTTTGTCAACAACTACCTTTCTAAAGGATTGGTGAGTAGGGAGGGGAATCAATACAAAATTTTGGTGTGCTGCAAATGCTCATTTCTGCGTCCCCACTTACGCTTGTGTTCACGTGTCTGTGGAGTGAGAACTGGCTTAAGAGTAACTTTTGAGGGAGAAAGGGATTAGCTTTTATTTTAATCAGTTCCTTGATCTGATGTTCTGGATGGATGTGTGGAGGTTTATGTAATTTCAAGGCACGAGAGGGAATAGCAGCTCAGGACAAAATGAGGGTAGCTCATGTGGATGCTGGTTTGAAGGGGCAGTGTAGCCACACTCTCTCAGGGTATGGTTGTGTAGTACAGGTCAGCTGACCTAATGGCTTAAGCAGGCATGCCAGCTGCCTTTGGAAGAAGCTTACTCCTAACCTTAAGCATTTCCATGAGCCCATCCCTCTGAAGGGAAAGGTTTTCTGCTTGTTTCATGCCTGAAATCAGTGCCTCCGGGAATCTGAGAAGCAGCATTGTGAACAGAAAGGTGAGGGTGGGGAATGGAAGAATCCCTTCAAGGACAGTAAATTGGCATTCCTTCAAGGACAGTAAATTAGTCTAACTCTGTTGTAAAATAGCCTCCTCTCTTTTTTTTCTTCTCTCTTATTTCATCTTACCTGGAGCCACTACTAGAGCAATCAGTTTTATCATCGGTGTCCTGTCTCTCTGTAGAACTTGGCAGCTTTCCACACTTGGAGTAATAGGTTGGTGATGCCCTGAAGCTCAGGAGATCGCATCTTACACAGGCTTTTTCCACTTCAGGAGCCACTAGTCCTTTGCTTTATTCCCTCCCAGCTTGTAGCTTCACCTGCAGATTGTGAAAGCATTGGCTTGCTTCCTCCTTCCTCTAGGTTGCAGAGCTGGGGTTTTCTGTTTAACAGCGTGCTTCCTACCCCTCCATTACTTTGGTAAACTGCTAAGCAGAGTGTTTCTTACCTTTCTTCATCTTACTGATTGATGCAAAACTGCTCCGTGTGCTTCTCCCCTTCTGCCTAGACTGTGTCTCACAGTCAGTCCTGTTCTTAATTGATGATTATCTGTCCATCTTCTGGAAAAAAACTTACTGATTGTACTTGTTGTGAAGCAGTAGGACACTTAGCTCGGTAAAATGATTAGTTCAGCTGTCAGAGTGAACAAAGCCTGAAGCCCTGTTGCAGAAAAGCATTGTGAAAGTAGGCTGTTGCACAAAATCAAGTTTTTTTGTGTCTTTGTAAGATGTAGTCTGGATGTTTGGGTAAACTAAATATGTAGCTATCAAATGCTCTTGGTTGCCATAGTGTTGAGGAGAAGACCACACTAGTGGGGTTATGAGCTTTTCAAAAGAAAGATGTTCAGGTACTGTTGCATGAACTGAGGTTAGTTCTATCTACAGTGACTTCTTCGCTCATGTTTTGCTTTAATTCTACCAGAAATGGCCACAGGTAGTGAGTTCAGGGAACACCCTTACTAATCTCAGTCCCAAGTTCTAGAACCATTGCTAATTTTAAACGCTTTAAGGATGCTGAAGCCAGTTATTTTATGGAAAGAAAAAGTGGAAAAGTCATTAGTTGTCTTCTGAAGAGACCCTGTCAAATTCAAGAAACTAACTATTTGAGGGGACTTGTAAAAAAGAGCTTTATAATATGTACCTGCAAAGCTGTGGTTTAGTTTTTGGGTTTAGTTTATATGGTGTCTGTAACCTCAGCTAAATACTTCTTTATCTAACTGATGTTAATTGTATTTAGTATGGTAGCACAGGAAGCCTTTTATATTGGAGTGAACAACTGTACGAGTTAAGCCTTCCTTCATTCTGTTCAGTTTGGTCTGTTTTGGAAGCTACTGTAAGAGTTTGGAGTCATATAACTTACTGCTTTTGGTGTGTGACTACTGAAATAGTTAAGTATTGTTCAACTATTTCACAGTAACTGTGATTTTTGCTGAGGCATGCATTGGGTTTTTTCCTTAAAAAGGGTGTGAGGTCAGTCTTTCAATCTAAACTCTAAACTCCTTTCTTCCTGATTACATACATGATTCCTAATGGCAAGCTGTAGATTGTGGAACCATCCTGATGTACAAGATTAATTTTATTCTCCTTACTGGAAAACAGAAAGATTCACTTGTGGTATCTGTAGCTCTTAGCTGTGATGGAAGTGGTGACTGTGAGCTCTTCACACAAGTTTTATTCTTTCCTTCTGCAGGTGGACAGACTTGAAGTGGTGAACAAGCGCTTTGTTAGAGTCATCTTTGTTCCTGGAAAGTCTCCTCATGAATGGGTAAACACTTTTAGTACATATACAACAGCAAAGCAATCTTTTTAGGTAAAGTCTGGTATGAAAAGCTGGGTCTGGAGCATTAATAGTGTCTCAAACTAAAATATGTTTTCTGCCTTATTGTTACATTATCCTACATTGTGTGTTTTTTACTTTACTGTGCCAGTTGTTTTGCCATAGATACCTTGGAACTATGGCAACTAGTTCCTTTCCAGCACCATGCTCTTAATACAGACATGTAAACAGGAAGAGTGAGAAATTGCTGAAGGTTCTGTAGTTTTAGCTGCTGTTTTCCATCTGCTCAAGAAAATCCCAGACTTAACTGTGCATACTTTTTGATCTTTTCTGTTCCAGGCTGGTTTTAGCCAGTTATTTGAGAAAACAAAGAGAGATGTTTAAATTTTATCTCCAAAGTACTTATTTCAGGGAGTTGCTTTTCTAGTAGCATTTTTCCTACTGAGGGTTAAACTAATGCAGGCAAAAATTCTCCAAAGAATAATACCCAGTGGCAGGGACCTATTAAAAGTAAATAAATAAATATCTGATAGACAATGTGGAAAATTCAGAAGAATCATCAGAGCAGTTTATCAGGTTATCTAGGTGGTGGAGGTTTCTTAGCTGACTTTCTGAAATAAGGTCTGCAAGTCCCTCCGGGATAAAGTGAAATCTGTGATAGTTACTTAATCAGCGTGTTTCAGTGTGGCTTATTAGTACAGCTGCTCTTTAGCCCACATACCACCAGTGGCCTTAGTTTCTCAATCACTTAATACTCAGAACTACTCTGTTTTTAATTTTTCAATATTAAGGTAAGTTAGGGGCAAATCAGGCAGGTCATGGTGCAGAAGGGGAGATTTCTTGAAAGACCGAACAACAGTGTTTGAAAGTAATGTCTGAATTGTTTTTTTCTGTTGTATGATAAATTTCATGCTGTGTTTTTTGTGAAGACAGCTTGCTTTAAAGCTAATATAGACTCTGAAAGTAGAGAATTGCTTTTCTTAATCAGAAGGGCTGAGACCTTCAGGTGAAACAGTAAGTTGTATGACTGCTGTGTTTCCAGGTTCAGTGCTCTGTATTATTCTGACATCAGTTACACATTTGACCAGGCAGCTTAAACCTGGTCTGAATCCGGTCTGATAATTTCTTGCATACGTGTTAGAAGTTGGCTTGTAATGAAGCTGGAATCAGGCACTTTGTGGTGATCTCTGCTTTTTTTCTCCTCGCAGTACGTCTGGTTTAATATTGGTAGTGTGGACACTTTTGAAAGGAATCTTGAAACTGTGCAGCAAGATCTGGGAATAGAAGTGGAGAACAGATTGCCTGTAGTCTACTCAACAGAGAGCGATGGGTAAGAAGTCACTTTAAAAGAGTCTCTGACAAAAAGATGGTTGTGTTTACAGTAGAGTAGGTTTGTAATACACGTGCCCTAGGCCTCTCTGGGTGGTGGTATTATCAGAGTAACAATCAGCTTGGGTTTATTTTTGAGTGTTAACTGTAAGAGAAGCTGTTCAGCACTTTGTCTATGAAGAAATCCATATCCTCTTACTCTAAATATATCTTATTACATAAATGTTTGTTTACTATTACTCCTTTCTTCACTTAAGCCCTTCCTCCCAGTGACTTGTACTGGAGTGAGAGTCAGCCAGGCACAGCAGTAGAGCTCCAGAGATGGCACTCATGTAGATTTTTTTTTTCCCTCTTTATCTCAGAAATGTGGGCTACCCATAAAGCTTAGAAATTCTGTGCTCACTTATGATTGTACTTATTTTCCCCATTTCGTTTTTGCTGAGTGTTGATAGAACCTCTTGTGAGCTGTTTGTTGAAGCCGTTCCTTTCCACAGAAAAATCTGTGCTCAGATACTATGTTAATGAGGACTGTCTTAGGATTTTTGGCTTGTACAGAGCTGTGCTAGAGATCTGGAGGACAGACAGTGAAAGATAATGGGCAATGAATAATAAAAAACAGAACAAAAAAACCCAAAACAACAACAACAAAAAACCCCTCACAAACAAACCCCAAAAAAACCAAACCAGAAGCCCCCAGAAACTCTGTAGCCTTGAAAAGGAAAATGGAGACATAGAAAGAAGCAGAAAATGTAAAAAAAAAATGAGAAAGACCTAAGAGAAGAAGCGCAAGTATGTATTTTAGAGGGAAATTTCTGCTTGAAGTTGTAGCATACACTGATATGCAACCTAATAGAATTTATTTTGAGGATATAACCAACTGCATAACTAGTCCTGTGAATTTACCTTTGCAAAACTGAGATACTTCTGTTTATTAGGTAATGCAATTTTTCTCTGTAAAACTCATCAATGTCACTTGATGTGCTTGGTTTAAAAACAAGCAACAATCAATATAAGAATTTGTTCTCTATTTTATTTTGGTTATTTCCCAGTGTGAACAACCCTGCAGAAATAAAAATATTGGAAGTTAATCAAGTATTAGCCCTGAATGTGTTTGTTTATGGTGGAACCAACATCTTTTACGTGTTATATGCAGTAATGGAGTTTTGTGATATATGTGTTTTTCTTTGTTTTTTTTTTCTTCCACAGGTCATTTCTTCTTAGTTTGCTGCCTACAATTCTGATTATTGGTTCTTTGCTTTACACCTTAAGAAGAGGTCCTGCAGGCTTAGGTCGGGGAGGACGTGGAATGGGTGGACTTTTCAGTGTTGGTGAAACCACAGCCAAAGTTCTTAAGGATGAAATAGACGTTAAATTCAAAGATGTAGCTGGCTGTGAGGAGGCCAAATTAGAGATAATGGAGTTTGTTAACTTTCTGAAAAATCCTAAACAATATGAGGATCTGGGAGCAAAAATTCCAAAGGTAAGGCGTTATTGATTTAGCAGATAAAAACTTCATTCTTTTGGTAGTCCTTGATATTCTAAATTGTACTGGGATTGTTTACATATGTAATGCTTTCCAGCTTCTTTCGTGTCACAATCAGAAAAAAAATAAATAGGTATTAAGTGCCAGCAGTGTAACTGTGGTGCCAGAAGACTTGTCTTGTGCAATACTTTATCTGTTCACATGAATCAAAAATGATATGTCACATACATGTGTAGCATCATTCTTGCATATATTGTTATAGAATTGCCTTTTGGCTATGCTGGCATGGGAGCCCAACTGATGACATACCTCTTTTTTTTTTTCTTGTTTAGTATGTCAATCAAAGAAAACACTGTTCCTGTAAATCTAAGGCTGGCAATATTGCATCTGTTTCTTTTCTTTTGCTTTTTTAAATGAGGTATTAATCTTCTGTTTATTTCCTTGTGTAATTTTGACTGTGGTGGAAGAAAAGCCAGTGGACTCGACATTGTAATGTGTAGATTTTTACGTAAGATATTTCATAGGCTTACAATTGTTTTCTTCATGAGGAAAATACACTTATTTCTCTTGCAGGGGGCAATTCTGACAGGTCCTCCAGGTACTGGGAAAACACTTCTAGCTAAAGCTACAGCTGGAGAAGCTAATGTACCATTTATCACAGTCAACGGCTCAGAGTTCTTAGAGATGTTTGTTGGTGTGGGTCCAGCTCGAGTAAGTCTTTGGCCTTGCTCTTTTCTTTTAGTATTGGTTGTTGAAAGGATGTTGTCACGTTTGGGTGACAAACTGTTGTGATTACAGCTGAAGTTCTTTCTTCTATGCGGGTTACTTACAAGTGATGCCAGATGCTTGTCTAAACACAACAATCATAGAAATACCTTTCATAAAAGGAACTAATGCAGTTCGGTATCTGGTTGCAGGCCATTAAGGATTTACCGCTTCTCAGAAGCTTAAGAATACAGAACAGAACTCTGCAAGCTCTGCTCTAAAGTAAATTTACTAGCTGGGTCAGAAATATGTAGGTCATTTAACTACTGCTATGGGAATGCCTCCTCCTGCTCTAAATCATTCCTGTTTCTTTGAAGGACTTTATTCTCTTTGTAGTTTCAAATTCTTAGCTATGAAGAGTTGTCTAGAATACACAGATAAATTTCTGGTTGAAATAGGAGTCCCAGGGTCATGGAATTAATGATGGATTTATGGAGATCAGATGATTTAAATAACCAAATATATCTGTCTAATATTTTGTGCACTTTTGCCTTAACTCTCTTAAAATAGCTCATTAAAAACATGTTAAGTGGTATAAACAAGTTACTGATGATATTTTACCGTAATAAAAATTTGTGAAAGTATTAGGTATCCTAAAATAATAGTGATACTCAGACTACATTGACATTAGTTGTCTATACATACCTGACATGTCCTAAAGCAAAGTGACTTAAACTTTTGTACTGGTCTGTGCAAATGATTATCAGCTTTGGCTGTGAACTGAGGTTTCAACACAGTTGGTAATTTCTGATACCTGTAGAAAACAACATGAGAGAGTATTTTAGTTTCAGTTCCTATTAATTGATCATTTTTAAATTGGGATGTGCTAAAATTAAAACTGCTTACATAGCCCTGGTTCCTTTGGTGGTCTTTTTTAGTGTATATGCATTATGGAAACTTCTAGTTCTGTTCCTTCTGAAAAATAGTTGAATGTTTCTGTATTTCCATCTCTTTCCAGTGAAAACCACTTTGAGCATCTAACACTTCTTCCTGATTTATTAAGTTCCTTCTTTGTACTTTTTTCAAAAAATCTGATTGACTTGGTGTGGTAGAGAGTACTGTCTAAAATTTGCATCTCTTTAAATCTGCTGTACGTTGTTTCTCATCAGAGAAGCCTTCTCTAATTGAATCACTACTGTATAAAGTAGTAAAGCTCTGAGGAGCATATAATTCTCAATCAGGTCCAAATTCTTCCATAATTTTTCATTTCGTGTTTGCTCCAGTTCAGTTCCTCAGTTGTAGACCTGTTGACTCACTGAACTGGTTTTAAGGAAGTCCTTCTGATATATTTGCAAGCAGAGCAGCACTGCATGTTGCATCTAAAAGTCAGTCACGTTGTGCTGGAACTACTGCAATTGAATTTGATAGGTGATATAATATTTAGAATCCGAAAGTCTAAAAAAACCCTTCAGCTGTTTACTCATGTCTTGCCCTTTTTTCCCAGATTTCTAGAAATAAATTTAAATTCCAAATAGACATTTGGAGGTGAATTAAGTTTTTGTTAGCCCATGTAAGGGAGAGGCAGGAGGGCTAAAAGTCAGTATTTATAAAAGCATGTTGTTAAAGTGCAGTGGTAATGGCTTGTAAGTAAGCCCTCAGTTAGAGCTACATGTAGGAACTGCATCTCCCTGTTCCAACTACATAAAAAAGACTTTTTCCTCAGTGTAAACAATGACTGTGTGGTAGCATTCCTGTCCTGTTTGTAATACTGTGTGTTAAAGAAGAGCTTAAAAGATAAATCTTGCTTTAAATCTCTGAAGTCTGAATGCTTTTATCGCTGAAGATGTATTTCAGTTATGCAAGAAAAGTAATTTCTTAAGACTTTTAAGTTGTTTGATGTTCTCAGTTTATGGACTGAGAAAGGATTTGGCAGCCAGTGGGCCTTCACATTAGTGATTCTTGCTGAGCAGCAGCTACAGTGTAACTTATTGCCTTGGGTGCTGGCTGGAGGCTTGGGAATGGTACTGGATTATAAGGATCCTGTTACTGATGTGCCTCTTCCCCTCCTACCGGCCTCCCAGCTCCAAACAGTTACAAACCAATCTGATGGCCGCTCTGTTCTTCTGTTAAGGTTAGAGACTTATTTGCTCTGGCTCGGAAAAATGCCCCGTGCATTCTCTTCATCGACGAAATAGATGCAGTAGGAAGAAAGAGAGGAAGGGGCAACTTTGGGGGACAAAGTGAACAAGAGAACACGCTCAACCAGCTTTTAGTAGAAATGGATGGTAAGTATTTAATGTGTAATATTACATTATAATAAAAAGTATATGGGAAAGAACTAATATGTTCAGACCTGTTCTAATTGTTCAGACCTGTTAACCAAATTTGGATTCTAGGCTAAATCCAAATTGTCTCTGTTTACTTGCTTCCTAAAATGAAGAATGGTGACTCATTTTGCTGCAGCCTGGTGTTTTACTAAAATCATTCAGAAAAAAAAAAGAACCCTCATTCTTCATCTCCTAACTCCTTGTCATAGTTGAATAGGCCAAAAAATTCTTCTCATCAGATTAGTCTGTCTGTAAAAAAATTGCAGCTAGCCATGCTGGTTCTGCAATTTCCTGAGCAGTTAATCTATTATTGTATTTTGAAGATAAAGCAGGATTTGATAGAGTACTTCACAAAGCAGAGCCCAAGGCCATTTTCTTGCTTGTTATGAAAAGCTGGACAATGCTGTAATAAATAGTTATATTTTCAGCTCTGAGACTTTGTACAAAACTTATTTGATCAAACTTATTACATGACCCAGTAAAGTGGACAGTCTTTTTATTACTGTTTTATTTTTTTTATTCATGGAAATTATACTTACACAGGTTTTTCTCTTTATTACATTTCTTCAACAGGATTTAATACAACCACAAATGTAGTAATTTTGGCAGGTACTAACAGGCCAGATATTTTAGACCCTGCTCTAATGAGACCAGGACGCTTTGACAGGCAGATTTACATTGGTAAGTTTTAGCTGCATGGCTGTGTCCTTCTGTGTTTGTGGAATACCACTGAAGTCACTGCAGCTATTTGTATAAGTAATTTCCTTGCACACATTCAATTTGAATATATATATATATATATATATGTGAAAAGTAAAATCATATGTCTTTTATCTTACAGGACCCCCAGATATAAAAGGAAGAGCATCCATTTTCAAAGTTCACCTTAGACCTCTGAAGTTAGACAGTATCTTAAATAAAGATAACCTAGCAAGAAAGCTCGCATCACTTACACCTGGATTTTCTGGTAAGTAACTCCTAATGCTGCTGTTATTCTCAATCTACCAGTTAGTCTGTAGATATTTTATTTCCCTACTGCTTCTGGTTTTCTTTCACCTGATTTTCTGGATGGCATTCTACTTCATTGTATTTACTGGTACAGTGTGAAATTCTTTTTGCCTGTTTGAGGAAATAGATTTCTGAGGGTCTTAAGTTTTGTCTGCGTCAACCAGGGTGATTTACCAAATGGCAGTTTCTTCTGTCTTCAGTAAAAGCAGTCGAGAGGTTTCTCACTGCTGTCACTCATGTGTGTTCTTCCTTTGTTTGTCCTTTGATTTGTTTGTTGCATTCTTGAAAAGTGTAAAGAAGACCTGTTTTTGTGGAATTGGTGTGCGTATTCCATAAGGCAATTTCTGTTTCTGGATGTAAGAACTGCTCCCTGGAAACGTACTGTAACCTTTTGTTGAATTAGGGATGGATTTTACTTATTACTGGCTTGTAATGTTATTAATTTAAAATTTGGGTTGACCAGTAGTTGAATTTTTCACTGTTTTCCTGGTCTATATAAAACTGGCTTTCTGAGATCTGATTGTCAGTGTTTCTGGCAGTGATGATGTTGAAACTAAGTTATCTCAATAATGTTACTGTAAATAGTGTTAACAAGTGGTTGGCTTGAAACCAGTAATGTGAAGGGATATCCTCTAGAGATATGCCAATAGCTGAGCTATACTGAATTCACATGTAGGAAATCTATGCAGCTAAATATGTGCTAGTTTAAGTATAGTCTTTTGCAGACAGAAAATGAAGGTAGAAAATATCAAACAAGTACTCTGCTGGTAATGAGCTCTGTTTTCTGGCTGTCTACCTATGAGAAAAATCCTAAAGCCTATAACCATAGTATGTGTATTTAGATATCTCTTGAATAATTAAGCTATTTCAGAGCATATTTTGTTTATTTTTCAAGCACTGTGAGAATTTATGGCAAACTAGTTATAGGTGAGGTTATCTTTATGCTAAACTCAGACAAAACTGTTGAAAATTATCAGTAATTCGTGCCTTCCCTACTTTTAGGTGCTGATATTGCTAATGTTTGTAACGAAGCTGCTTTAATTGCTGCAAGGCATCTCTCAGATGCTATAAACCAAAAGCATTTTGAGCAAGCAATTGAAAGAGTTATTGGAGGTAGGTGAATCGCATCAGTTGTTTCTCAAAAATTATAACAGGACAAGATACTTCCTTTTTTATATATATATATACACACATACAGAAAGCCATGCTTTGAGTCTTTCTGCTGGTCTTCCAGGTTACTTATTTTTCCCCCTGCTAAACACATCTGAGATTTAGAAAAGAAGTATCCTGTCTATATTGTTGACTACTATAATAGAGGAAGGGGTATAAAGGCAAATTTGATTTCTTCAAAATGGCAAGAGGAAAAGCTGTTTGGATTTAGGGATGCTTTTAACTGCTGCTAGCCTGAAATAGTCTAGAAAACTACTTCATTTTTAAAGTGCATTTTTAAAGTGTTTGAATACTCTTAAGAACTTACTTTCAAACTAGAAAGTCTAATTAAGGACAAGGTTACAGTGAAACCTGGAAGATGTAAATTTCTAAACCTTGCAAATTTGGGGTGGTTTTTCTTAAATTTTTTCAGTAGGTCATATATATGGCCTCTTAAGTATTGCTCACCATCTTTCTAAATGAGGTAAAGGATTTCAGAGGAGAAAGGTGTGTCTGAAACTATTAATCAAATTTATTTTATAAAGGTTTGGAAAAGAAAACTCAAGTGCTCCAACCAGAGGAGAAAAAGACAGTAGCATATCACGAGGCAGGGCATGCAGTTGCAGGGTGGTTTTTGGAACATGCTGACCCACTCTTAAAGGTAAGGAAAGTAATTTGAACCAGTAATTTAACAGTAACGTGGACAATTTCTTTTTCTTTTGTAGGTTTGTGGTTTTTTTCCCCTTAATGTTGAGAGGATATTAAAATATATAGTCTCACAAAGGTATTGTGTGTCAGATTTAGGGTACTTTTTTTGGTTCATTTCTTATAACTTTCTTAACTGTTTTCTGACTTGGCTGTTGCAGTATGTAGTATAAATGTCCTTGGAAAGTGAGAGATCTGATCCTCCCCTGAGGAGGATCTGCCTGCCTTATAACTGCTTTTTCTCTAAGGCTTTCACTATAGGTCAGTGGTTTAAGTTAGTCTTACCAGGTTACACAGGTATACTTCAGGAATATAACTATAGAAATTATCATTTGAAGGCTGAATTTTACTTTTATTTTTCTTTTTTTTTTGGATGCACAGCTTGACAAATTGAATAGAAAGGAAAAATCACGCCAATCTCCCAAACTTGCTTTAACATTCCTAGTTTTTGCGCAGCTGGGTTTTTAATCTCATCTCAAGTTTAAAATTAATCTTGTACAATTTACTGCTGGAAGGAAAACCATTATTCAATGTGGAAACTCCTTCAACTGTTCAGAATGCTAGAGATAGAGAAATGCTGTTGTATTCTGTCTGATACAGAATATGTAATGCCTCATATGTAACTCTCAAGGAATTGTGTATTTTTAATTAGAGTATTTTTAAAATCCCATACTGTTTTTAGAAGAGATATGACAGTGGTGTTACCTTTCTTTTCCAGATATTCTAGTAGTTATTATCCCAGTTTAGAGCTAGCCAGGGCTTTTAAGGATAAAACACAATAGGGGCAAAATTGTAAATGGAAATAATATCTGAATTAAACATCCAGGGTGAGTATGGTGTAGCCTGTGGTATAAAAAATTAAGCCAAACAGAAGAGTGCTTTATGTTTTCTGGCACTGTTTGGTTCTAAACAGTCTGTTCATTTTGATTGTAGGTATCTATTATCCCACGTGGTAAAGGACTGGGTTACGCTCAGTATTTACCCAAAGAACAGTATCTTTATACCAAAGAGCAGCTACTTGACAGAATGTGCATGACTCTGGGAGGACGTGTATCTGAGCAAATCTTCTTTGGAAGAATAACAACTGGTGCCCAGGACGACTTGAAGAAGGTGACCCAGAGTGCATATGCTCAGGTATGGGCTTAAGTGAGACCTTTATTTTGTTTTTCCTCTACTGCTTTCTTTATCTACTACCTACCAGTAATATTTTGACATGATGCAATTTGATCAAGTGTGTCCCTCAAAACCATAGTTTCAGAAAATATTAGATGAATAAACATTATGCTGATGACTCAAGTATTTTATTTCAGTCTTACCATAGCAGCCTCTGCATTAGGCTTTGATTACTGTCCTATGTGTGCCCACAGGTACATATAGGTTGCAGTTGGATTCAACTGGATTCAAATACAAGTGGAAATTGTATACTTTTAAAATGGAATTCAGTGCTAAGATTTTATCATCTCATCCTATATTTTACAATTGCCCAGTTTGAAGACCCAATTTGGATTCGCACTTAAAATCCAGAAAACCTTGTATTAAAGCACTGTTTGCTGTCAGTTAAGGTTATGGAAATTAAGACATCCGTTTGTGTTTGTATCATACTAACTAATGTAGACGAGTAATTTGAAATCTTATCAATGCAGTGACTCACCCAAGTGTAGCTGTGCGCTACACACGGGTGCATTATTACACTTCCTGCATCAGCACAAAAGATGTTATCTTACAAGACACTCACAAGGTGAGCAATTGATGTTTTGAAGTATGCTTCTCTTCCCCTGCACACTTATCCCAACCTCCAAATCCCACCTACTTCCTGGTCTCTGGTGTGCCGCTTGTCACTCCAGTTCTGGAAGTAAATGTGCAATGATGTCCTGCTAATTTTATGGGATCTTCTGTGACTCTTGTTCAGTTTTAAATTAAAAAAAAAGTTTAAGTGTAGACTTTTGTTCATGTTAACCAAAAGAAAGTACCAAACTTCTCTTAAGGAAGCAGGTTAAGATGCTTGGTTTTAATGCTGAAATCTCTTTGAATTCTGAATGTTCTTTGTCATACCTATATTGATCTTGCTAGACTGAGAAGTGCTGCTGTAGTAACCATCAGATTGATAGTAGCCATGGAGTGAATAAATAAATAGCAGTTTGAACTTGCTTCTGCCTTTACTGGAGCAAATTCAATTTAAAACATCTCTATTTGGCAACTGAAGAAGTCAATATTCAGTAATGAGTCAAGCAAGATAAGAGTTGTTTTCCCCTTTGTAGAGGAGTGTCTTGGGATGAAATGCAGCATATGATTTTTGTACATGATAGGACAAAAGCTTAAAGACCCTCTACTTTAGTACTTAAGTCAACTGATCTTTGAGTGAGTGGAATATGCTAAACTTCAGAAGTATTTTCAATTGGAATAACACTTATATTTCTGGTAAAAGAAAAAGTTTTACTGATTAATGAAGACTGAAGTGTTTCTTGTGTAATATCTTACCATTTAAACAGCAAAGCACTATTTATGTCACTAGTAACCACCTTGAAATGGTGATATTTGTGTCTTTAAATTTAATCAATAAAAAGAAATAAGTGAAAGTCAAGTAAGGTACATTAACTTAGGTAGACTTGAGTTTTCAGGGAAGGGTTGGTTTTAGCGGAAAAGATTAGGTCATAGCAGAATGACTTTGTCCTTTCAGTTTTATTCACCATATTTTACATCAACATACCCTAAAATCTTACTGTCTCTCCTTTGTGTGTGGGTTGTTTCTTTTTTCTTTTTTTCTTCAGATTGTTCAGTTTGGTATGAATGAAAAAGTAGGGCAGATTTCCTTTGATCTCCCTCGCCAAGGAGACATGGTATTAGAGAAACCTTACAGCGAGGCAACTGCCAGATTGATAGATGAAGAGGTGCGGTCACTGATTAACATTGCTTATGAAAGAACATTAAATCTTCTTACTGAGAAGAAAGCAGAAGTGGAGAAGGTAAGCATTACAGTATTTTTAGCCACTGGGTTCCAGCTAGTAAGGCAAAACTTGAATTGAACCGAACCAGATTTAAAATAGTGGCTATGAAAGTATATGAGGAAGTTTGCTCAAAAACCAATTGATGTAATCGTGAGAGTGTGTCACAAGATGCAGGTAAATAGAAACCTCTGTTTGTGTTGGAACACCTCTGAGCTTCTCATGAACATGATTTATGTGGTCAATATTCATTTGGAAAGTTGGAAGAAAGAGTCTGTCTACTAAAGAAGGGTTTAGTAGATGTGCCAGACAAATATGAAACTTAAAAACCCAAAGACAAAATACCAGATTTCCAATTCATTAGGCTAAAAGAAGCTCTGTAAGGAGGGAAATTCTTATAACATCCTTTCCCTGAATTCCTTTTGAAGATTAGTAAAAGTTACCTTACTGTCTTTCTTTCCTGTCCTTTGGCTGCTTGTTATCTGCCTCACTGCAGCTGAGATTATTCCTGTGTGTATTCTCTTCTTCCTTGCCAGAAAGCCTGATACAACAAAAGGATAATTTTCTAGGCTAGGCATCTGATAGACTTATTGACAAGAAGACAAGTTTGTATGGGTTCTGTAAATGGTGGTGTAGCAGGTCACCATCCCAAAAAAGATCACTTGAACATGGTTTGTGCTGAACAATGCACTTGCTGATCCAAGAAGATTCAAACTGCCCTGGTAGAGCATTGTGCACATTGGTATTTTATGGTGCTCTTTAGCTTGTGTGTAACAGCAGCCCGACTGAACTGTCCTGATTGATCAGAAGGGAAGGCTTGTTTTCTTCTATAGCTTAATGCCTTGCATCAGGAGCCTTTTGGCAGCAGCAACAATTGTTCTGAAGCAACAGTAGCAGCAACTGTGGCCCATAGGGAGGAGACTTTTCAGGTTTGTCAAAGTAAGATTTAAAAAAAAAAAAAGGTATTTTTGCTACCTAAATGCTCATGGGAAAAAAAAAAATCTCATATTTGGTGAACTCTGAACAACCTGTTTTTTTCTATCAAAATTAATCAGTGCCATATTTGGTCCCAAACTGCCTTAAATTCTTCCAAAGAGGGCAGTCAGTTTAGGTATTTGAGGTCACTTGGTCTGTTCAGCTTGGGGAAGAGGAGACAGAGGGGAGACTTCATTCCAGCCTACAACTTTCTGAGGGGAAGAGGAAGGGCAGACACTGATCTCTTCTCTGTGGTGACCAGTGACAGAACCTGAGGGAATGGCCTGAAGTTGTGTCAGAGGAAGTTTAGGCTGCGTATTCAAAAGAGGTTCTTCACCCAGAGGGTGAAGCCCTGGAACAGGCTCCCCAGGGAAGTGGCCACAGCACCAATCCTGACAGAGTTCAAGAAGTGTTTGGATGATAGTCTCAGGCACATGGTGTGACTCTTGGGGATGGTTCTGTGCAGGGCTAAAAGTTGGACTGAATGATCCTTGTGGGTCCCTTCCAACTCAGCATATTCTGTGATTCTATGTCTGACATAAGTTGTTGTTATCCCAGGTTGCCCTGCGACTACTGGAGAAGGAAGTGCTTGATAAAAGCGACATGCTAGACTTGCTTGGCCCAAGACCATTTGCAGAAAAGTCTACTTACGAAGAATTTGTTGAAGGTACANTGCGTATTCAAAAGAGGCTCTTCACCCAGAGGGTGAAGCCCTGGAACAGGCTCCCCAGGGAAGTGGCCACAGCACCAATCCTGACAGAGTTCAAGAAGTGTTTGGATGATAGTCTCAGGCACATGGTGTGACTCTTGGGGATGGTTCTGTGCAGGGCTAAAAGTTGGACTGAATGATCCTTGTGGGTCCCTTCCAACTCAGCATATTCTGTGATTCTATGTCTGACATAAGTTGTTGTTATCCCAGGTTGCCCTGCGACTACTGGAGAAGGAAGTGCTTGATAAAAGCGACATGCTAGACTTGCTTGGCCCAAGACCATTTGCAGAAAAGTCTACTTACGAAGAATTTGTTGAAGGTACAGGAAGTTTGGATGAGGATACTTCACTACCAGAAGGCCTTAAAGACTGGAACAAAGAGCGTGAGAAAGAAAAAGAGGAGATAACAGATGAACAGGTTGCTAGGCAGATCAGAGGAGGGATGCCATTTTAACTGCGAGATGTGTGCTGATGTTGACTTGCACTCTGGAAGAGAAGCAAACTCACCTAGTTTGTACTTCAAAACAAAGAAATATTTATTCAACCAAACTGTATTATGAATGAGTGGAAGAGTGATCTCTTGTGATAAAAATGTTCTGCTTCGATGTACGTATGGAAGATCATCAGTTCACTGGTAAAAGGTGATCATCTTTCGTTTGCCAGCTGAAGAAGCATACATTGGATTTGAGCTGCAGTGGAATGCCAGAACTGAGCCTCTCAAACTTTGAAACAGTTCAGATTCATGCACAAACTTTGTGGCACTGGTCTCTCTTTTTTTAAAAATGTATGCTTACAAAAATCAAAGGGTTTTTTGATTATTTATCTAAACTATACCTGTATGTGACCTGTTTCAAAAAAATATAACAGAATCATACAAAATGCATTGTTGAATGTGAAAGTCTGGTCTTACAAAGTACTAGCTTTGCAAAACTATCTGACTCTTTCCCCCTCACCTCATTTTGATTTTAGAAAGAGTTTGTCTACAGAGAACTGCCATGTAAGTTGACACTGAGACTGGACAGTTGCTTAAATATCTTAAAATGTATTCATGGTTCAGTGTCTTAAATTAAACTCAGTTTGGCTCCTGCAGTTTTACTAGTCAGTTTTTTACAGAGTTCTGTAAAATATTGAACATATGAATGTGTTGTGTAAATACAGTTTGAGTCAATAAAAACAGTACTTTTCTGAACAAAACTTTTTTTTTTTTCCACTAGTTTATTGGTATCGAATTTAGATCAGTACAAAACTTTCTCTCTTAAATTAGGGCAATGTGATTGTGCTCACAAACGCCAAAACCAGCAGCCACACCCAAAGATTGTCAGAGTTTCATATTGATTTGCTTAACTTTAAGCTATGGGGTTTTTTCCTCTGCTTAGTTGAATGCAGTTATCTTACTAAGCTGCTTCTGGTTGTCTGCTGCATGCTAAGGATTCATTAGTGGGAGAATTCAGGTGTTCAAAAATTAAGGGCCCATCTCAGCAGAAGATAGGGAAGTGTGGTTGGGAATTAAGTGGGGAAGTAAAATGAACCAAGCTTCTCTGCTGGACTAAAGTCCTTTAAGGCTTACAAGTCAGAGGGCAGGTTAGGGAGATAACTAGTGATTTGATTCCATTTGTATATTGCAACATAATGGGAAGCAGTGGGAGGACAAAGAAAAAAGACTGAAAGATCAGAGCCTTTGCTCAAGTTCTTTAAGTAAATTGTTTATGGAAATGATTCTTTTGGATTTTATTTTCTTTCATGATGAAGCTTTTTCCATCTCTGATGTTGCCTGGCTTTACAGAGAAGAGGAGCAAGGTAAACAGCAAATACAGCAATGTAGGGCGTATTTACTGGGCATTTTTAGTTGTTAAACACATGTGTTTATCCCTACTGAGTTTGTTGTAAAATGGAAGAGAAACAGGAAAGCAGTCTGAAAAAATTTCATCTCCTTAATTATTGGAGTCAAAGTTTAGAATGACTTATTGCAATAGATGTTTTATAAAACTTAAATCTTGCCAACATGGTAAAGCAGTGACTGATTTTTCTGTGTGTGCTCTAGGTTGTATCTTACATGTATTCTGTATTAGTGCCTTGGTTTGTTCTGTTCTCCCTCCCTCGAGTTAGCTGAACACTTCTTGTTTGGTATAGGCAGTTTGTACCCAGTGCTGAGGACTGGCTGTGCTTATACAGTAAAGGCCAGAATTCTGCATTTCTTCATTCCCTGCTAAATAAAACCAACAGAAAACACAACAACCAACCAACCAAACTCCCAAAACCTGACTCTTCACAATGGCGCTACCAGACTGTGAAAGAATTGTCTCCTCTGCAGGAAATGTCTTCTCTTACTCCCTGTTTGTGCTGTCTACTTTTAAATTCCACTCTTGTGTAGTTGCAGCATGCAAATAATAAGTGCATTAGAGTGGCCTTACCTCTCCCTTATTTTAGAGCATTAATTTTCTTGTTTAGCCTTACCTCAGTAGGTCTTAATATTTTGTGCCAAAAATTGCAGAATCTGACAGTGTTAGGACTTTGGAGTCAAAATAAAGATATGGAAAAACAACAACGACAAAAAAAGCAGTTTACCCAGCCAGCCTCTCTGAAGAGGACAGTACCTCTTCCTCCTCACCAAATTTAAGATGTCAGGTGGTTGAACATAAATCAAGAAAATCAAGTTTAGTTTGTGCTGTGGCTGCCAATAATGCTGGATTAACTTTAGCTGCAAGCACATGGAGCAGTGTTGCCTCAACCAGTTTAATAGCTTTCTTCCCAATGGATTTTGCTTTTGCTTGGTGTTGGTACTAGATGTTAATTCTCTCTTTAATGCGTATTGTAACTTTTTCTCATGCTGTGATTAATACATAGCCACATCTCATATTTACAAAATGCATATTTAAAGGTGTTCTATTGCTGTTGCCTCAACCAGCAGGGGCTTGTGCAGTGCAGAGGGAGCTGCTGAGTTCCCTGTTCCTCCCAATGCTGGGAGAAGGAGCAGGTCTAGACCCTCTTTCCCAACCTGACTCCATTCCTATGAGGTGACCACCTTTTCCTAAGGTGATCCATGTGCAAGTAAAGGAATGGAGAGCAGTAATTGTGGGACGCAGAGAGATGAAGAGCCTGAAGTGCCTTGGTTAAGGTGGAATGCACAAGGGCTCTCATGTCGAAGCTGAGGGCCTGCCCAATTCCTTGCTGGCTTTGCCCAGAGCGACTTTGCAAAGGAGCTGGTCCATCAGGTTAGATTCCAATTTCTGACCTGATACCACACCTTCTTTCCATGCAACACCTCACCCACTCCCTGTTTTCAAGTGGTGTAAGTTGCCATTTTTTCTCCTCATTCTAACACTGACACAAGTGTCTGCATCTGGGCAGTACTAAGAGCTGCACTTCCAGGCTTCCTCAGGTCTGGCTCGTCCTGGCAGTCTGCTTCTATGTATTTGCTGTGGCCAGGTGCAAAGCAGTAAAAAAGAGAGAAACTGAAGGTGGGCCAGGACACGGGTGCAAGAGACTAGGCTGAAAATTCAGAGGGGAAATGAAAAACACATAGGTGAGGAACCTGAGAAGAGGAACAAAGCTAGGTGAGACTCAGCATGCAGATCTCAAAATCAGAGATTTCCAAGGAAAAAAGCAGGAAGGTGTTCAAAAATTAAGGGAGCTGGAGGAATTGTTCACTAAGCCTGTTACTAAAACAATTTTCAACTATACGTCAGGAAAGGAAGATGATTGGAGTTGGCTGACAGAAGAGGAACAGGAAGCATTTGTGCTTCCCATGGCTCTCTTACTGCTTGTATGTAAGCTGGTCCTCTCACAACGTTCCTGCCACAGGTTCCTGGGTTCATTTTGGTGGCTTGGGTATTTCCCCCCTAAGATCAGGTGGAAGATTTGTCTCTTTTTTTCTAAAGAGAGGATTAGTTTTCCTCCCCCACCTCCACACATTCTAGAAATTCACACTAAACAGTTGCAAGTAAACACAGTAATATCAAAATAGGTATGAATTTTGTATTACAACAAAATGCAGTTCCACAAGCTATAAGAAGGTTAGTTCTATTTCATTCGGAAGTAACTGTGTTAGTGCTTTAACTGGAAAGCTGTGTGATAGCAGGCTCTGAGCCTGTAATGCATTCTCCTCCCTTCCAAAGCCCATAGCCTGCCATTTACAAAGAATCAACTTAAACTTTGAAGTTTAATAGCTTTCTTCCCAATGGATTTTGCTTTTGCTTGGTGTTGGTACTAGATGTTAATTCTCTCTTTAATGCGTATTGTAACTTTTTCTCATGCTGTGATTAATACATAGCCACATCTCATATTTACAAAATGCATATTTAAAGGTGTTCTATTGCTGTTCATAAATCCTTTAGGCATCACTAGACATTGCAACGAACCTGGCCCCTGTGATTGTGCTGACTCCATTATGACCCTTCTAAAGACAATCAGCCAGTCTCTGCCTACACCCCTGTGCCAAAGCCAATTTGGTCAGTATGTTCCAGCAGCTGCGTCTCAACCCCTGAAGTCACGGTATGTTACTAAGAAAAACTTGTACTTGATTAAAGCTAATTTAGTCCCGTTTCTTTATGGAACAGAATCAGGCAGACAGCTTCAGGTCATGTGATTAACAGTTGCCCGGTTCATCTACTTTGTAAAACAGTGCCATTCCCTGAATCCCAAACTATCCCAAAACATAACATCATGTTGTCAGGAGCAATGGATCTTTAGAAATTACACTATGTTTGTAAAGTGCCTTTTTAAGTATTGAGCAACACTTTTTGCTTGGAAAGTGCTTCTGAAGGCAAGAAGAAAAAACAAAGAGTTCCTGAAACATTTAAAGTTTGGCTTTCCACAGGGTTTCTCCTTTGTTTGCTTGTTCTGTTGCCTAGAAACCGACCTAAATAAGAGACTCCATGTAGACAGAGTGTTCTCTGGTGGAGGCTCTCTAATGGAGAAGGGCTGTTTAATTGATATGAGCAGAAACATAAAGCATGCACAAAGAGCGAACGCCCAACAGTCACTTGGTCAGCTGGCTTATGCAGAGATCTTTCTGGTTTGGCTTTAGTGTGAGCAGATAAACCTGTTGTTCATCTTTAATTTTGCCAGCTGTTTTGAATATTGTGTAAGCATGCTCTTGTACTTCAACCTTCATCTGTCCAGTTATTTTAACCTATCTTGGTAGCAAGACATGCACAGCATCTATAGGTGTGGTGAACTTACAAACCTAGGTAGTGAGATCTGTTGACACGTAGCCTACATCCCCTCTCCCACCATCATCTGGGGAGTATCTGAATTTCAGCTATATGGGCTGGGTGGAATAGAGATAGGAATAGCACCAGCAACTGGTGATAGCCAGAAAGACGGAGGATCAGCAAGATATCAGGGTGGGTGTCACTTTAAATACTGTGGATCCATGAAGAACACATCACAGATTGACAGATTTCATATATATAATCTGTGGTGAGGTCACAAATTCAGTCTCTAGCCTGCAGTTAACTGGATATTTATGTAGCATCAACTGCCCAAAACACTTCTCCTTGAGAGGATACTAATCACTTTTATTTTGGTTTTAGAGGACCGGAATCAAATATCACTGTCAGCAGTTACTGTACAGAATATGAAAAAACATTTTCTTCTTTTTATTATGAATAAATTTTGTTTCTGGCAGTTCAGTATTGTATATTTGGTACAGAATGAGTGTTTCAAACTCACAAGATTTTCTTACCCATAGCTGGATGAAAATAGCGCAGCTCTAATTTGTAGATTTTCAGGCCTAGCTTACATCTTCTCTTCTACAACTTTAAGGATGACAACCTGTTTGGAAAAAAGAAGATCCCAAACTAACAGTCTCTGTGTTCAGACTCTTAGGCCAAAGCCTTAACTGAATGCCTTACGTTTAATCTCATGAATAGAAATGGCCTCATTTCCAGAAATGCTGAATGTTTTCAGTGATCTCAATGGACTCTGAAAAGCACCTCTAACATCTGAAATTCATGCTCCTTTTTTTTTTGTTTATTTTTTAACATAAATATGGATTTACAAGCCTAATTGTCGGAACTCCAGAATTGAGAATTGGGTCTGGAAAAAATCTGCACACGAAATTTCTTTATTCATTGATCTCTTCCTCATCATCTTCAAATGCTTCCTCTCCATCATTTGCTGTTGCTTCTTGATATTGCTGATACTCTGAAACCAGGTCATTCATGTTGCTTTCTGCTTCTGTAAATTCCATTTCATCCATTCCCTCTCCTGTGAACCAGTGGAGGAAGGCCTTTCTCCTGAACATGGCCGAAAACTGCTCCGAGATCCTTTTGAAGAGCTCTTGAATAGCAGTGCTGTTGCCAATGAACGTGGAAGCCATCTTGAGGCCACGGGGAGGTATGTCACACACTGCCACCTTGACATTGTTTGGGATCCACTCCACAAAGTAACTGCTGTTCTTGTTCTGGATGGCCAACATCTGCTCATCAACCTCCTTCATGGACATGGGACCACGGAAGACAGTAGCCACTGTCAAGTATCGGCCATGTCTTGGGTCACAGGCTGCCATCATGTTTTTGGCATCAAACATCTGCTGGGTGAGCTCTGGCACAGTGAGTGCTCGGTATTGTTGGCTGCCCCGGGCTGTCAAAGGAGCAAAGCCTGGCATGAAAAAGTGAAGGCGTGGGAAGGGGACCATATTCACTGCCAGCTTCCGGAGGTCAGCATTTAGTTGGCCTGGAAAACGCAGGGATGTAGTTACCCCACTCATGGTAGCAGAAACCAAGTGATTTAAATCCCCATATGTTGGAGTGGTGAGCTTCAGGGTACGGAAGCAGATGTCATACAAAGCTTCATTGTCGATGCAGTAGGTTTCATCTGTATTTTCAACCAGTTGGTGGACTGAAAGCGTAGCGTTATAAGGCTCCACCACTGTATCAGAAACCTTTGGAGAGGGCATGACACTAAAGGTATTCATTATCCTGTCTGGATATTCCTCTCGTATCTTGCTGATGAGTAGGGTTCCCATGCCAGATCCTGTCCCTCCTCCCAGGGAATGAGTGAGCTGAAATCCTTGCAAGCAATCACAGTGTTCACACTCTTTTCTTATTACATCAAGTACAGAGTCGACCAGCTCTGCCCCTTCTGTATAGTGTCCTTTAGCCCAGTTGTTTCCTGCACCAGTTTGTCCTAAAATAACATACAACAGGAAAAGAAAATATACAAAATTATTGGTAAGGTTTGATATTTGAATGCTGAATGGATTCATATCTGTAATAGAAGCCGCTATAAATCTGTCCGGTAGATAACTGTGCTCTTCAGTTTTGCCTACTAATATCTCATATATACATAAATATTATATTAATACTGGAAGTATCAAATATCTGGTAGTTTTCATTTATCCTTTTAGGCATTTTTTTTCTTTTTTCACATTTTACCTTCCATAAATGCAAAGGTAGACTTGACTCCTTGTTTTGAAAGCTTTCACACTTCCAATCCTGATTTTTTGTAAACATGAGATGACTGTTTAATAATAAAAAACCTCCTGTCTATAAGGACCATGACGCATACAAAGCTAAACTACAGATACATATTTCTAAATGAAAGCTTCTTGGACTGTTTTCATGAGGCACAGAGGCAACACTGTCATTCAAGAATAAAGCTGGGCTTCTGAAGTCCTATTTAACTTTTTATATCAAGAACTATACCTTTGTTTAATTTCACAAATGAAAATACTGATCAACAGAAGCTTGAAGACCATTATTTTGAAAACCTGGAAGTTAAGTGCCTTTTAGGTTTTACTGGTTTCCCTACAAACTCACTGTTCTTCAGGATGTGCAAAGCAACTTGCAAAATTGGATTACTGATATATCATAAACCTCTTCTTTTCTTCCACAAGGCTCTTTTCCTTTTGTGTGCCACTCAGTCTATTAAGATGAACAGTCCAGATCATTTGCTATGCCACCATTTTGTTATTACTTAGATAACAGGAAGGATTAAATGGGGGATCCGTTTTTTTAACACTCCTGTTCCTCACAGTGACTACTATATAATTACACCGTGCCTCTAAACTCACTTAGTGTACTCCTGTGAGTGGTATTCAGTAAGAGCAGTAGTTTCAGAATTAAGTGTATAGCTGACAAATTCTGAGTTGCTCTCCACCTTCCCCTTCCTTCCTATTACCACGTCTCATTTCAATTCCCAGTGCACTGTGTTGGTGCCAAACACATCAACCAGGGAAACTGCTGGCTGGGGTATTTTTTAAATATTATGCACTTTATTTTCACTGCATAAATGCTTGGTTTCCTCCCAATGCATTCGATTAGTTAATGCATTGTTCTGTGTGCTGCTGTATTTTTCTCTCTTTGAGCCCAGGGAGCTCAGCACTTCCTGTCCAGCCGGGCAAAGCACACAGTAATATCCTTCCAAAGTTAAGTATGTTTGCAACCACCTGCAGCGTGCTTGAGCAGATCCCCTACTACAGATCGGGCAGCATCAGGCTGCACACAAACAAGCAGACATCACTCCAAAATGCAGAATTTAGCTCTGTTAGGATCCTTCTGAGTTTAGGACTTTATCTCATAGGTTGCCCCTTGTGTAAGCAATGTGTTGTCCTTCCTCAGTGGGCAGTGAGATGAGAAGTAGGGAATAGGAACCAAGCACAAGGTAAGAGAAGGGCAGTTACTCTAATAAATGTGACAATTTTTTTTTTGGGGGGGGGGGGGGAATCAGTAGAAACTGATTTTACTTGCTTTTGCTTTGTTTGCAGATCAAGTTAGCAAAATTTAGAAGATAGCATGACTGACACAGAGGTGGACCTGTCCTGCTTTGGGCCCCACAGTGTACTAGAGTCTCTCAGTCTTACTCTGCATCACACAAATTCCAGGATGCCCACCCAACTACTGCCATATCACCTCTCTCTACTGCACTAACACAACCTCTGTATCTAAACTGCTTCATGGAACTGTACCAGTGGCTGCCCACACCAAAACTAGTGGCTTCCCTCCAGCCCTCTATTGGCTACCACTGTGATAACACTGCACTTCTTCCACTAGTTAGCAATGTGCCTAGGGTCTCCGACATTTTCCTTGGAGATTTCCTGCTGTTTACACTCAGTAATCTTATACTTCCAGACCCATTAGCTCTACAGCACTCTAAGACCACCACTACCACCACACACAATACGTAAAATAAGCCCTGAAAGCTCCAGACTTCTTATCCATGACAATACAGTGCAGCCTGGAGGTGCCAAGACTGCCACACCCCTGGAAATCCTGACTGTGATCCTGTGAAACATTACTAGATGGCCTCCACTTAGCAGGTGCCTACCTTCCTGACCTCTGAAAATCTAAGCAAACATAAAAATTATCAATTTCCACCAGGACTAAATTCTCTAGGTGGAAAACCAGCCTGTGTCCACAAAACTCGGGAGTTGGCAGATCTTTTGTCAGTCTTAGAAACTCTGCATTGTACACAGCCCATCTCTAGCATACTGCCCCTGTCATTTCTCACTGTACGTTTGCCAGGATCTAAAGAAGTCTACATGAACCAACCCCACAACTTATCTGCCCTCTTGGCACTTCCAGATCCTTCTATCACTTTCTTATTACAGCACACTGCAGGGTTATCAAAGACGTTCAGGTTGAGCTGCACATGCAGAGAAGCCATTTGTGAACAGTCAATTTGTTTTTTAACCCCTAAAATGACAACTGTTTTCTGCAATCTTCTTTCACTCCTTTCCTCTCTTCACTGCTCGAAATAGAAGACAAACCTGGTAAGAAAGAGCAGTAGTTTGCACACTAATGCTTAGAAGCCTACTGCGAACAGCCTTGCTGCAGAACAGCCTGTGACTGCCTGACAGCCATTTTGTGGTTGCTCCCACCAGTTCATACCACTTAAATTGAAGTGGCATCTATGTAGCAAATCTAGCAAGGGCATACACAAGAAAGGAAAGACAAATGCAAAAATGTACAAATGAAAACTGGTTAACGAGAGGAGATATGCCAGAGTTCAGAGCAGGTCCTGGGGGGCAACTGTATGCTGTTAGAAGGCCAGGAGACCTGCTGCTCTCATACAGCAAGATCATTCCACCTGTGCTTCTTCACCTTTCAGATCACTACATTGTCAACACAAGCATTAAAGTATAAGGGTTGTTTTATATCCATCTCAAATCTCCTGCTGGTCTGAGATAAATTCCCATATGTGGAATATGTGATCATGTACTCAGTGTACCTGCAAGAAATCCTGATTGATGGTCCATGGTTACTTGCAGAGGTGGAAAACATCTCCATCAGAATGAACCCTAACAGCCTAGGGTACAGCAAGTATGGGACTGCCAGCTTCTGCCACAAAATCCTTTGTGGGCCCAGGCCAGATTTTTAAAAGAGAAAACAAAATGCTTTGTTGGCTTTTGACACAGAAGACCATTACTTCAGCGCTCAGCCATTCTACATTATTCAGCAGGTTGGGAGGACAGTGCCTGATGCTGGCAGGGGCCTCTGTCAGATAGGAGTTGATCACATGCTGTTGGTTCATTGTTATCTTGGCAGGGAGGGAGTACAGTTAACAGCACTATTGTTGAAGACACTCTGAATTGATTTTGCTCTGGTTTTACTGGTGGTGTGCCAAACTGCAAAGCTCCAGTTCAGGTATTTCCAGAGGTCAGGTGAATTCACTTTCAGAGGGCTTGTGTGGTCCATGCAGGGGAAAGGGAATGAAAGGAGAAACCTGAATACAGAAACATAGTTCATAAAGCTGACTATGGCTATGGCTTTTCTCCCTAAGCTTACTTCTACATGTTGTAACAGTGTTCCTTTGGAAGAGACCCTTAACATCACTGCCACGGAATTTACAGGAGAACAATAGGGATAGCATTGAAAGTTTTAAGTCAAAGACTTAAAGGGACTCTGTATGGCTTCTTTACTTCCCACCTCAACAGCAAGAACCCAGACTTACGTTTGTTTTATACCACCCGAATAATGTTTATCTTTTCTCTGTCCATCCCTGGCATTGTTCCTTCCTTATGTTGACACAATATACCAAAACGAAGTTCCAATCTAAGCTTGCCTTGTCAGAAGGAAATGTCTGTGGCTAGTGCAGACTTGGAAACCAAAAGAACATGAGAGTTCTCATGGTAGCTTTCATTCAGACTTCCTATTTCAGGATCACTTAATTTCCACATGCTGTTTCTCCTTTAGTGCAAAGGAACTGATACTGTTTCTGTACTTCATAAGACTGCTCAGAAAGGGGAATGTGCCTTTTTAAGCTTAGATGGAAAGTACCACAGAATTCCAAAGTAGAACAGTAAAGGCAAAACCAACCCTCTGCAAGAACACTTCAAAACCAGTTCTCCACATACTCTCAGACTGTTCCTCATTATGCTGGAAAATAATACAGTAATGATAGCATTTTCCATGTTACAGTTGGTCTTCTTCCACTATTACTGTACTGTAAGAATCTACTGAAAAAGTTTAATTACACAGCCTAAAAACAATTCAATGCTCAAGTATTTAATATGAATTCAAGTGAAGAGTAGTCTGGTCGGTTTGTGGTTGAGGTTTTCCCTCCCCCCTCCATTTTTCTGCAGAGTTTCCATGCATTTTGTTGTAAAGAAGTGGCCTCGGGATTTCTCTGGAGTTCACAAATATGGAAAGCAAATGTACTTTATCTGAATACCATAGGAAACTTTCAGCAGTTTGCTAGTTGAAGGAATGATTAACAGAAGGATGACTTTTCAGTTAACAGGATCTTTTGACTGACTTACAGCTAATTACAATCGCATTGTTAGCTATTAGGATTTCCCAGTAGGATCACTTCGGAATAGAGAGATTAAATGCTTTTTGACCAGTCACTTGCTAACCAAACAGCTGCTTTGTTTTTTACAAAAAAAGAGCTTTGTTTTTAAAAAGTAACATCCACATACCGAAGATGAAATTATCAGGTCGAAAGAGCTGACCAAAAGGACCGGATCGCACGCTATCCATGGTTCCAGGCTCCAAGTCCACCAAGACTGCTCTTGGTACAAATTTCTGGGCTACAATAAAAAGTAAGCATGCCCTTAATGCTCTAACACAGTTATAGCCCTTAATACAGAAATATGTCTCTAATATGTATGCTCTAATACATAGTTCATACATATGTAAGTACTTCCTATACAGAAAGTCATGGTGGTGAAAAACCCAGGACTCTAGGAACAAATCAATTCAGCTTGAAAAACAGAGCCAACATCTTTTGGGTTCTATAGATGGTATATAACATTCTGTAAGCTCTTTATTAGCAATAGATATGAGGGAAGGAAGTTTCTGATTAGAAAAAATGGTTTGCATGTTCTTTATAACAAAGTAGGCAATCTTTTCTGTGAATAACAGGGGGAGTAAAGTGTTTATGTTCAAATGATCCTAAAACATCTCACAAGCTTTAATGCTTGAAGGATTCTCCTCCACTGAAAGAGCTACTTGGTGTACATGACAAACAGCATATCTACCATAAACCACAAAACATTCGTATCAAATTGAAATTGTTTAAGCAAACTCAGTTAAATAATATGAATTAACCCAAGCTGGACAAAAGATGAAATATTCACACTTGCAGGTTCATGTCAATAGACCAAAGGACTCAAGATCCCCATTTTACACTGTTAACACCTTCTAACACCAGACTGACTCAGGGGATTTGAATGCCTTTGGCATCCTATTAATGAATTACTGTCCAGTTCTCTATTACCTGTAGCCCAACCCTCTCATTCATGGAATTAGAGACAGAGTACTACAGATGCAGCCTCATATAACCAACGGTTTAATTTAAGGTAATTGACAAGATGCATCTGTTGAAGTAATCATGTGTTAGCAGAGCAAACTCCTACTGTTGTGTTAAATACAAAACAAATGTCCACCTCCAGACCCTAAGGACAGTCCCTTGTGCCACTTCTCTCTGTCTAGGGAGATAACACCCAATCATCTTAACACTTTGTAAGAAAGCAGAGAGTGTTTTCTGTGTATAGTGGGTTGAGCCGGGCACAGTTAGGGGGCCTAATGGCATGCGAGGAGGGCGGCCAGATGTGCAATTGCCTCCCAGACTCCTGTGCCCCTTCCCACGGAATCCCCTGTCCCGCTCCCCTTCCCGTCCCACACTTACAAGATGATTCATTGTAGTAGACATTGATCCTTTCCAGCTGCAGCCCTGAGTCACCGACATAGCCTCCGGCTGGGTCAATGCCATGCTCATCACTTATTACTTCCCAAAACTAAGGGAGGAAAAGCGAGAAGTGGGTTGGGAACTCCCCTGCGGAGCACTGGGGGCCCTGCCCAGCTCGGGCGGGCGGTGGCTCCGCGGCAGCTGCCGGATTCCAGGCGTGCCCGCCGCCCCTCCCTGCCCGCGCCGGCAGCGGGAGCGGGGCAGGCACCAGGATTCAAATCCAACAGAGCAGCGGCGGCCGCCCCGCTCCCCGCCCGGGCGGGCTCAGCGCTCCCGGGGCCGCTCGGGCTGCGTCGCCGCCCCCCGCTTCTGAACCGCGGCCTGGACGGTTTCAACGCAAAAATAATTTAAAAAATAATTTTAAAAAGAGGTCCGGCTTGGTTTGGGTACTTCCCAAAGCCTTTTATGGTCACGGGGAGCCGTGCGACGCGCGGAGCCCCGGGCGCGCCCGGCGCCGCTC
>VYXB01009771.1:517642-528896 GCA_013397135.1 Pachyramphus minor | reverse complement strand
ATATATATATATATATGTAATAAGTGGGAAAGAAACAAAAATACAGAAAATCATATCAATACAGGAACATGAGCTTTAGATCAGGCTCCTATAATTATTTCTGGCCTTGCACATCTGCAAGAAAACCTGAGCAGTGATCAATTCTACTTGGTGTGGGTAAAGCATTTTGAACTTATTTTGAACAGATGTGTTATTATTACCTTAATTATCGTGGCTGAGTAGAGCACCTATTTCCAAATTGCTTTTGAGCTAATAGCCTTTGTTACAGTTAAGTCTATTAGCATTACAATTTCCACACCCTGGGAACTTTTTTTGCTATTTTTAAAGGTCTCTTTTTCCCCCAGATTCAAACTTAAATCAATCACAGTTGTCGTCCCAGTGTATATTCTTTCAATGGAATGGGCTTCACTGCAAATTCTTACATTGATTTCAATGGAGCTGTGGTAAGTGTTTGCAGTAATGAAAAACTGCAATTGTTTCAGGGGGATTATGTCTGTGCAGTTAGAGTAAGTAGAGGTAACCCTCTTGTGCTGCAGATACCCACAGATAATTGCAAAGCCAATGTACAGGCTTCGTGTACAGAAGACTGACATTAACTTTAGCATAAGAGATGGTCCTTGAAATTGGTTGAATCAGGCTAGAGATGCAGTACTTCAAGCTAGATTCAGAATACCCCTCCAAACCAGATGCAGAATTCAGACTTCATGGTTTTGTTTAGCTTTCTATTAAAACAAAAGTTCAGACCTTACCCTGAACACTGGTCCTTTTGGTTGTCTAACACAAAGTTTATGCATGATTATTTTTTTTAAAGAGAAAATATTTTTTTAAATAGTAAGGGTATCCTTAAAAAGATAAATTTACTTGACTGTACAAAAAATAATTTCACAAAAATGCTGGTACAAGGCCCTGACTGAAATTATTCTCGGCTCACACAATTGTAAAAGAGAAGGTGATTTCATCAGCTGTGAAAATGGTATACAGAGAATGACAGAAAAATGCATCTTAACTTTAAATGTGTGATGCTTCCGCTAGCATGGGGACCAGGTAAACAACCACCACATGAGTTCTCTTTAATGAGTTCTGCTACTAGTTGTTTTTGTGTTTTTTATTTGATGCCTCTGGAAATAATTAGCAAGCCCTCATAAATGATGTTTATAATATATATGTGCTGACAAACCCTAAAGTATACAGTAAGTCTCTTTAAAAAAAGAAAATACATAATGAATGATGATCACCTACAATATGAATTATAGATTCTGTGCAAGTTAGCCTGATTCACGATTATGCAGTGCTTCAGGGTCTGCTGCTACATTTACATTTTTACCATGAGCCTTTTTGGTTTGTATCATCTTGAAATATAGATTAAAACTCCACAGCCAGATGATTAATTAAGTCTAAAAAAAAAACCCTGTGTGCCTGAATCTCCACTTACTGAAAATAAATGCAGTGCAATTTTTACCCCAGATGAATATCCAGCTCTGAATTTCACTCAGATCCTAAGACTTCAGTACTTTTGTTTATACAAAAAATAGTAGACTTCCTGGAATATCAGTTCTGTAATTTATTTTTGCTGGGTAAGACAACTAATGCAATTGTGTTGTGATATGAAGTCAATATATCTCACAAATTCTTCAGATGCAATGTTTCATCTGGAAAAAAACACAGGTCGCTTACTGAAAAACTCAGTGAAGGACAGAAGACTTAGACAAAAATTAACCAATCTCTGTCCAAAGTGTGTGATACTAATAAGTCTCACATGGGAATTCAAAGAAATATGGTAGAATGGTTTATTCTATCACAGCAAAGAATTTCATCCTGACATCTAAATGAAACCTACTCTCTTTCGGTTTGAAGCCATTCCTTCTTGTCCTGTCACTAAATGGTTGTTTTGTAAAAAGTCCCTGTATATCTTCGGTTTGAAGCCATTCCTGGTACTGGAAGGCTGCAATTAGGTCACCCCAAAGCTTGCTTCTCTTCTCCAGGCTGAACAAACCCACCTCTCTCATCCTTTCCTCATAGGAGATGTGCTCCATCCCTCTCATCACCTTGGTGGTCTCTTCTGGCCTCGCTCCAACAGATCGATGTCCTTCCTGTGCTGGGGGTCCCATATCAGTATCTGGGCTGTCTGACTACAAAAGCTGCTAAGAGCAGCCATACTGCCTCGCACAGGAATAAGTTTTACCTCTTTTGGGGAACTGAATAACATAGCTGAATAATGAAGCAGTGATATGTGTTTTCCAACACCTTGTTTGGGCAGGGAAAAATATCTCTTCTGATAAATTATTCAAAACATAACTGCTAACCTATTTAAGTTTGAAAATGTGTGTACTGTAATCAGGAATCATGTTTTTCAGCTGTCTGAACAGCTGTACTCCAACTCTGGCATCACCTATAGTGACTGCACAAAGCAGTACACAATGAACAGTCCAGTAAACCCTTTTAAGCAGTAAGTCTTTCATAGTTCTGGGGCAGTGTGTCAAAGCAATCTAGAGGTTTCCTAAATATAGAAAAACCTACTTAAGTATAACTTGCAGAAAGTGTCTAAAAATAATTCCAACATGTAGAAGTCTTTCCAATGTAACTTTAAGCATGACATCTGCCCCACTTGTGTCAAAGGGCTAATAAAATTTATTCAATAATTTATCAAGGTTAAAGATTTTCCCTAAACAAATGCAGATTCAGTGGAACTAATTAAAGACTCACTCTTCCTTTCAACATGGAAGATTAAACAAGCAGTGGCACTATGCAATTTTAATTTATGGTGCATTTTCCGGCATCTTCTCATTAGTTTCATTTTTAGGAGAATCAAACATTGATATAGAAATCATGTGATCAGCAATTGTATGTAATGTGCTCTTTTCCCTTTGTCATTAAACTTAAAAGCAATTGAAGTGCTCCACTACTTGAACCAGAAACACAGTCATTAGTGTTAAAGCACAATAATATTCTTAGTTAAGGCAATCTCCAAACTACCTTATTTATTATGTATATTAGAGAATTACAATCTAAAATTGACGGCTGTTTTAACATTTTCAGATCTTGGAACATGCGTGTATATCATTCATGCCACATTCTGGATTTACATCCACAGAACTTTTCAGTTAAATGCATGATTGTGTCTTTCCAGGCCCAGGACTTCAATAGTGTGTTTTGGACCTTCAGTAATGTGCTTTGGATCATGTCTTGCACCTGCTTAAACAAGTATTTGAGTGACTGATAGGGATTGCAGGTTTCAGACACATTAAGTAGGTCAATATCCAAATAAATATATAAGACACTAATTTATAGCTTAATAATACATAATTCTTCTGAAAAAAGTAGCAATTGACAGAATATAAGAAAAGACATCCTGGCCTGTTTGAATTAACAGGGCACTTGTTATTGAACCCACCTGTCAAAATGTCACCAGTGCTATCCAAGTGTCTGCAAAGTTTAAATCTCTGTTTAATAAAAGTAAATTTATGCAACCACTGTTGCATAATCAAATACAAAAAATTCAAGAACCCCAATGCAATGCTAAAAAATTACGATGCAGGCTTAAATTTTATGCTTATGCTACATTTTCCAGAACAAGACTTATAACAATATGACTATAATGTATTTCTACTGATCTAATGTAAAAATGCTGTGTCTGTAGGATCCTCCCTCCCATGGGGCAGATATGGGAACTTATGTGATGTATGAGACAGGGGATTCCAGCCAGTGTAAGGGGAATTTCAAGATTAAGGGATTGGAATACTGCCTTGGAGTATCTGCCCTTATGAAATCATGTGGTGGAATATATGTCCTTTTCACTGAGAGTCTCAAAAGTGGGCATTCGCTGTGTGTCTCTGTTTATGGATATTTAGAATATGTTTCTATAGGAAAGCTGAATAGTCCTCACTGCTTCTGGAGCTGATGGGAACTGTTCATTCAGCATATCAATGGCTTCATTTTCTGGAAATCCACGTTGTGGTCATACACAAATAAACAGTGGTTCTTGATTTCAGAGTCAGTAAAAATAGTTATGGCTTGTGAGGTGCTCAGATACTACAACAACAGGCAAGACTTGAAAAAGGGAAAAAAACCCAAATCCATGAAAAAGCAATTGTGGTGCCAAGTGTTTGAAAAACATGCAGTAAATGAGTGCAGGCTGCTCTCTGAACAGGGCAAGCACAGCTCCTCCACCCATATGATCCACGTGTCCTGGGGCATGGATAAGGGGATCAGTGGGCAGAAGCACCTGGCTCCCAGTAAAAGTCTACTCCTGCACTGAGCAGCAGAGAAATAAATAAAATATTGAGCAGTTTCTCTGAACTGAGCCCTGTCCATTCTGCTAACTGATTCCAGACTACACGGCTGCCTCTGGAGTTTTGTGCAGGAAAAGAAGATGCCAAAACAAAGATATTTAAGAAACTTTCATGCTGAATTTCCTAACAGGAGCATACGCACATTTTCCATCTTCAGCAAAGTCATTTCAAGTTCATCTTTTCAGTTTACTCCCTGGCTTTTAAGAGCTAGAACCCCAGATGCCATCATCTAGGACTCTACTGACACAGGCATGATTCAACAGAAGGTATCAAACCTTTGGCTCTGCTAAGGAGATTGCAGTAATATGAGCTAATGGAATAATGGATAGCAATCTTAGGTTGTCATTCTCAGTCTGAATCAGTGCTAGAGAGGAGCGGACACTTTACTAGTTTTTTTCACAGATATTTGTGACAGCAGAGAAATGATGATTCTCAGTTCATTTACATGTACTTGATTGAAGCATGCTCGCTTAGAAGACTCAATTTTCCCTGCTGATTTCCCGTTCTCCCCTCTCTTCTCAAATTATCTCTTTTTGCAGCCTTGTGCCTTATCTATCTCATGGTCCTCATTTCACACTCCTCACCTCTCAGTCCCGATGTTTGCTCAGTACACCCCAGCTCAAATCAGCTGCAGACTACATCTGAACTGCACTTTTCAAAGGCCTTGTAACCAAACTCATTTTGGATAAAACTTCAGAGGAACAAGCATAAAACAAACATCATATAGAATTTCAGGTGGCTTGCAGAACAAAAGTAATTTTTTTTTAACTCTGCAAGGGACAAACTTGCTATTTTTCTTAATGTTACAGCTATTTTCTGCTTAAATCTTTTTAAGCCATTTAAACTATCTAGAATCATTTAAACATGATTTAGAACTACCAGTCCTAACAACTGAATGCCATCAAAGCTTGAGGCAAATGAAAAAATGTTTTTACTACAGAGAATAATTAGCATGATTTCTTGAAGTTTAGCATGATTTCTTGAAGTTTGCCACTGATTTCTACATTACAAGCAAATGCAAAAAACCAACAAGACAAAAATACTTATGTGAATGTATTTACCCATGCAGAAAGTTCTGGAGCTGTCTTGTTTTTGTAAAATTTGCTGGGATCAATTTTCATTCATCCATGAAGGCTCAAGTCCTATGTGTATAAGAGGTTTTGGATAGTTTGCATAAAAAAATTAAAATTATGTTGATCAGGCCAATGGCAATTGTGCCATTTTTATAAAAACTTAGTAATCATCAATTAGTAATCACATAAGGTGTAATACACACAATGAGTTATATAAGGATATTCTAAGTTACATAGTTATCGATTATAAATGTCTTTGTTTGATTTGGACTAAACTCTCTCTCTCCTTTTTTTTTTCATTTGTTACCACACAACTTCTTTCTACATTGTACACTTTCCTGGATAGAAAGTATATCTTACTGCTTTGTGTCATACCTGTGCAACTTTCAGGTGAGTGTGTTCATGTTCTGCTGTAAATCTTCACATTAAGTTAACAAAGGTTATAATTAGATAAATAATAATAGACAGACAGATTGCCAACCCCTTACTCATAGTGCCGAGCTATTACTCATGTGAGCTGTGTCATGAAATCCGTCACCAACTGCACGATTCCTATGAAAAAAATGAGCAGTGAGGACTTCAATCTGGTCCATTATCATTATGCAATATAACACATTTGTGTAAATTGTTCTTGTTCTGAGGTCTCTTCAGAACAAATGTCTCTCTGAATACACTCTGCAGCACTAGACTGCCAAACTTCAAAACCCCAGCAGGAGACAGTGAAGCAGCCAATATGAGGGGATATATACGGTATCTAATTAATTCTAATGTTTTTCTAAGTTTAACCATCTAGGTCATCAACATCCAAATATTTAAGTGTAAGTTTCAGCCTTTCCAAGGGATCTGCAAACATGTGACAAATAGCAGTGTGACTGTTCTAGTCCTCCCAAATTACACACAGTATATCTTAAAGTGACTTACATCTCTTTCCATGCCATGTTCCCACATTTCAGTGAGAGAAGCTGGCATGCTGGGTGGGAAGACATAGGCTCATTTAGGACACAAGTTGAGCAATAGCTTAGACTATCCACATAAGTATTGTCACTTAATCATACAGACAGATATGAACACTCGGTCTCTCCTGTCTTCTTTGAGGCTCTGCTGACTTTGCTACTTCTATGTCCATGGTGGCACCTCTTTCTCGTCTGCTCTAAGACATCCCTGACCAGGCTGCCAGCTACGTACATGATCCTCACAGCCTGCTTTACTGCAGCCTTTTTCCTGGTCATAAATACTCTTCCTCAAATATGCCTGATGGATCAATGTATTTGCACATTTGAAAATTGCAATAACGTATTTTAAAAGCAATTTATTTTGTAACAGGAAATATCAGAGCTAAAGATGTGGACAGGCTCAAGAGGGTCTGGAGAAAGTCCATGAAGATGATCAAAGGACTGGGAAGCTGCCATGTGAGGAAAGACTGAGAGAAATGGGTTTTGTCAACCTTCAGAAAAGAAGGTTTAGTGGAGACCTTATAACCGTGTTCCAGTACTCCTGGGGAGATTCTGATGGGATGAAAACTTCTCACTATGAGAAAAATCAGCCATTGGATTAATCCCCATGGAATTGGTAGAGTCTGCAATGTTGTACAGTTTTAAGATTCAGCTCGACAGGGTGCTGGACCATCTTGTCCAGACCGTGCTTTTGCCAAGAAAGGATGGACCAGATGATGGTTGAGGTCCCTTCCAGTCTGGTAGTTTATGTTTTAGTGAATCAATTGGCATTTAAAAGGATGCTTTTTGTTAGAAACTGGTCATCAGCCATTTTATTTTATTTTTTATAATTGTTTGCTTGAAAATAAGTGTTTTGTCCATCACAGGTGTTTTTTGAAAGAGGCAGTGAGTCAGAGTACGGAGGGATTTTTCAAGAGCAGCTTAATCTGCTGGATGGCTTTTTGGGCTGCGATCCATCACCACCCACATAGAGTGGAAGAAGAGCATCTCATAATTTTGGACTTTCAGTTTTTACTACTGCTAACAGGTTTCTGAATGTGAGTATGGAAGCAAAACCACACTTCCCCAAACCCCAACCCTTACTCTCAGGTATTCCAGAAAATTCTGGAGGAAAGGAAAAGTAAAGATAATTAAAGGAAAACTGCAAATTTTGATGATTTAGGAATTCAAAATGAAAAAAAAAAAAAGATACTGAAATGTATCCTAAAGTCCTTGATTCCTGGTCACAGAGCTTGCTCCCAACACATCTCACAGATAATTACACAATTGACAGTTCTCTGACACAAAAAAAAAAAAAGGTCAGTACCTGTTATTCCTATTGCCTGCCTTGTGTTGGCTTGTAGTTATCTTGAGCTGGGAGGAGAATCAAATCGCTCTGCTTATGGAGGTGCCAGCGGAGTCCCTGTGATAATTTGTTGTTACACTGGCATAACACAGTCCTGAAATATCTGGTGAGATTTGGAAAACAAATAGAAGATTATGTGACAGAGAGAATAAACCCAAAATGTGTCCTTATCTAAAGAAAAGGGATATCAGGGAAAAGACTCCACTGACTCCCAATGAACTATCAGAGTGTCGGAGAATGACACAGCTCCAATCTAGAAACTCGTAAGACTGCCAAGTGTCTGGGAACGCATCTTGAAGAAAGACCAGTGGATAATTATCTCATACCAAAAAGAAAAAATAAGACAAGATCAACTACATTTTCAGAAGTAATATTGCCAGTAATTTTTAAAATGGGCACCTTGGAAGACCAGCAAATGCAACTCAGCAGATTGTCGAACGGAAATCAAACATCAGAATAGACAAATCCATACATCTAACAGACTAGTGACAAATTAAAATCTAACTCTTTGCTGTTAGACAACCCAGAGTTTGTTGAATAAACCCTTGTTGTCTGATTTCATTGCCCAAAAGACATACCTTTACAGAAATACTATCCCAACTGGCAAAAGTTATAATTCTCTACATATAGAATGGCCCATGTAGACAAAGCAATTACTCCAGTCTGACCAGCTTTAGGCACTAACACTGGTTGTCTTTCAGCTAAAGACAAACTAGATCTCCCAAGCCACTTTTCTTAAGCAGAATGATTTCAGAGGATGCATTCTCCAAATGACCATTTGAACTGCTGAGGGAGTTTGATCTGGATTTACAACCATGGAACAGAGAGCAAATCTAGTTCATGCTCCCCATTTCACTTCAGATGTTGGTACAAAATCCACTTTAGGAAGCAAAATTAGATTATGCTCTGGACATGGAGGTGGAGCCACTTCCCACCAGATCCCATACTGGAAAGTACCCATTATACATAGGCACTTAGAGCTGTGTAGAAATGTCATGGTTTTTTATTTAAAAGACAAAGTACAACAAGCTATAGCAATTTATTTTAAAAGCCATTTTTGAGAACATTGAGAATTTTATTTAAAAAGCCTAGCGTGTGCTTTTTTTTTTTTTGTCCCCAATGTGTATACATTATTAAGCATTTTTTTTTATATTTAGCAAAAAAATTTTGTTGTCTTTTTAAATATCCCAGTTATTCCTTTGGGTTTTTTTCATATTAGATATATGAGAATGAGAAGTGATTACACAACAAATCCCTTTGCCCTCAGAACAATAGAATAAAGAAATCTGTTGGCTAGTATAAAAAAAGCCGGATAAATGAATGTTGGGTTTACTGAAAAAAAACAGGAATGAGCTATGTGACTGGAAATCTGCCTAATACTCTAACAGCCACAACCTATAGAAACAGGATACACTGCACATGCATAGCAAATGCACTATGAACAGGTAATTAATGATCTGCAGCACGGAGGCCTGCAATGCAGAAGAAAAGGAGGCAGAGTTGACCGGTGCTCTGTGGAGTGATTGGCAAAGAAAAAAAGAACTATGATTGGGGGCGAAACACGTTCTCTTCTTAAGCTTTCTCAAGCAAGAATACAGAAGGTAGTGAAAGGAGGACAAAAACACAATCCCTTTTCCTTTCCAGCTCTACATAAAAGGTGGCAATCACATCAGCAGAGAACACTTGCAGCTGATTCAGCTCATTCATCAGGCCTTGTTTGGGCTTAGACCCAGCTCTCACTGAAGTCAAGGAGAGTATTTCCTTTGCCTTCTGAAATGGATTGAGTCTTTCAAAGTCCTCTGGGAAACCAGAGAACACTTCCTCTGCCAAAGCTGAAAGTGCTCTTTCCTCAAGCAGCAGAAATGCTAAAGCAATTGCATGTCAGACATCTCAAAGTGGGCTGGCAGAACCAGTACTACCTTTCCCCAGCATGCTGCACTGGGAGAGAAGCCACAGGAAAATGGGAAGTGCTTATCATTCCCAAACATGAGGCACTCTCTATTAAACTTGGTATAAAAGGAAGAAGTTCTGTCCTGCTCTCTTCTCTACCTGCATAAGAGCAGTGAGGTAGAGCTCTCTGGTGGCTCTCATGAGTAGAAACTGATGGGGTGCTCTTTTGTTTTTTCTTTTAAAAATCTCAGTAGTCTTTATTTGCAATTATTTGCAAAGCTTGGTTTCTTTGAATAAATCGAAGAAGAGGCAGATTCTCTTGCACAATATCCTTTTCAAACGACTCAAAATAGTTTTTGTTTTTTCTTTGAAGCACACCAAAAGTTCCTTGCTTTTACCACAAAAACCCCTTTCACTCCTGAGTTCAGCTGCTCTCTGACTTTATGCAGGCAACAGCTTTTCTCAGCCATCTTACTTGCTGCTGAAATGCATGAAGGGGTCTTATTTTCCACATCAACCCCAGCCCATGTGGCAACAACAGAAAAAGCAATTGAATCTTCCATAGGTGTGTGAAGATCTCTGATTTTTTTTCCCAGCATCCTGTATTTGGAATTACTTCTTCTCACTGGCAAAAACCCCTACTTTTTCTGAAACAAGGCTTCTATTTTTTCCTCTCTTTGCAGCAATACCAAAGCTCTCACAGGGCATTTGTGAACATATCTGTTCAAAGGCTTTCACATGTATCAGCTAGGTGCAATCAGCATTCCAACACAGACTTGCAGAAAGTACCCTTTCCATTAACCTTTTAAACATGACAGTCACATTGTGCAAATTGAAATCCATCATTTTAGATTGCTGCAGGATTGTTTCTAACTGACACAAAAGTCTCTTTACTCTTTGGCTCCGCTTACTTCTGACAATGTGCCCTTTAAGTTCCCCTCTGGAAACCAGATATATTTACAGCTACCTTGACTTTATTAATTCCTCTCATTTTCTGTAATTTACACCAAATCTGGTGCTGCTATTTTTCTTACCTCACACTTAGGTCATCTACAATCTCATATATGACTCAGGCAGTTTTTCTCTATGGCCCTTCCCTCCCCATTTCTGCCAACAGGGGAGGTATCTTCAAAGGAGTGGGTTCCTCATGATGTTAACTTCTGGTACCCCATCACAATGCAAACATTGTTGTGGGTAAGTTGGCAAGAATTTTTTCTAATTTCTATCCCATTTCCAATATGAAGAGGTCAGGGAAGAGAGAATGGTTTGTCTTATATAATGTATTTTTTCTGAAAAAAAACATTAATGTGATTTACATGATTCAATTAAGAGCATAATTTTACTGATTGGCAGGGAAGACATCCTGAAAGGTGGGTGCATCACTCCTGTCTTGGGTGGTCAAGGAAATAAAACTGCAGTATCTAATTTTATAATTGAATTATAAATGATACATAACTGACTGATCTTTGATCAGAAATGAAATAACATGGTTTGGAGTCTGTCATCATAGTATTTTGGTTAGCTAAGGGCTAGAGGGTGGCTGGGGACCTCTGAAGAATTGAGAACTTTAGAATGAAAGTGGCCAATGAGACCATTTATACATGCTTTGCTTGACCTGAGATAGTAAATATGGATGCACTAATGGAAGTCAAAGACATTCAAATGTCTGTGGAAGAGGCTGAAGAAATTGAGACTTGCAATTGC
>VYXB01009771.1:238546-517561 GCA_013397135.1 Pachyramphus minor | reverse complement strand
GTTTTCTTAAATATGTCATTAGCAGAGGCGTTACTATAACTTTTGATTGGCTTTTTCTCCGGAACTATACCTGGGCCTGACCATTTCAGCCTGGGGGGGGCTGGTAACCCACGACAGAACTTTAGAATGAAAGTGGCCAATGAGACCATTTATACATGCTTTGCTTGACCTGAGATAGTAAATATGGATGCACTAATGGAAGTCAAAGACATTCAAATGTCTGTGGAAGAGGCTGAAGAAATTGAGACTTGCAATTGCGTGCCAATCCTGAATTACGTACAGGTGGAGGGCTTGGGGAACAAGCCATAACTGAAACACTAAAAATGAGTCACAGCCCTACTTCCACAGACAAGTAGCACTTCTGCTGTGAAGGGACATGGAGTCTCTTTTCCCATGCTGGATCTTCCCCATGAGATCTGACAGAACAGAATGACCCAGAGGACAGGGAAAAAGCTGCTCTTACAGCATGAGAAGGCATCTGACAAGCTGAAACACTGCTTTCCAGTTGATACAATGCACTTCTGAGTTTCTGCAAAAGCTGGCTGAACCTTGCCTGTCAGTCAGAGGGCTGGATGTCTCCAGGGGAGACCCAAATACACCGGGAAACCTTTCAACAAGAATTCATTTTTTATAAGCAGTCCTTTTGAGAAGTTCATAATCCTTGCCCAAAGAAACATGATTTTTTTTGTGTGTGTTTTTTTTTTTTAAGAAAGACAATTTTACCTCGAGGACATCATTGGAATGGGGAGAACCACTATTGACCCCTATGTGATCTCCCTTTTCCCAGATGTTGAGCCATAAGAACTGGCTACACTAACCCAGTGTTGAGGTCTTGACTCTCTTGTAGAACAACTGCTAAACAGGTGTGAAATCTCTGACACTGGTTGGGGTAAGCAGGGCAAAAGCTCTCACAGCCTCTCTGGAATACACAATAACTGAATACTTTAAGGGCTGAAAAGAAGCCTGAAGTCCTGCATCTGAATTTCATCTCATTCACATTAAGAACCAAGGCTAATGCTTTGTGGTTTGGAGGGAATGGAAAGCCTCAGGGTGGTGATAGCTTTGGACAGGAATAGCTTAGTTCTTCAGAAAAAAAAAAATTCTCTGCCCAGAAGGAATTGTTACATTGATAGACTATGAAATGGGCAGTGATGAGTTTTCTGTAGCTTGATATTACTTGGGTAGAGTAGTGTTATTTGGGATGGTAACGGGTAAAAATCCTTTAACACTGGTGCTATCTGTATAGCTGCTTAGGTGAAATTCAACAGTTGTATTTGTTATAGTATTTTATTTTGGATGTGTTGTTCAAAGTAACATTATTTTAACCTCTATCAGGATATCGAGCTATAAAGTGATACAGTGAGTTTAGTAATTCCTGCTAAGTACCCAGTACCTGTACGGGTACTGCTGCTCCTGAGGTTGACAAAGATATGAAACAGTTAATAATTAACAGGAATTATCTATAGACTCTGAATGCTGTTATGATAACACTGTTATCCTGAACACTCACATCACAAGCTGTCACAAATAACACAGAAAATACACATTTAGAAGCAAGATGAAGAACTACATTGAATTTTCCTAAGGGGTACGTGCTAGGAAATAAATAAAACACTTGAAGTGGAATGAAAAGCAAGTTGTCAAGGGAACATCAAGGAACATGGTCCTCAGAAAAGCCTTGCAATGGTAATGGTGGGACAGCTAAGGCACATTTTCCTGTTTGAAATCTCCACCATTTAGCTAGAAGGTATATATAAACTGAACTGAGATGAAGATGACTGGTAAACCACATATGGAATCACTATAAGTGCAAGAAATTTAGTTTCTCTATCATGGATAAATAATCCTGTTTCCCAGTGACATAAAGCATAGATTCATGTGATACTGAGTTGCATTTGTCCCTTCGTATAAACAACCAAAAACATTACAACGTTGGTGTGGACAGTTCAATGTTACCCACTAGATTAATGGGTGAGGTCTCAAGAAATGCATAGGGAGAGAGGACTCAAGTTGCTTTCATAACCTCGCTACTCACACGACTGTGTGTCCTTTAGTGACAGGCTCTGCCCCTCAGCATCCAGAGTGTACACCTGAAAAGACTCCAGCTCAGCAAATGGTCCCATCTAAATAAATATTTAATATCAACTTTTAAACATGTTCCTTAAGCATTTTACTAATTGTGAATGCACTAACATGGTCCTAGGTAATTTCCTAAATTCAGCTGAATTGGCTGACTCCTCTTTTGTGTTTGTGACTCAACTTGATCCCAGGTGCTATCCATTTCAGCTTTCTGTGAAAGCTCTTCAGCTGTAAAAAAATTTCAAAGGAGCAATTCAAAATTTGGATTTTGCACTTCAACACTTACTTTCTCTGTGGTAGAGTTAATGCACTGGATGTGAAGAATTGAACTGCCACCCCACTTAGCCTTTTCAATCTCTGCTCCTGTTCCAGATTCATGACTTAGCCCTACACAGAAAGCAAAATTTTTGTTTAATGAGGGCTTGAAGATTTCTGAAATCTGTTTTGAAATAAAAATGAAAGTTCACTACTCCAAAATTCTTCCAAAAAAAGACATGATTGAACACATTTTCTTTTGAGTGGATCAAAAATGTTTCAATGAAGTTGCTGGGGTTTTTTTAATTTACTATTAACATTGTAAAATTACAACTTACAAAGCAACAATATTGAGCAAGATAAAATGAAAAATAAACATTTAAACTTTTTTCTTACAGTGTTCAAATAACTTTTTTTTTCTTACTTGAACTACATTTTTTCCCAAAATAATATCACATGGATTTGGGTAGCTCACTCTGATTCTGTGAATAACCAAAGAATCTTATGACAAGATTAAAAATAAGGATATTAAATGCTTTCAAATCTGTATCAATAGAATAAATGCCACAACAGTCTTTCATTTTATCTAATAATATCAAAGCTACCACTTTTTTATTTTAAGTCAGGCAGCAGGAGCTATTTTAAAGAACTTCTTTTAGCAGCTGTGCTACCGTGTAGTGGGTGACCCTTCCTTTTGCAGGCATCGGTCGGCTCTCAAAAGTGGCAGAGACACTCCCATGCAACGAGCTCACGGGGGTGGCGAGTTTCCAAGTGCTGTTCTCACCAGGTGAGGGCAGTCATATTCCTTAATGAAAATCAAGCAGCTGTCACCTTGGGAGAAAACCAGATTGGCCGCCCACACATATAGCCAGAGGGATCCTGTTTGGCCTGAGCTTTTGTGTATAGCAGAGGGAAATTAAAATCAGAAACAAGGAAAGAAAAGAGCCTATTTCATGAACGACATTTATTTGTGGGCTTTGTCTCACATTGCCTGTCCTATTTGAACATGAATTGCTATCATTTTGGTGGAAGCGGGGCACTGGGATAATATACATATTTATGTGCAAAACCAACATGGAAATGCAGTCATCTTTGTCCTGATGCAGTGAAAGACTGTAACATCTGCATATCAATTGCCACAAATTTGATTCAGTTCTCAGTAGTGTCATTCCAGAGAAACTCAAGGCAGGGAGAGGGGGAGTTTTCATGTCTTTTTTTTCTTTTTTTTTTTTTTTTTTTGTGTTACTGTCTTGCTTTTTTTATACTTGTAATCAAGGGGCCAAATTAAGCAGAGCAGGTGAGGCTGGGGCAGAGCATGCCCACTCGGGCCAGAAAACTATGCTCTGAATGAGGGATAAAAAACTCACCCTCGCCTTTGCTGAAAGTGAGAATGGCTTTGCTTGTATCTCCACGGGAGTTTAAAGGCAGTTACTGCAGTCTGTTAGCTAGGTTAGCTTCTCCAGAGAGCTGAGCCCATCTGAATCCCTGGAGAATGGGAGGAATGAGGTCAATGAGTGCAACAGGTGCTTGCTGTAAACGGTGTGTGCTGACCCTTCAGATCTCCTCAGCTCTGTGATCCCTGCAATCACTTGGGCTTCTGAAGAACATGAGCCACTAATGAATATCCCCATCTTCAACTTCATCAGAATGACTTTTGATATTAATTTTGAAAGAAATCCAGTGTTTAAGGGTTATACATCCTGAGAGTTCATAAACATCAGCTATTGGTAAACGTCAGAGATGTGGCCCAGAAGAGAACCAGATGGTCAGTGGGAGATCTTTATTCTTCATGTTTCTTCAGCAAATCCAGAAAAGGAAAGTATACCAGGAAACTGGAATCAGGCTGACAAAGGCATTGTGGGCTTGCATGATGCAGTAAAACATCTGCTACCAGGGTTGCCAGCAAAATGCTGACTATGAATGCACAAGAAAGAAAACAAGTAACATAGGTGCTGCAATGCTCAAACTTATGAGAAATACTTTTAATGGGTGGGAAATAGATCAACAGACCTGTGAGGTTTTGTCATTGCTCTTATAGTTCCTTTGTAGGAATATTTTTAAAAATCTACTGAGCCGAATATTAAGTTTTTACAAAAATATCACGTCCATTTACTCAGTCTGATGCTCAAAGGATTCCCCACCCAAGTCTTATTAATATTTCCTTCAGTCCTCAAATTACAGGAAATTATCTGATACAAGCCCAATGTGTGCATGAGAAATGCATCCCACAGTAGAGGGGAGGCTAGTGTTAGTAATTTATTATAGAATTAATAACTATTAATTCTAGGAAGTAACTGTGTTTCACCTAATATTGTAAGTTTAAAATTCAATACACCTTCCACAGGACAGTGACAACTCAGGTTTATGAAACAAACAACAAAACAGCTGGAAAAGGGAGCTCCCAGTGAAGTCAATAGCATAATCCTTTCACATTTTGGTGTTTCAGTCTAAAATAAAGAACTACATAAATTCTTTTGAAAGTTAAACCAGACAAATAGCATATGAGCTACTTTTTAAATTGGAAAAAATAGTTAAGAGGAATTGAGTCAGTTGGCTCGCAGAGCTCTTTTTTTCTCATTGGGATAACTGAAAAGATATGTCCTCTTTCCGGGATATTTCAGGATATTTCAAAGTACAATCATATGTGTTTCCTGGGTGGTTTGGGTTTTTTTGTAGGTCTTAAAATAATCAGATTTCTACAAAATATGGGTTTTTTACTGGGACTGTTCAGAAAGACATCTATCAGCCACAGACATGATGCATCTACATCAAGGATAAGCAAATGTTATCATCAGTATACTTCATTTCCAACTCCCTTAAATAGGATTGTGTGATGACATTTTAACTTCAGATAAATCAGACTTTTTTTATTTGGCAGGAAACACATCACAGACTTGTTACTTGACTTCAAAGTTCTGCATCACATGGCAACTCCATATTACAAATCTTATTGAGTGGTAGCATCTAAAAGTACTTATTTAAGAAAAACAATTCTTTATTACTTGGAATAGAGAATTCTGGTGACAGTTTTGCTATATTTGAACTTTTAAAAATATACCCACAAATTTAACTATTGAATTTCCATGTACACATGTCTAAATTTTTATGAAACCTGTTACAGGTTTGGATTTTGTAAATTTTTTAAACTGTTTGCCACTTCTCTAAAAGTGCAGAGGAAACCAACCCACTGGTGTTCATCTCCAAACAGATCATAGCAGCCAAATGACAGATACACATCCCTTGTTATCTTGCACAAAGCCTCCTTGTTTTCTCTTGTTGATCTAGAGGAATGTCTTTGACTAAAATACCTATCTTCCCCTTCTATATGACACAATACCATGTGGTCTGTGCTGTAACAGGTAGATGTGTTTACAAGAACAGGTAAGGGTCTTTTCTGGAGAGCAGAGCCTGCGCTCCAGCTGCCAGAAATGCTAGAACTCAGGGAGGAATTTCAGGGAGATGTGACCCACTATTGGTACTTACTTCTCTCCTGGTGGCACAGCACACCACCTGAGCCTTGCAATCACCTTTCCAGCAACCTAACACTACAGAAAGATGACTTAGTTTAGATGAGGAATAAGCAATGTAAACAAACCACTTCTGAGCAATAAAACTCCTGGTACGTTGCAAGTGTCCCTTACGATGAAGAAGAAGGAAGCAACTGTTTTTACAGTAGAGTTCTTAAAAGAAAGGCCTTATAGGCTTTTCCATTAGATGTTAGAAGGTCTCTAATACGCACTGTTGAACATCGTATTGAAATAATTTGTACACATTAGAAACACTGCTACCGTAGCAGTTGTGTTGAATGACCATCTTCTATAGAATAGTTGAGGGTATGAGTAACCCTATCTTTTCCTGCAGAGGCTGTCTCAATTGCTACAATTTCAATTGCTACAATTTCAATTGTGACTGTACATCAGGAGGTACTGTGACTCAGAGGCATTTCTTACTGCGCAATTCCCATTTTCCTTTCTTGCACCTCAAGTGTTAGCAGTAAGTCAGAACTATTTGGCTGCTAAGTGCATTATGCTACTGACTTAGAAGGAGGAAAGGAGAAAGGATATAAGAGCTAACTTGCTGCTATTACAGGTCTGAAATCCATCAATGATTTGTTTGCTTCTCCAGGAAGTAAAAGGAGATGCGCAGATCCTGCTGCAGACACAAGTATGGTGGAAGACTGAAGGAGAAGATTTGTTTGCTACTGATACTTTACATTAGTATACACTTCATGCTGTGGCCAAGCCTTGAGTCAAGATTATGTCTTCTGAGTAGTGAATGTGAGCAGAACCTCAGTAATTACAGTCAGTCAGTTCAGCCCCACCTCAGGTTGAAAAAACTCTTTCTCATTCTTACTCTGCACTTCAGGGAGATTCTGCAATTTCACTGCCTGGAGCCAAAGTCCTACTGCATAGCTGAGAAGCTTTCAGCACCTTGTTACTCATTCCAGACAAACAGGCTGGATTTGCTGATGGTTTCATCATGTCACGGTAAATATTTCACTACCACTTTTCCTGTTCCTTTCTGCTTGATCACTTTCTGATCTCATTTGACTAGACCAGAGTGGCAACTTCTGCAGTGCCTGCTGCAACATAACCTCATTGCTACATAGGTTGTAATGAAATGCATCTCTTTTTGCCCAGCTTAGCTTAATATCCCCATAGAAACCCTATTAGACCCGTCTTCTGTGAGCTCCTACAATGATAACCTTCTCTCTCCCTCATTGACTGGATTTTCTTTAGATGTCTCCAGGTATCTAAAATTCAATTAAATGGCTAGGAAAATGCAAGGACTTGGTGAAGAGGGCTGGAAGCTGTGGTTTCCAAGTAGAAGTGGAAGGCAGTCTTTACCAGAGCATAACTATACATTTTTTTACTGCAAGTTCACACTTCAGTTACCTCCACAGTTAAGCCACAAGAAGTCATTACATCCATCATAAGACTCACTGCTGAGTACAAACAAGTCCAATGCTTGTTACTAGGGAATTAAGCAGGTGTACAAATGATTCCGATTCAGCATGTGGAAGACGAAAGTATCATCTGGCATTTTCTCTCAGTAAGATCTGAGCAACTCATGCACCAGTTATTTATATAATCCCTACTCTTTCTAACTTCATCTCTATACTTAGCCCCCACCACTCCAAATTATGGCTTCGCTGCAGTAATGCATTTCATGATGACAGAAAGAATTTCAGCCTTGATGCTAAAAAGCAAGAGCTGTCTTTGATCAGACCTGCACACAGAGCAAAGAATCTCTGCAAATAGCATTTTCCACATCTGGAGAGGTTTGTCATCAATCCAAAATCACAGAACTGGGATATACACTTTAGCAGGGATACAAATGGTCTTCAGACACATTGCATTTCTTCTGCCATGTACGATATATTGATGGTATCTCATTCATCATTGGAGAACAGCATGGGAGAATAGAGTACATTAAACACAGGTAAACTTCCTTTCTGATTTGACCATAAAGGTTGAAATTCAAATGAGAACAAGAGAGTAGTTCCCAAAGAACTGTTTCAACACAAAGACATGGAGAAGTGACATGCACTTCTCATGTTCATGCCTGGGGACAAACACCAGGCTGAAAAGTAGAAACTGTGAATCTTCCCCAAACAGAGATTTTCCAGTGACCTTTCAAAAATAACATGCTGTTTTTCAGAAATATTCTTTGTCATGGTTTGATCCAGCAGGTAGCTAAACTCTTCCACCTCCCCCATTTTTAAATCATCATTTTGTCTGCTTCAGTGTTTCCAGACTGAACTCACCATGGTGTCCAAGCTTAGGAAAGCTGCAGAAGAACAGAGAGTGCTCTTTTAAATTCCCTCCAAACCAGCCAGCAAGGAACATCTATGTGCATTATTGAGTGCCTAGGGTTTTTTTTTCTAAAAGCATGCTCGTATTAGTAATAGCAAGATATATTCCCCTGTATAGTTTCCTATCAACAGTTTGATTCTGTCAGAAATCATCCGGCTTGCAAAAGTCCACAATAACAGCTTCAACAAAAGCTGGCAGTTCTGACAGCTAGTCTGTCTCCCTCAGTTCTCCCACACACCTGTATACATCTATATAGACACACATAGCAGGAGGAAGAGAAAATAAAATATGTCCTAGAATTTCTTGCCCGTATCTCTTTGACAGTGGACAAATAGCTTTTTCTCTCACAGTATTTTATGTATTACCTCCTTCTTGACAAGCTTATAGAGCAATTCTGGAAAAAAATGAAATATTGAAGGCTAATCCTTTATTTAAAAAGCCACCAGATATGAATGGTTGGCTCTGACAATTTATTATGAGTTCTGGGAAGATTGGGAAAATAAATGTTTCATATCTCTTTGCAAGTGACAGATGAAAGGAGGAAAATACTCATCAGGTCTGGAGAGCTGCAACTTTTCACTTCATGAAAGAAAATTTTTAAAGTATCAGAATACAGGTATTTTCTTCCTTAAATCTCAGTGCTGATAGCTTTCCAGGAGAACTTTTATCTGTTCTTTCTTCATTACATCCACAGTGGAGCATTAGGATAGTAGATTAGCTATTAAATTAAAAGGTCAGCATAATTACAGTTTTGTGGTCTCAGGTCAAGAGACAGTCTTCTGAAGGCATATAACATCTGGGGGTTTTTTAATGCTTGCTTGAAAATTTTTTAGGTCTTGAACTATTCCTTAGCCTGATTTCCAGAACAGCTAGCTAAGTGGTAGCACATTCTCTCTCTTTACACTTCTACTACTTAATCAAATATTTTTCCTCATTATATCCACTATTTTCCTCTCTCCCCTCTCCTTTTTTCAAACAAAACTGTTATTCACACTCAGACAAACAAATCACAAAACAGTGTACTTTGCATTTGGAGGACAATCTTCTAGCTGAACGCATGAAAAGGCCTAAAAGACCCCCAAAGGAGTAAATTACACTCCTGAAAGATGATAGGATCAACTGCCACTGCTGTATCCAAGACCCAACCTATAACCATACTCTTCATATTGAAACCAGGCTAAGAGAAATAATTAGCTTGTAAGGGGATATTTGGAGAAATTGTTGCTGAGTGCCTGCTATGTAAAGCCACTGCACATTTCCTCTCTGTAGATGGGCCTCCAAGGAATGGTTGAGAAAAGCCATCGTTTCAGTGTCAATCGATTGCCCTGCTTTAATGGCTCTGAGTGGCTTAGCTTTCAACAGGCAAAGCAGAAGGTCCCTTCAAAACAGCTATAGAGCAGGTCTGAACACAAATAATATATTGCTTCGTATATGAACTCCTTCATTTTTATCTCCAAGGAATACCTGACTCTGTATTTTGGCAGAGACAAGCAACTTACTGTGACACCAAAAGTGGCATTTTGCAAATATTATTTGGATATCAGTGAAGATTGCATTGTCATTTCTCTTTTCTCTGCCTACCTGCCAAAATGAAGACATAAAAGACAATGGTTTCTTAAAATCTATTATTCCTCTAGCTACAGGTTTATTTTTAAGATGACTGTTGGCTTTTGTGCTGTCATCAGTATGCATGAGTTTGAAGGCAATCCACTGTCATGATCCTGCCTTGTGGCTGATGGTGCCTCTTTACAGCAAAGAGAAATAAAATCCTTGTTCTATTTTTACACTGCTTCCTTGTTTCAAGCCTCCTCTGGTGTCCAAATGCACATTCAAACCTGCTCAGATCTCTGGCAGTCATACTGATGTTCATAGAAAAGGCAAGCAGGTGTGTATGGGTCCACAGATACCACTTTTCTGCATCTGCTTTCCTTGTGTTATCCCAGAAATAAAGTGAACTGGATTTAAAACATGAGAAAAAACCCTCAGTTCTGTTAAGGAGAGTCTATACACTCTCATGCATCCTTCAGAAGAGAAACCCTGAGCAGACTGGCATAATGATGCCAGTGAGGTCCGACAGAAGATTTTTTTAACCTCTTCCTGAAACTCCAGGGGCTTTACAAGGAATGGGGTAGGTTTTTGGACTTCAGTATGAGTGTCAAGCTAGTTTCAAGGCCAAGAAGCTTAGTCAGCCTTCACAGGTAAACTATTCTCAGCAATGTTCTTTTCACCATCTACGTAGCGGCCTGAAAACCTCATTGGTAGGTTATATTTTAGGTAAAAATCAGTAGGTGTTTGCAAAAGTAAATTAACAATAAAATACGCTGGTCCTCAATAAAGATGTTGCAAACCAAAACTAGATCTCCTGTTGAAAGTTATGACCCCCTTCCCTCTCTGAAGCCAGGAAGGCTTTTGCCTCAGTAAGTTTGCTAGAGACACATTTCTGAAGCTTGAAGACAGAAGCCATTGTCCCTCACATGGAGGTGGTTACACTAGGCAGACAGACCAGTACCAGACCAGTTACAGCTCAGATAGTCTCTAGATGTTCTGCTAAACAAAGTTGTTATCAAATTAAACTACACCCAGGACCACACACAGTTGTCACAATGGCCCTTGTAGGGCTACCAGGTGCTGCAGTATGGGAACTCCACAGCTGCTTTGGTTTCTTCCTTTTTTCTTGCAGTTCTAAAGTCTGTGAGAGTCTGACATGGAGCCTTGCAGAAGACACCAAGTTAATTAAATGGAAGTTGGTCCTGTAGAGCAATGATAGATTATTTAATTCCTTCTTGTATAGCTGAAAGTAGGTACCACAGCCAAGAGACGTTATAGGACATTGATCTCTTTTCAGCTGAAGTTTCTAGATCAGGAGTATTTGTGCATTCAATATAGGACACAGTAAAAAGTCATGGTTCTAGTCAAGTTACAGAAAAATTAAATTCTCACTGTAACTGAACTAAGGTGAAGAGTGTTGGACTGATACTCCTGAAGTAAGAAGATGAAAATTAGCAGCATTTGTATATGCATGTGCATTACAATTCCAGGACAAATTTGATGCTGTTGTGATCAAGCCCAAAAAATTAGTTCCACTAATAAGATTTTCAGTGTTTCTATGCTCTGAGTCCATCATTAATTGCTTTGCCCAGACTGCTAGGTACTTCTTTCCATTCTCAGCACCAGGATTTGGACTCAGCCTATTTACCACTGAATAATGCTAGCAGGTTTTAATTCCAAAATTAATTTTCAGTCCATGCTTGGTGGGATTTTTGTGTATCTCACCAACAGTCAAACCAAGGGGCTCAAACTGTGATAGAAAAATGAATACAGAAAGTGTCATGAAAACTGCCAAATGAAAATTCAATTTTCAGTGAGTACTGGCAGAAATACAACCTTTGTCATTATGAAGAGGTACTGTAAAAGCTGGTTTTGCCATAAAAGTTTTCTAATTTAACAGAAATAAAACCACAGCAAAGGCCTTTTAACTCATCCAGACAATGATATATGATATGTTACAGAGATACCAAACAGAAGCAAAACCAGAAGAAATTTCCAAATACATTTAAAAGTCCCTGTCTTACTGAAAACTAAGAAAAAAGTCAGATAATCCAGACAAAAAAAGTTGGAAGGTATTCACAGACTCTGGAGATAAGAAAAGGCATAATTTATTAATTTTTACAAATATTAATGCTATGGAGCCCTTTTTGTTTCACTGCTGTTAAAATAATGAGAAATAGGTTTATTAGAAAGCACTTACTAAAAATATGAAAAGGATGCAAAGAGACCTTTGTTTTTCTGCAAAACCTGGGTGTAATATGCATAGTTTGTGCTATCAACCTCCTAGAGTAGATAGCAGAGGTTAAATTTCTGGAAGATATTGACAGACTCCCCTCACTGGTATTTTCAGTGGCAGGAAAACAATTGAAAGGGAATTCAAGCATCCAAGAGGCCTCATAGACCTGGGATATTAGTTACATATTTCCTTCTTCAACGCCACGTGTCAGACTGAACCAAATGTTTATCTTGCAGAAATTGGCTTTGGTTTGCATTGCTTCCTCTTTAGCTCTATTTCCAGATATCACAGAATCACAAAATATGCCAAACTGGAAGGGACTCACAAGGATCATTGGGTGCAACCCTTGGTGATGCACAGGACCATCCCCAAGAGTCACACCATGTCCAGACACTCCTTGAACTCTGTCAGGCTTGGTGCTGTGACCACTGCCCTGGGGAGCCTGTTTCAGTGCCCAACCACCCTCTGGGGGAAGAACCTTTTTTAATATCCAACCTAAACCTCCCCTGACACAACTTCAGGCCATTCCCTCAGGTTCTGTCACTGGTCACCATAGAGAAGAGATCAGTGTCTGCCCCTCCTCTTCTCCTCACAAGGAAGTTGTAACTGCAATGAGGTCTCACCTCAGTCTCTTCTTCTCCAGGCTGGATAGACCAAGTGACCTCAGCCCCTCCCCTCATACAGCTTCCCCTCAAGGCCCTTCACCACCTTCATTGCCCTCCTTTGGACACTCTTCAGCAGCTTAATATCTTTCTTATAGTGCGGTGACCAAAACTGCCACAATATTCAAGGTGAGACCGCACCAGTGCAGAGCAGAGCAGGACAATCCCCTCCCTTGACCAGCTGGTTATGCTTTCCCTGATGTCCCCCAGGACATGGTTGGCCCTCCTGGCTGCCAGGGTACTTCTGACTCATTGTCTATTTGCCATTCACCAGGACCCCCAGGTCCCTTTGCGCAGCACTGCTTTTCCAGTGTCTCATTCCCCAGTCTGTACGAATATTCAGGGTTACCCAATCCCAGGTGCAGAATCTGGCATTTCCCCTTGTTTTCCCCTTCATATGTTTGGTGATTGCCCAGTTCTCTCCTTTGTCAAGATTTCTCTGCAGGGCCTCCCTACCTTTGAGGGACTCACCAGCTCCTCCCAGTTTTGTGTCATCTGCAAACTTGCTCATTATCCCTTCCAGTCCTGCATTCAAGTAATTTATGAAGATGTTGCAGAGCACAGGGCCTAAAATGGAGCCTTGTGGGACTCCACTAGTGACAGGTCACCAGTCTGATGTTACCTGATTCACTATTACCCTCTGTCCAATGCCCATGAGCCAATTGCTCACCCACCACATGATGTGTTTACCCAGCTGTGGGCTGAATATTTTGTCCAGAAGGATCCTGTGAGAGACAGTATTGAAAGCTTTACTGAAGTCCAGAAAGGTTACATCAACTGGCTTCTCCTGATCAGGTAGGTAGGTTACCTTGTTATAAAAGGAAATCAGTGTTGATAAGCAGGACTTAACCTCTCATGAAGCTTTGCTGGCTGTGACCAATGACAGTGTTATCTTTCAGGTGTTTTTCAATACTTTCTAGAATAATCTTCTCCATAACTTTACCAGGCACTGAAGCGAGACTGACAGTCCTGTAGTTTCCTGTGGCTCTTTTGTTTTGAGTGGGAGTGCCAAAACGTAAATTTTGAGTTTATCCGCTTGAGGAATTTGTGGGTGAACTCAGCTTCCTGTTTCTACCTTTTAGCTTTAGTTTCTTGAGAATTAGAGTGTAAAAAAACCTCTATGCCAGCACACCAGGGATAAAATCTCAATATGAGCTGGCAACAGCAGCAGGAAGCTATCATAAATATCTAAGCACTTTTCTGTTCAATTCTGTGCATTTATAGCTAAGCTAAGAAGAAGAGAACAAATACAAAATGAACATGGAAAAGAAGAGGATATATATATATCTCCTGCATTCTGTATTAAATATTCTGTATTCTGTATACTTGTATTCTGTATTAAAAGTCCCCTAAATTGGTTTGATTTAATCACAAACCTGTTCTATAGAAACTTCAGTATACGTAACTAATTATTGAATCAAATCTCATAAGAGGGCAAATCAGTCTTTAAATCCATGTTTATATATCAGGAAAGAAATGAAATTTTCTTAGCAGGGTCTTCAATTATTGGAAGCACTGCCACCAAACAGTAAAATATTATTCAGCTCTGTAGGAAAGTCTATCATTTCTTAACTCAGGTATAATTTCACTTCACAAGATAATTCCTGATGACTTAATCACTGGATCAATGCTGAAGGATATATTGGAAGCAATGTTAATAATTCACTGATGTTGATCAAGGTAGGTAGGATAATCTCACAATAGTTTGTTGCACACACATAGTTCATCAAGTCTCAAGAAAGTTAATGAAAGTTAGTCAGAGGAACATTAAAAGAAATTTGGATTTCTTAATGAACAAATTTTATTAGGGACAGTTAAATAGCTACAGTTCTGTGGATGAATGAAAGCAGCAATTTCCATTGATGGAAAATGACAGAAAGGGAAGCAGTAGAAAGAGATATCAGTGGAAATCACAATTTCTAAAATATAGAGAACTGATGAGAAAATCTAAAGGCACAAGGGAAAAATCAATGTCTGACAAGAAAAATAATGTTATGAATATTTATGGGAATTTAGCTTCCAAATTTTTATATACACATATAAGATACATTATTTGGTAGCAATAGAACACACACATTACTTGATAGACAAGATAAAATTTTAAGTACTACTGAAAAGGCAGCACTATTTGAAAATATTTATAATCTATGTTTGGGAAAAAGCAAATGAAAAGCATGCCCAGAGAGAACAATTTTTGGTTCACTAGCAGTTCTGGAGAATTTGCACCCAAGAACACTGCAAATTGTCCATGGTAAGTCCTGGGTACTAACATTCCCATCTTAGAAAAAAAATTGTGGAATAAGTAGGAAATAAAACAGACAAGAAGAATCTTAATACTGATGAGTACTTCACAAGAATAAGCAAGATGATCTAAGCAATTATAGGCTAGTGAGTCCAATGTCACTCAGAGCCAAAATAATGGAAAATTCATGTAGCTAATAACGGACAGTAATACAATTAGTGCCAATCAACATCTTGTAATAGAAAATAGTATTTGTTAATTTTTTAGGAGAAATTTTTGACATACATAATACGACAAATAAGTATGCTGTAAAATACTGACTGGCTTCTCAAGATGCTTTTCTACATTACTGTATTCTTGACAGAAAAAAAAGCTCTCCACTATATTGCTAAAATGAACAAAGACCATTTAAGTGGCAAACTGCAAAAAATAGCTCTCAAAGAAGAATGAAGTGGAAATACCTTTAATAAGGGCTATCACTACACATCTTCTCCCATTAGTTTTTGAGCTTAGCAAACCTACATAAAAGAAATGTTTGTAAAACATAAGTAATAGCAAGTAGAGAGCACTATTGGTGACTTTACCTACACTGAATTTCTACCCATTAAAACAAAACAAAACAAAACAAAACAAATGTTTCCTCCAAATGAAAAATTTTTTGCCAAACAAGGGAAAGGTAGAGTGAAATGTATTTTCTTGTGCTATAAAGAAAACCAATGCAATATGGTCTAATGATATCTTGGGTCCCTAACTTCAGGAATATCAGTCTGTTTTCTGATCTTTTCAATCACAATCCATCCTTGCAAGGTAAGGCTTCTTCTCACTGCTCTTATCAATCCTTTTTTAGCAAAATCTTGAAGATTTTCCCAAGGAATAGGTCCTTTCTTTTCAGTGAAAAATGGTTTAAACTGTGAATTCCACTTCAAAATCAAAAGTGGTAGTGGGTAAAAGTGATTAAGCTGTTTTGCCTTCTCCTCAGTACACTGACAAGTGACAGGCACCTTACAAACTAGAAAATAGCCATTGAAATGGATAAAGCTGAGATTACCCACAGAAGAGTTGGCTGGGGGCAAGAGGTTGAGGCACAATAAAGGCCCCCTCATCAAAATGCTATAAATTTGAATTTCTGCTTTTATTGGATCTAGGACAAGAATTCCCCTTCTCTGCCTGAACTGGTGATCTATGACGCCCAATACTGAGCATTACTTCTTTCTTCCACATTTTTTGTGTTATTTTTTGCAAATTAGAGTCTGAAACAACTACGCTGCATATTTGAAATGCATGTTGCACATTGTCCAGGGCCATTTTCAGAAATGGCAGTTTATAAGTACAAACCCTCCCATTGCAAACTAACATGAGGGGCAGGCATGAGCAAGTGCCTAAGAGGTGCTGAATATGCAGCCAGTAATACATGCAAACATCTGAGAGGCATATTAATTTCTGAAGCTTGAAGTCAATTATGTACTATTATTTTGACACTAAGACGTCAGTACAAAATATCAGTGCCATTATTTGCCCTGTGCCGTTGTTACATAAATATTTCTGCCAAACAAATCCTCCTTTATTCAGGCCTTATCTCTCTCACTCCTAGGGGGAGGTATAGTGCAGATCTAAGTCCTATTTACATGATTGGTTACCCCTATAACTAGGCAAAGCACCCCAATATGCATGGTATCAAGCTATCATGAGTCATCTCCTTGAAATAAGAGAGGCTTGATAGGTCTGAGCATTCCACTGAATGCTGTAATCACAAACTTCTTTGTAAGTGTTCTCAGGAGCACACAAATTACCCTTTTTATTAGAGAAGAGAAAATATGCTTGGATAAAACCGGGGTGGAGATGCATGCTCTCACTTGAACCACAAACCAAACTGAACACAAGACTTTATACTAATTGTAAAAAAAGTCACTGCATTATTCCTCCTAAGCATGCATATTTAAGTATCTGCAGCTCTTGTCTGGGAATAAAGAGTATTTAGAAACTTGCCCCAAATCAGGCAGCCCTGGCAAGCTCCTAAAGCTAAGCTCAGATAATTTACAAGCATCTCAAATCCAGTGAGACTTCTGATGTCTAAACAAATGGAAACAAATCTCTATATGCTTTTCTGTGAATATTTCATCTGAAAGGATCCCACATGTTTGCCAAGTAAAGCTGTCTTCCTTTTTCCCTTTAACATTAATTCTTAGATAAATAAAGACATGCTGTCATGTTGAAGAAAAAATATAGAACCTGCGCACATTTACTACACATGTAAATGTCGATTAAGAGCTCATGAGAACACACATAATTAATGGAGTTAACAAGAAGTGAAATAAGGAGTATGAGATCAAGCATCTTATCTATATGCGGAACGTCCAAAAGAACTCCAAGCTATCCTCCCTTGAGGCTAAATACTAGATGCCTAAAAAATGCCAGCTGAGCTGGCAAGTCTGAATGGTTATCTTGCTGATCACAAACAGGAACAGCCCTGTACCCACAGCATTGCCTTGCTGGGGAAACTATTTCACAACAGAGACCTGGTCATGCACAGTGCTGGAAATTCCACAGGCAAATACCATTGTTCCTGTAGCAAATGTGATTAAAATGTGTCAGATCTTTGTCAGGCATCTACAGTAAGCAATTGAATGGCACAGGAAAGCTTTCTGTAGAGTTATTGTATGAACTAAAAAATTAACTGCTCATTAACTTCATTTTTTTCATAGCTCTAATAAGCATAGTTACATCAGGCCCTCCCTTTCTCACTTTATATTACAATGTATCAGTCTTTTCTGTTTGACTTCACAACCTTTTCCAGACTCTTAAAAAATAACGCTTATGCTTACTCTTTCATAATGAATAGAGACAGTTTTCAAGGCACCACTATGTTATTTCATGTAAAAGTCACATCCTGGAAGCATCAAGTCAATATCGGCCTTTTCAAAAGCACCCAAATCCGCTGCTGTCAAACATGTAGGATGCTCACAGTCAGCTCTTCTGTCGTTATCACCCACTTGTTCAAGTCCAGTGACCTTTCCAGCACAGGAAAAGCTGCCAACTTACTGCAGACATGGTAAAAGTATGCAGATGCCAAGTGTTGATAAATGTGCTCATTGTCTCTTGAAATACAAGTTATTGTTTTCTCTCCATCACAAGAAATTTCTTAGATCCTTGTGCAAATAAAGACAATTTGAGGTTATATTGATTTACTTTCCTTAAATTCAAACAAGCCTCAGGAATATGTTTAAAGGCGATATGACTTCTTTAGAACCTTGCAGAAGATATTTGAAGTGAGTACATGCTTTGTAGATCAGATGGATACCGTAGTAATTTCAAATATTAAGGCAAGGGCTTCCTAAGGGAGCTAGCTGTCCTACTCACTGCAGCTTCTGATGACAGCTGGACATCGACTCCCCTTGAGGTCTTAGAAAATCATAAAGTCCTAACAAAGAGGCAATCAAAGTCTTTTAATGAGAATTTATAGCTTATTGCCTTCTTACCCGTTCAGCTGACATGAAAGAGTTTTAGAAAGAGAACAATGTCAGCCTTTCATGCAGATGAAGCTTGATCAGTTGTATCATAGTGCTGGGTACCCTTTTAACAAGAGGAGAGGTGGAATTAAACAAGTGATTAATGTCCATTGGCTTCACAGACAGTCTGCCATAACATATTTTGCTAGCAGACCAGTCAAGAAGTAAGATTAGTTTTAGCTCAGATCATTCTGTCTCTCTCTTTAAGATAAGATTTATGAATTAATTAGGGTAACTGAAAAAGTTGAGAAATAGACATTTCTAGTGTACACTTTTTATAAAGGTCTACTAATGTTGCCAACTGATTCTGATGTCAGAGTTTCCTCCTTAGTCACATACTGCCAAAATCTGAAGTTTTCAGTTTGAATGACAAGCCACCAAGAACAAACATAACGCTGAATTAAAAAAATAAATAAATACAAACCACTTTCTCCTACAGAAAACTGCAAAACTATTGTGACAAGCTGAGTCTTGAACCAAAATATTATTGCATAAAATCCAACTTTTAGAGCATTTAAACAGTATATTCCTGTCACTGGAAGACAGCAGCAAAGACGAAACAAACCTTTGCTAAACTGCAATACAGTAGTAAGCATAGAAATTGTACTTTCACTTACACATCAGGCCAACTAATTTACAACTACCACATTTGCCCTAATAAATACATAGTAACAACTCAGTACTGACACCTAGGCAGTCTACAGTTTTTATGATAACTCCAACAGATCTCCAATTAGATTCATCCTAAGTGAAGAGAACTGTGTGAATGACCACAGACATAAGTAAGAGTTTTCTTTCCTTATCTATTTCCCTACCTCCTTTACTTTAGGCGGCATTAAGGCAGTCTAAAGGTGTGAGAGACTGAAATGTTAAGAGTTAATGACTCAAACAATTGGCCGTTTGCAAAAGCACCGGGTGCTTTGCTGAGGCCAGGTTTACACCCCACAGCTGAAGGGGAGGAGGAAAGTGTTTTGCGTGTGGTCCTGAAACGTGTGATTCGCACAACACAGAGTAGGTGCACACCCACCACCAGAGGTTGACCATGACAAACCAATCTTTGTTTAGCAACAAACTCGGTTATGAGTCAGGTAAGGGAGAAGGCCGATAAGAAGCAGACCCTTTGGAGGTGGGATCGTGCTTTTTTATCATGCCAATTTCCTCCCTTATACAACTGGCTAAAACTCCCATCCCTCCAGGGGAGATACTGGGGCATTCACATATAGTCCTGAAGGTATGCATCCCTTCTGATGGGACATAACTGGCTCAACTATCCTGATGAAGGCAGTTGTGAATATCATGCCAATTTCCTCCCTTATACAACTGGCTAAAACTCCCATCCCTCCAGGGGAGATACTGGGGCATTCACATATAGTCCTGAAGGTATGCATCCCTTCTGATGGGACATAACTGGCTCAACTATCCTGATGAAGGCAGTTGTGAAGTCTTAGAAGGCGTCATAAACCATCAAAGCCCAAAAAGTGCCCTCAGACTCATTTCTGGGGTCTTCCAGCAGAGGACTTTGCATGACCCACAGTGTTGCAGGATTGCCAGTGTTCCATCAGACAGTCCAAAACACCACCTCCTCCACCTCCCCCTTCCTCCCTTCCTCCCTTCCTCCCTTCCTTCCTTCCTTCCTTCCTTCCTTCCTTCCTTCCTCCCTTCTTTTCTCCCTTCCTTTCTTCCTCCTTTTCTCCCTTCCTTTCTTCCTCCCTTCTTTCCTTCCTTTCATCCCCTTATATATTTTCTTTAGTGATATCTTTATACTTTTATATTGTTATATTACTATAAATAATAACCAAAATGGTTACATCTCTCCTTTCCATTGCAACCAAATTGTTCTAAAATAAACCATACATATGTATATATATAAAACCACTGGTCATTCAGTGTCATTTCACTCTAATGCGCCCCAAGAGATCTATTAACAAGAACTTCAGTTACCCTTTTCTTTAGGGCTAGGTTGTAACAAAAGGGGAATATGACCTTTTTTGAGGGAGTTAAAATCTCCACAAGGACACATAGGGGATGAATTTATAAACCAAATCCACATTTTCAATATTTTTCAATCAGAATTTCCGTTGGTATTCATTGTGGTTGGACTCAGTGATCTCAAGGGTCTTTCCAACCTAAATATTTCAATGGTTCTATGATTAATCAAGCTGAATGCCATTCCCCTGTGGACAACTAAGCTTAATTTTGGATCCCAGAATACACACACACACACACGAAAAAAACCCCAAAACATAAAATAGTACAACTTTGTATTCCTGCTAGCCAGGAGGTAGCTGGGCACCTAAACACACAGGTACATCTTTAGTAGGATTTTCAGAAGTCATGCAAATTCAAGGAGAAGTGGTACTGAAAATTTGGCTAGAAACCATTAAGAAGTTGGTTGAGGTTATTGAGGTCTGGTTTGTGTGTTCTAAGAAGGGCAAGTTTCTTTCCTGTGACAGAGAAAAAAACCCCAGAGAACAAAGCCTGAACACTCTAGCAAAACTATCTCTGGAATTACTTCTGCATCAGTTAGAAATCAGGCTTTAGCTATTCCCTTTTAACCAGTGCTGCATATTTAATTTTTGTTTAACTTCTGTAAAGAATTATGCAAAACCAGAAATATCTTCACATCTTACCTTTTATGCCAGATCAAGTAATTTCTTTTCTAAGCAGTCTTTTCTTCTTTGTGTTTCATGAGGTAACACAGCTGTGTACACAGATCTACAAAGAACAACCACAACAAAAACAGCAACAATGACGACAACAACAGCAACAATAATAATAAACTGTAGCAGCCTTTTTTTCTGGTTCATCACATTTCATAAATAGGCCCCAAAAAGTTCTATCTCCTGCTAATGGGAATCATAATTGCTCAAATTTTTGCTGATTACAAAAATAATATCATACTTTTATTATGGCAGCATATTTTAATGTAATTGTAATTTTTTTATTTTACCCAATAATAAAAGACAAGGCAACAACGCTGTGCCAACACCAACATCTTCAGTTAAGCATAATTATATCAAACTGAGACAAATGTTGTAATAAAATAATCTATGGTGTGTTGGGTTTTGTAGTTGAATAACAGAAATACCTGCCTGTAATTGTTTCAGAATGCATTTCCTCACATAAGCTTTACATATAATCAAATTATTGAACTATATCAAACTGTTGTGTTTTAAAAGGATTGTAGCTGTAAATCCTAATCATAACATTCATAGGAAATACAGAAGGCAATTAATATTAGAATGATACCAGTTCCTTGAAAAAACCCAGAGGACAAAAGGGAGCACAAGGGAGCTTTAATTTTATGCTGATACACACTGTGGGTTTTTCTTATTAAAATTTAAATTTGTTCTTCTTTTTATAGTAAGCAAGACTGTTTAAACAGTACTTAGAAAAAAAAAATGTTAGAAATACTCCTGCCAAGAGAACATTTAGCAATGAAAATGCAAATCTGAAATCGGAAAATAAGTTGCTGACCCTCGCACATTGCTTCATGACAACAGAAAGAAAAATCAAGGGTCTCCAGTATAGGTGGAGTTCATCTTGAGCCCAAGTATTTTCTCATATTAAGGATTTTTCTGAACTTTTCTATGACTCATACTTTTTCTATTTCTCATACTGCTACTATCTGCCATAATCTGGCTTTTAGTAGAAGGATTAACACTGAGAAGTGCTTTTTCTTTGTCCCCTGAATTCTATTCAGATTTGGCAGACATATAAAGTTAAAAATTTTTACTTCTTAAGGAGGAAAAGGCATAAGGCCATCATGCAAGCAGTTTGCAGATAAATTCATTCCCAGAAATTTTTACTGGACAGTACAAAACATTTGAAATTATGTGGCCAGTTTCATAGCTGAGTATACAACACATAAAATATATATACATTTTCATTCACATTTTAAAGCGAATTATCTTTGGCAACATTCAAATTTCTTCTGAATTTACTTTTCTAAATTTTTTCATTGATGGGAATATTTGGTAAAACAGTGAATGTTGCGGAATATTTTATGGATAGAAAACTTCTTTGAAGTATTGCATTGGAAAGTTAAATTTGAAAGCAATTGTCCTCTCCTTGGAGATGAAAAAAAGTTAACTTGTTCACTGAAAACAGCAATGAAGACTTACAAATTCTCTGGTCTCATTTCCATCCCAGTATCAAATTTCTGAACAAGAAGCCAGTAACCATTATCTAACTACAAAACTGGGTAGCAGCAACAAAATGTCTTTAATAAGGTCACCAAATTAGTATCTGGACTGGGAATAAATCAGACCAAATGATCAGATGTTACCTCATATCTCTGCTCATGATATCACAATGGCTTGCTAATTAATAGAAATTAATAGAAACTAAGAGCAGCATCTATAACAATTCACAAGCTGAACACTGATTCCAGTATTGCACTTCAAGCATTGTCACAAAGAGGGTGCCATACTGATTGGCTAAACAGTCTCTGAAATTGTCCAAACACTTCTGCTTCCTATCCCAATTCTTGTGAGAGTTGAGCTCAATAAAGAATATGAAAAATCAGCCCACTTGAGAATTCTAAACCAGGCATTAAATAATGAATTAACAAAATGTTGTTTAGTATGGATGTGTCTTACACTGTGATTGAATCTATTAAGAAAGTCTACAAGTGTTCTTTATGCTCACAGACTGTTCTGGATGCAATGAATGTTCCTGTTAATTTATCTTTTTGGGCTGGAAAGACTTGATCTGCAGAACAACCAGATTCTAATTAGAGGGCTAAAGGAGAAACTGCATACCCATATGTTTAAGTGATGTTTCCATGGATACAACTGACTTGATTTGCAGTTTGCATATATACCTTCACTAAGTGGCAAAACACATGCCACCTTCCCAAAGATTTGAGTGTCAGGATGTAGACATCACCTGCCCATGAAATAAATGTGAAGCCAAGGACTGGAGTGCAGAATCAGGGACAAATGCACTTACCTAGCATTGCTAATCTGACATACTGCTGCAGTGTGTGCTTAGGAATCTTAATCAGGCTGGGTCATTTTTTTTTTGGTGTAAGCGACATTTAGGCTGAAATAATCAACAGCACAAATAAAGTCCAGAAAACAATTGGTTGCAAAAAAGTTCTGGAGAAAAATGTATCACAGGGATGCTGTGGGCCATCAACCAAACATGAGTCAACAACATCATGCTGTTTCAATGAAAAGAGAATGCTGCATTGGGCTCTATGAACAGGAATAACTCGCCAGACATGTGATGCCATCCTCCCATCCAAACCCTGGCTGAAACACTGACTTCTATTCAAACACCCACACAGAGATGTCTCAAGCCATTTCAGAAGTCCATGATGGGAAGAACAAGAAGCAATGGGCATGTATTGCTGCAAGGAATATTCAAGTATGTTATTAGGAGAACTTTTCAGCAAAAAGTATAGTGCAGGCATGTAATATTCTGTCAGGGGAAATTCTGAAATCTCTACAACCATGAGTCATCAAGAGTAAGAGGGATAAGTCTATCAGGAATGACAGAAGCATAGACCATGAGGCTGGGACAAGCTTTTGGTTCTGTGCTGCATTGAAATAACTGGCACTGAAACATTAGGAATCACCAAATACTGTAGCCAACATGAATTTTCATCATACTAGCAGACTAGCTCACCACATCAAGTCCCAGAGTATATTAAAATTAACAGTCTAAGCAAAGAGATATTCTAAAGGTGACCATTTTTCTAAATACTTTTTTTGTTTGTACTAAAATGACTTCAGTCTTTTTGACAGTTGACAGTATGGCAAAGCCCTCAGAAATACAGGAAATTGTTTAGGAAACTAGTTTATGAGATGAAGGGTATGCAGAGATCTATATTGAATGCTTTATTCTGCCCTGGCTTCATTCTTTTTTTCTACACAGCCTATCCAGTCTCAGCTAGGAAGTTAATTTGGGTATACATTGGCAAGGATGAGAAGGGAAGCCTGAGGAAGCCATAATGATGAATACTTTAACAATAGAAACAGATTTTCCTGTAAAGTTCCTATAGCCAGTCAATGATTTAAAAAAAACCCACACAATATTCAACATTTCCATTCATTACTCAGTTTTTGTGGAGGCAAAGTAGGGATACGATGAATTACATCACAAGCTACAGGGGGAAAAAGAACATATAATCTATTGCTATAATTAGCAGTATCTCAAGCAGAGCATCAATTGCCTGAAATTGTATCCACACTATAGGAGGCAAAGTGTGGACTTCACTTAAATTAAGCCTTATTACAAAACAGGGGCATGTCACCTGATGGGGCTGGGCAACAGTGTGGGGCAGAAACAAGGGAGAAGCTTAGGATTCTACACAGTGCTACAGGCTGTCTCTGTCTTCCCCACTCTGTGCATCAAATATGGGGAGCTCAAAATAAAATTGCAGCAGGCAACGGAAGCTTACGAGCTCCTAGGCCCATGGCAGAGGAGCAGAAGTCAGAAACTAGTGGTAGAGTTTATATTCTTTTCCATTCTTCCCCAGCAAATCTGCCTCTGTATGGGTTTCATCTGATGTTCACTATAAATCTAGTAAACTTCCTTGCGTTCATTAAGATCTTGGCTCTTCCACCAAAAATCACTTAAAATTGAAGTAGCTGGTCTACTGATAACAACAGCAAGTTTCTGACAGGGTTATAAAGAGATAATTTGCTGAGACAATGTTTTATTCGTTGATGTGGTAGATGGCACTTAGCAGGTCACTTGAATAAAGCAGCGGTCTCTCCTTATGCTGGCAAGAGCTATTGTACGCATTAGACTGAATAATTTCTTTTTGAAGATTTAGAGTTATTTTCTTTAATGTAATTGTCATTCTACACTGACAATCTGAATGCCATTATCACAGTAATAACTGAAATTTAAAAGTGGAATAGTGTCATTTGAAGATGAATACAAAGGATTTAGAAAGACTTGTGCTATTCATCCCTCTACCTGTTATTCTGTGTGGTCATAGTCTTTTAGTTGAATTTATTCCAATATGAGCAGTATGTCTCCATTTTAACATCTCCTAATGGATTTTATATCTCTGGGCCAAAGTTATTTCTGATGTAGCATTCAAGAGATTAATGAACTCTCTTATAACAGATCTGTCTCAGACAGCAAACCTGAATTATTTAAAGGAAAAATTATCAACCTAGGACGTAAAGGCATCCTGAACTGAACCAACAATTGGAAGGGGCAACTGTTAGGAAATGGGTTTTAAAACCACGCAAGTGCCCCAAAGCAAAATGCTACTATGGATTCTGAAATTTTAAAAAACTGTTATATTTCTGTCTACTCAGGGAGGATGCTCAGGCCATTAGGAATTGGTATGTGAATTAGCAGACTACTGTCCCTCAATTGGAACATCTTAAAAGCAGTTCAGATCACCTAAATATTTAAACATTTGAATATTTAAAGGTGTTTAATGGGAGTTGAGAGCACTTTTTTTAATTCCACTTTAGCGCTGAGAGTAGACCAAGATAATTCAGGCACTTGAATATGCTGCTTGTGACTTAGCAAGGCCAACCTAGTGCCTGGCTGCTGTGCACAGGCACAGTCTCCTGCAGCTCCAGGCCTGAACCAACCCTAAAAAAAAAACAGGAAAAAAAAGAGAAAAAATTATTACCTTTCTTCTGATTCAGCTTACTTAACATACTTCTTCAGGGATCAAACACCTATGCCAGCAGAAAGTACAGTATTGATAATCCCATCAGAAAGAGGTGGGCAATGGCAAGATCACACATCTTTGAGTAGGTAGCTGTAAGATGGCTTTAGTTGTATTGTAAGGCCATGCACAAAAGAAAGTGAAATGATGTAATTATTTCCCACAGTGTGAAAAATAGAAGGGCAGGGGAGCTCAGAAACAGTCAAAAGTGCCATTACGGGAGAAAAATGATTATGAAAACTCTGGACAGCTTTCTCCCAATGAAATGCTATTGTCCCAGTAAAAGGTTTTTACTAATATGGATGGGAGACAGCAGAGAGGAAATAGTGGAAGTAAATTCTGCAAGGCTGAGGTCTGCATCTCTGGCCTGCTGTGTGTGTCAGAAGCAATGGGTACAAGATGGTTACAAATGCACTCAAGATCAGAAATGACAAGGGGAAATAAAAAATTAATTTACAAATATATTTCACAGTTCATGCACAGTTAGGTGCAACTTATTTTTTAAAATTCCCTTCTCTATTTGGGATTCACTTTACTTGATGTAATATGTGCTGTTTTATACTTATGGGACTTGACTTATGAATAATACAATTAGTGAGTTTGGGCTTTCAGAAAAGGTTTACACTTACCGGAATTTATTCAATTTAAGCAAGACGTACTTTGCACTTTGCGTACTCTGCAGGGTAACTATGAAGTAGGCACAACTTTGTTGAAATAATTTTTTCCCTCTCCTTACACTATGACTAAATTAGACTCACCTCATTTAAATTCATGTTAGCATCTGAGTATAACAGAGTAATAGCATAAGAATCCTAGGCTAGGCTTCCTGGGGCTCAAGCAAATACAACACGTAGGCTGGCATGACAAGCTGGTTTTTTCACACCACAGTGAGTGCACACATGGGGAGAACACCAGGTAACCTCACCCTCTGTGCGTTGCTCCTTGAAGACCATCAGTGTTTTCCTATACAGGTAGGCTGAAACACATGAATCCAGAGAAGGCATTTACAAAAGTTGTTCTGAGAGACTCAAAAGTTAATATTATGTGTGACTGAAGAAATGATCACTTTTTAAACTCGCATCAGATGCCTTGCTAATGTATTTCAGCACATCTGCCAGATCATAATATAGTTTGAGTTGGAAGGGACCTCCAAAGATCATCTAGTCTGACACCCCTGCCATGGGAGAGGTCACAGATACACTAAGGTGGGTGGGAGTGTTGATCTGCTGGAAGGCGGGAAGGATCTGCAGAGGGGTCTGGACAGGCTGGATCAATGGGCTTTCTTATAAATCCTCTTTAAGCATCAAAAGGCCACAATAAGGTCTCTCTAGAGACTCTCTAGGCTGAACAAACCAAACCATGTCAGCATTTCCTCATAGGAGAGGTGCTCCAGCCCTCTGATCATTTTTGTGGCCCTCCTCTGAACCTGCTCTAACAGGTCCATGGTTTCCTATGCTGAGGACTCCAGAGATGGATGCAGTACTCCAGGAGGTCTCCCCAGAGTGGAGTAGAAAAATCAAAAGATAGTAGAAAATCAAAGAATGAACACAAAAAATGTATTTTGCAGATGGTGTCAAAAACTTATTGTGATTCTATTGGAAGACTGAAGTTATTAAGGTGACCTTCCTTAATGTTATTTAGCCTTTATACCATCAATGGAAATGATCGCTTTCTTCTAACATTCACTGTTCTCCTCACTGTAGTTTCCTTAGAGGAATACCAGTGCCCACCAATTACTGATTTGCTCTCCTTGATTATAGACTGAAACCCACTGTTAGCTCCAACCCATAATATTGGAGCTGACCACATATTTTTTGGCTTACATGAAAAAAATTAAATTTTCGATTTATCTTCAGTGAGCTCATTGTCTGATTTATATTATCACAGAGGTTTCCTTTAGATGTGATCAGGAGACTAACAGATTGGGAGTTGTTAAAAAAAACACCAGACAAACAGAAGCAAAAGTGGAAAAAAACAGCAAACTTTTTTACCTCTGAGTGAAAATAAAGCACAAGTGAATATCTGTCTTTTCGGAGTCAGATTAGAAGTGGCAAGAGGCCAGAATTACTGGTCAAGTCTAGAATTTTTTTTTAATTGGTCTTGGCATAAATCTTGCCGTTTACCTTCTTTTCCAGTTCTAATTCCAGCCCATTAGGGGCTATAGATTCCTAATAGTTAAAAGCTTATGCTTATGCCTAATACAGATATTCTGTCATGGAAAAACACAAGGGAAAGATTGTACATGTAAGTGAAGGACAGAGTTCTGCTGTGTCAGTCAGGTGTCTGAGTTCATATTACTGCCAAGCTAAAGGACTCCTGAGTCATTATAACAAATCAGCACCAATACAAGCCACCAATGCAGAAGCCTGAATCTGTCCTTGCAAAGAGAGGGCCACAGCAAACATAACCAACTTTCTAATACATCAGCTGGTATGCTCCCAGCTGCAACAATCCCAAAGAGAAGGCAGCTTCAATGAAAGGCCAAGATATAAGTGTGGGTAGTTTGATTTTGAGGCTCTGAATCTGAATGTCAGATTCAGAAATGCTGAAGACCTGCTTACAAGAAGTCAGTTATGTTAGAGCCATCAATCTCAAGGTGGTCATCAAGGCTAGAAGTCTTCAATGATGTTAGTAATTTGAAGCAGTTTAGGAAAGAGAACATAAGTTTTTGTTTAAAGCATTTTGTTTGAGGGTCTTTGGGTTTTTTTCCCCAAATTTTACCATAGGCATCCAAATATATTAACTATTCTTTCTGAAGATGTACTATTCTTTTGAATTAGAGACAAAATAGGAGATGAAACCTTTCAAAATGGGAAACTTGTGGCTTCAGGAGCAGAATCACCATCTAAACATCATATATATAATGGCCAGACTTCGCGAACGAAGAACTGTGGAAGGTCTTTGTACGCCTTCCAGCCTGCGCATTGGATTTATTTTAGGTGGGACACAGTGCGCACAGAACTGAGCCCACCCTTTAATCTTAAGGTTCATCTGCCGGGGCCAAGCGAGCTTGGACAGTGGCAGCGAGGTCCTCAGGACGTAGGTGGATCGCCTTACAGGGCTAACGGGCTCCACCTACCCGGGGAGTTTCCCCGACCGGGAATCGAACCCGGGCCTCGGCAGTTACAGTGCCGTATCCTTAACCACTAGACCACCAGGGGCTCCCACATCATATAAGGAAGGAGTTAAAAATAGATGGTCTCCATTCCTTGACCTGATCCTGCACTTCGTGCTCACATGAGCAGATGTGCTCATTTGTCAAGTGTTGTTGACAATGCTGTTGTACTGGTGCAGACGGATAACATGCCCTAGAAAAAAAAAAAATGTCAGGTTAAAGTAGAGTTCATTGGTTAGCCTGTGTTAGTAGTTAAAAACCCCTACATATGTCAACAGACATTATATGCCTCTGGCCTGAGGGTGAGCTGATCCGCACACCAGCTCAGCTGAGCCTCCTGCCCTTGGCATTGCTCCCAGTTCTGCTCTCAGGGATTCCTTTGCAGCAAGCTACAGGCTGACCTTTGGACACAAACAAAAAGCACAAACTCTCGGGTCCCATGAAACTCTTCCCCACAATTTTCCCTGCTGAAAGAGAGGAAAAAATTGCATAACATTACAGAAAGTCACAACAAAAGGGGGGGTTGAAAGTCAATACCTGCCAGATCTGCTGCTTGAGCAAATCCATCGAACCTAAACATCCTTTTAGTTTTAACAGAGCAACAGAAGGAGATCTTGTACTAGAGGAAAGAGTGCAGTGCTATCTAGGCCATATATGCCTTTAAACTTCCTAACTTAAAAATGATACAAAACTGAACTAGCTAAACACTTTACTCACATCAGTAAAAACCCTTGATCATGCAAAATCTCACATACCTGTCTGAATTCAGAAGGTTTCAAGAACTCACTGAAAACCCCAAAATAAAACAAAATAGCCTGCCACTTTTTTCTTATATTTTTCCTTTTTTCTTTTTCCCCATTGGCTTCCTAAAGTATTTACATTGCTGTTTTGCAGCACTTCCAGCAAGTCGCCTGCCTGGTGTCTCTCTGTCACATGTATGACCTTTCTTAACACAGCCGTGCTCTCTTTGGCTTTGCACTGTATTTACTGCAGTACTGGCAGGTCATAGTAAAACCTGGACATGTTATGCGTTTGTGAGTCTCTCATTTCTGTGTGTCTAGCACAAATAATTCTAGGCAATTACTTTGCTGTCATATATCTATTAGGAATAGAGCAGGTCAGCATTGTGATTTTATACTAGAGTCCGTGGGACACAAATACACCAAATTTAAAGAAATTTAAATTAACCATATGGCAAACCTTTGCCATATTCGAAACCTCACCCAATAAGTAATTTAATTAGAAGGCACTCTAGCTGAAAAGTCATTCCTTCAGCTGTAGTGCCAGAATACAGATTTTCAGACAATTCTACAACAAAATTGATAATTAAATGCACTGTGCATACTCTGGGCTAACAATTTTTTCTCTCCTTCTCTCCATGAAGATTTTAAGGGCTTTATAAGGCAGAAGGCTTAAAATATGAATTTCAATTTTCAATTAAAAGGAAAGAGAGAGAGAGAAATATTGGGAAACTTTCCAGTTGCTTTATGGGAAACTCATGAGCATCCTGATATAGAGAACTGTCTGAAGCCAATGCTGTTTATCTCATGCCTGAAGGGCAGACAGCAGAGAATTCACAGCAGGCACAGAGAATGTAAATCTTTGGCCCAGTGCACCTTATAGGTCCCTTGATGCATCATTAAGATGATATGCCAAATCTAGCCACACTGACAGATTACATCTCCCTCATGAAAAAAAAATAATAAAAATATAGCCTTTGCAAAAATCCTAGATTCATATTTTTGGTTTGAAATGACCCATTTCTCTTCACAAAAAAAAATTAAACTTCATAATCACTCTAAATTTGGGCTAAAAAACAGGGAAAGTGTTATCTCTGACTAATTTTGGTGATTGTGGAATCAGTATGGATGTGGTTTAAGCTGCTGGGTAAAATGATTTTTAAAAACTTAAATAATCTCTCTGTGGCCCAAGCAAGTATTCCTACTCTTTTTCATGGTCAAAAATTAGGCCAATATCTCGCTCCTCCATTACTGTTACGCACCCTTTCAGGGTTTTTTTTCCCAACATTTTTATACCAGTGATCTAAGAAATGTCTGGAGAAAGATACATGGAAGGGCCAAATTTAATAAGGGGGGTGTTTATGAATATTCCTGCAAAACCTTAAAGGATCAGGTCTCTAAATCTTTTTCTTAGCTGCAATCTCACCTTTTTTTTTTTCTACTTTATGATTAGGATATAATTAAATAAATATTGGATCTTCCAAGCTTTCTTCACTGATCTGTGTCCCAGTTTTGTCCTAGAGCTTTGGTCTTTTCTTTTTGAAAACTTGGATATATCAACTTCCATTAAAAAAAGAATAAAAAATCACAAGTTTGGTTCTTCTGGTTTCAAGGAGAAAATCTTGAAGCAAACCTTGAACTGAACAGAAGCAACAGTGTGTCTAGCCATCCATGGAGAACAGGGAAAGAAAAACCCAGACAACTGATCTGCTTTTTCAACTGGCCACTGGATCCTTTGATCTGAAAGCCACTTCCAAAGGTGAGCATTATTAAAAATATGAAAGCCTTAAATTCCCCATGGAGGGAACATACTCTAGAAAGACCTATGTTAATGAAGTAGGATGGGTGCATGTGGATTGGCTGTCACTGCGATTCACATCGCAAATGCAGCCATGGATTGCCGCTGGTCAGTCTTTCTGTTCTTCCTCTTGTATTCTGGTAATTTATCTGAAATTTTGAAAAACAGTTTCTCTGACAGTACAACTACAAAGCAACACCTCTGAATGATGACAGGTACAATGTAACCAGCTTACAGCACTGTTTCCATACCTGTAAATACTCAGATATACTTTACTGCACCGAGGTTAATCTTTGTCTTTTGGTCAAGAGAGACAGAAAAAAAGTGTGCTGGATTCAGCCCTCTTTAGGCTTGTAGATGAAGCTCCTGCTTTGAATTACTCCCTTGAAGAACATCCATCTCCAGTGTCTACATAACTAACCTAGAAAGCTTTCTGAATAACAATAAAACAGAAAACTGATTTCTTACTTACATAAAAACCCCAAACAAAACCCCCAAACCAATCAAATTACCCACCTCACAAAAACCCCAATCAGAAGAAACAAACTTCAAACATAGAAACTAGAAAAAAAACCAATCCCCAAAACTTTTCAGCAAATTGAGACAAATCAAAAACTAAGGGAACAATCTGCTCCATCCCCCAAATTTTTGCCTGTGACATAAACTTTATGAGAGAATAAGTAAAATAAAGACTGAGGAAATGAACAAAACTTGTGTTCTCCCTTCTATGCACCTATTCTTCATGCTACTTCTCTTCACAAATAAGAATTTCCCCAGGACCAGTTAGGGTTTTATTTGCAGAACTACAGAGCAGCACCCTTGGTAAAGTTTTCCATTTAAAATGTCTAATCTGCATGTTATCTGATTCTGAGCAACCTTCTTCTAAATAGAATTTATACACTCATTCTCCCTTGAATGTCCCTTGGGACCAGAGACTATGTATAGAACTAATTCGCTTAAATTTCTCATTTATTAAGAAAAAAAAAAAGCTCACAAATTCTTCCAAGTTGGTTTCTTTGTAATGATTTTAATTGACAGTTTCACAGCAGCATAGCAATACAGTGATTAAGGGTGGCAAGAATAACATGCTTAGACTTGACATATTAGAAAATAATATTATGTATTTGTTTGTTTGAATAAGCAATAAAATGACCGGAGTGGAAAAGAGTCCTAAAGAAATCACAGTGGTATGATGTTTAAAATGGAAATTAATCAGACAATCAATCAACTGGAAAAGATGGAATCAACCTCCTCACTTCTGCTGCATAGCAGAAGTTTCTTGACATGTTTTTTTTTGTTTTGCCATTTAGATAACCAGAATTGTCTGCTTGGGTCATTTTCATATCATCCAGCTGGTAAACATATTTTTTTTAGATATCTTTTTTAAAAAAACTGGATTTTAAGGATATAGTTATTATTTTAATAAAAGAAAGAAATGAGAAAAAACAAAACAAAACAAAAAACTCTAAGAAAAGACTTTAAGAGATGTGGTCATGATTGCTGCAGCTGGAAGCCAGGGGGTGCTTAGTTATGTTACATCCGGCCCCAGCTTTGAGTGCTGAGCACTGGAAACCTGAACCTGTGCCAGTTTGTAGCTCTAGCTTTACTGGATTGGAGCCTAGAACCTTGCTTAGGAATAGTCTACATTGGATGACCTTCATAGTTCATCTTTCCCCCTCTCTTATCTGCATCTGAAGCATCTGGCAGAAAGAGGAAAGATAGGAGAATCTGTTTGAATTATTAGGTAGGGAATTTGTGACTGGTCAGCTTTGACAGCTGTCTACAGATTTTATCCTGTAAAGGGAACCTAAAACTATTGAAGAACCTTTTACATGCTGTGCATCCTACAATTTCTTTGGCTTCCTGTCACCTTTTCAAAAAACCTAGGTGCAATCCATAATTTTTTCTGACCACTGAAACAAACTTTCTGCACATAGTGCCTGCGCCTCAGAGTTTTCAGCACTGAACACTGTGCAAAAGATAACTGAATGTTTGATCAGATCTTTCATGCATTAAAAAAAACCCCACAAGATGAATTCCACTGTGCTTTCGAGAAACAAATTTGACATGCAGTGATGTATTTCCATAAGGTGCTAGAAGTTGTCAAACCCCTGAATTTCTCAAATTCCCTTCTAGAACATTACAGTTCTCATAAAAAGTGTTTACTTAGAAAACAACAGTTCAGGGATTAAAAAAAAGGTTTCTTTAAATTTAGTAAGAACCATCATGAAGATAGTCTTAGGAAAAGTATTTGACAGCTGCAGCTTCAGTCTTGCAGACTTAGTTTAGTTCTGGTTATGGCTTGCACTCAAATTTCATGTAAGGCTGAATTCTGCACGTGCACCTTCCACTGGAGTTAGAAATCACACAGTTTTCCAGTGCCAGTGCCAAGATGCCATTACCCAGACTGAGCTACCGCCACTTGACCACTTCATTAATTTCTATCAGAATAAGCCTCAAACTGAGAAGTTTTGCATGCCTGTTGAAAGGATTCTTTAGCCCAGAAAACAGGTGTGTCTGTGTGAACATGAGTACAAAACCCTAAAGATTGTGACTGAAAAATTGAAAATTCTGTAAAACACGTCTATAAAGGTTTCTCTGTGTTTAGTCTAGCAAGGCACGCATCTGTCACAATTATGCTAAAGCATATGTTTCCAAACACAATGTGATCCAATTGTTTTGGCACTGCTCAGGCACCCAGCATGGCCATTTCCACCTCATTAGTATCAAGCCCAAAGTAATTCCCTTAATAAGCTGTCCTGTGGGATAAGGAATCACCTTTCTACAGGTGAGACAGAAAGAATTAAAGGAAAGCTCATGATAGAAAAGAGACCCTGACTGGTCATGACCACATTTAGCTTAGTGATTCCTTAAGCAACTGCAACATCGGGAAGGATCTCCAAGTACCACAAGAGACTCTTTGTCCCTCGGAATAATGTTTATCTTTGTCGGTGACTTGACTCCATCATACTGGCTGTAATAGTCCTAAATTAGGACTAAAGTAACAAGGCCTACAGTGGACCACTGTCACTTTATGGTCATGCAACCTCATTCCCTCCTTTCACACTGCACCAGTACTTGCCAGTACTGCTGGGAAACTGCAGAGTGACTTGTCCATATGTGCTTATAAGAGGGCTACAAAGGATGCTTATCTAACACATTCACGTAACTGCTTTTGGCCTCATGCATTATGAAACGTCCTTTCATGAGTTTTAATTCTACAGATCCTTGATTATCTTCAAGGGGAAAAATAATTTAAATGCCATTCTTTCGTTCACAGCCAAGTGCTTTTCATATAATCTAAAAAGCATCTTGTAGCTCCTTCCCAGCCCTGCCCCGTCCTCCTCTCCTCATACATCTGCTGCTATAAAAATCAACCTGTTCCATATTTCTAAAAACTGAAAGCTAGATTTCTGAATCACTTCACCTTTGGTTGCCAGTCAGGTTATTAATCTTTATATTATAAAGAGAGGTCCAGTTGGCTCTAAGCAACTGCTATTTTGGTGTCTGACAGGCACAGGCTTCCTTCTCAGTCTGGGGACTTATTTACATTCCTTATTTACATTCCTGTATCCTGGCCTACTATTGAAGATTTCCCTAGCTTTCATTCAGACAAAATTCCCACTGAGATTTTAAAGGCCCCCCTCAAATAAATCCTTAGTATCTCTGTCATGTGTGGAACTCACGATAATGAAACCTGAATCCAAGCTGTTTGTGCTTGTCCCTCTCTTGTATCATTCTGCTACAGCTCCAGTCAAGTGAAAATTTACCCTGACTGCTATGAGAAGGAAAAGATGCTGCAAGAGTGTTCTCATAACACTGTCTTTTTTCACAGTGTTCTGCATTTCCTCAGTCCAAAGTAACCCAGATTTGCTTCCTGGCATTTTTCAAACCAGAGGCTTTCCAGGTATCACTGCAATAAGAATTCAATTTGACATGAGTCATTAGACTTTCCTGCCCCTAATCAACGTCCTTCTTTGTATAAACCAAGATGGAAATGACAGCCATGGCCAGCAAATGAGACACTGAAGGTGCTCAGCTACTTAGCGCCCAAGGGCAGCAGCTCTACAATGACACCAAGAAAAGTGGTAGAACTGGCCTCACAGACCCACAGTCTTTGGCTCCAGTACCCCACAGTGCTCACCTTGGTGAAGCTGCTCTGGCACACAGCATGTCCACAGACAAAGCCTGGCAGCTACAAGAGGTCTTCTGAGAGCAGCTGGTCTTCTAAACAAGTAGAACTACTACTCTACCATCAGAGTGGTGCAATTCAGTGACGAAAGGTGCAATATGGGGACAGATTGCCCCTATCAAGCAGTAACTGAGGAAAAGGCACCATCACATAAAGGTACCATGTTCTTCTTCTGAGGCAGTGCTCCCCGTCTGAGAGACACAAGCCATCCTGTCCCACTAGCAAGGCACTTGTTCTGGCAACCCCTTGCCAGAATAATTCGATCTCCATGCACAGGGCCTACAAAAAAATGTTTGCATGTGTTGTAAATGAGTATTTTACATCACTCAAAGGATCACTGGCAAAGGTATTCACAAAAGCAGCTTTAATATTAAAGTGAAACCATGACAAAGTTTCTTGGCAAGGTTCACTGTTGCTTACCAAATAGTTAAGGCACACAGAGTAAAATCAGATTAAAATCTAAAATCAATGAATCTAAAAGTAAAATCAGCCTTAAATGATCTATATGGAGGCTAAGTACAGCTGAGCTACCAGGATAGGAAGGGGTAATGATAAAAAGGAATAAGGGAGACCCTACTGTTGCGTTACAAGGTTCAGAGTGGCAAACTTAGCCCTAGACTTGTAGAATAGTTTAGGCCTAAAGACTTTAACAGAACTTAATCCATAAACAATTCAACAAAGGATTCTATAGAATTTACAATAAACACAACAGTATATCACTTAAAACCCTAACTTCCTTAAGAATCTGACTTAAGAATCTAAGAAAACAACATTCATAGCACATTTGTTGTATCTTATTCACACTTGCATGCACACAGGTCTAAAGAAGAATGTACAAGGTACATAGCTGAGATAATATGCAGCCCAAGGAGTAGGATGGGGGGAAGGGTGCACCACCACAACATGCATCTCCAGGGAAGAGGGCAGTGGAGACATCTATTTCTTCAGAACCAAAACTGATCAATTCAGAGTTCCTCACATCTTTCCTTGGAGTACTAGCTTGAAAGTCCTTAACTATCCCACAGATATAACATTTGAATGTCACTTAGTGGTAGGCAGTAGGGCTAATTTTCCTATTCAGTGGTTCTGTCATTTTGTAAAATGTGTACAATATGCAACATCACTTATTACAAAAAACAGAGGGTGCAAGAAGATTAAAATTTTGACAGAGGCATATTAGCTTTACTTGGCAAAAGAAAAAACTTCGTATGTTTGTGAATCATTCCTGAGATAATCATGTTCCCTTTAAATACCATAAAGAAAACAACTTTCATGTTTTTTCTGTAAAACATAGTGAATATTAATACAAGACAAGGGCAATTTGTCCATTTTGGGGATTAATGAGGTTTATTCCTTCAAAAGATTTTGTAAAAACAACACATAGATTTTGAAAAGCTAAAATCACTACTAATCTGAGACAGATATGTGTGTGAACATTTGTACCATAAATCTGGTAGATATCACACTCAGTTTTAAAAATAAAGCCCAACTGGTAGCTATTTGAGTCGGTTTGTACTCACCCTTCTTATGTGAGAAAGGTGTACACTTTTGGAGCTCATAGCAGCACACTGCCAATGAATGCTTCAAGGAACTTTACAGGTTTAGAAAATTATTTTGAGGGAAGGAGGAAGGAAGAGTAGAAGGAACATCTCAATTTGTATTTAAAGCGTCTTTTTTTAACAGTAGGTAAGAGTCTGAGTCACATGTATGTAATGGATACTGTTCGAACAAAGACAGAGACTTTCAGTTTATGACATACTCTATCAGCTATCTACAGCACAGCTCAAGCATAATGTAAAACCCCAGTGTCTTATATCACTAGAGAATGTATCATTTAATTTGTGTTGCAGTTTTCTGACATCAACAGACAGTATAATGATACATTTTTCAGCTTCACAGAGGTATACAAAGAGATAGAATATTTTTTAAGGATGGGCAGAGAGTGTTTCTCTGTATTTACAGCTATCTTTAATAATAGCTGCTGAAGCAATCTATATAACAGAATAAAACATGCAAAGGTAATTTGGAGATCAGGAATTATTACTATCACTCACCAGAAAACTGCAGGGAAAGCTTGAAGGGAAATGGTCCAACAAAGGGAGTAAAGGCCCTAGTCAGGATGCAAGAGCATTGCTTACATATGTTACATATGACAAAACCAGATTGATGCTTAAGACACAATTTATACATTTAATGCCTTTAAAAATGTCAAACTTGATCTGAGAAGAGTTGGAAATAAAGTTATGGATGCTTCCCTAGTTACACCAGAGTATAGGTTTCTTCCCCTGTGAGCCAAGTTTAATACAAAAATACATTCTGCACCTTGCTGATGGGAATCACTGTTCCTGTTGTTAATGTAGAGAAAGTAAAATAAAACTCACAAGTACTAGTTTATTGAGATAGTTGGCAAAAACTTCCCCACCCAAATTCAAACAAGAAACTCTTATTTCCTTCTTATCACAGCTAATAATTTCTGAGAAAAAATTATGTAGGGGAAAAATTTCATTTTGGATATGGAAAGATTTCTGAACCATTCAACTTCAGGAAATACACAGAAAAGGAGGAAACAGGGAACATGGCTGTTTTTCCAGCAACTGCAATCAAATACCACAACAAAAATAAACTCTGATATAACAAAATCCAAATCACAGACTAGAATTTATTATAGAGCTCAAAATGCAAAGGAAGAGATTGAAATAGACTCTTCTCTTTCTCTTTTTGAAAATAATATAGTCTAACATTCTGCTAAAAACACATTGAGCAAGTCTGAACTGTTTTGAACTTGTTTAGCATGAGGTATGTTGATCAACAGAGCCCAGAATATAGAAACAAAACCCAGATAAAACCAAATTAATTTAATCAATTGAAATGGCCTAAGAACTAGCAAAAAAAGACTGCAGATGATTCAGATGATAGTATAGTCTTGTGAAAGTCACATTATTTTTTTTTGGCGGAGGGGAGGAGGAAGTGTAGGGAAGAAGAACTGACATATAACAAGCCATTTTCTCTGCTGCCCTAATTGTAATGTTTGACTTGTTCCCTGGGATTTTACAAATCCAAATGATTATGCTGGAGAAAATACTGGGCAGAAAATCAGGATTTCCTTTAATTATAGGAGTTTCAAAATGATAAGAGAAGGCTTAAGAAAAAGGTGCAGGCTAAAAAAATCAGTTTAACATGACCCAGAAGTGTCAATGAGAAATCTGAGATACTGAGAAAGAAACAACTAATGTTTCAAAGGATAAATGTGGTTAAAGCCTTCAGTGATTATTAGCTTTTGGAGCTATGATTTTGTACTGTTCTCAGTGAAAAATAAAAATCTTATCTGTAAGAGTCTAGATAAAAAAAGTTATTGCAAACCAAGTGGTTTAAGTGCCCTTTGGAAATGTTAAAGATTGAAGTCAGAGACATGGAGAACTGCTACACAGGAGTAATAAGATGATGTCATTATCTCAGATCAAATAATGAAAATCTATTCAAGGAGTTATGCTGCTAGAACAGGAGGTTGCGACAATATAATCCATTTAGCTTCACAGAACCCCAGCTTTGTTTTGATTTAAGCTCAAGAACTGGAAGAAGCCTGTTTCAAAAATAGAAGCACTACCATCAAGGCTTGATTAGAAAAAGTCTCTTATCTTCTCCTCTGTGCCATGAGAGGCTGTCAGGTATGCCTCACTTTTGCTCAGACAGAGAGAAAACGAGGCCCTTCTTTTTGGGAAGCTGAGCCTCTGTCATCCTATGACTCCTGCTCATACCAGGAAGAAATTTTATGTTTAAAGGAAGAGCCTGGCCCTTCTGTGGATATTGCTGTAGTGGAAAGGCAGGGTTCTCCAAGAGGCAACTTATGACATGAGACCCAGAATTTACTTCTTTGGCTATGTATTGTGGATACAGTTCTTTCCTACAAATTTAGCAAGAAGCACAGTGGTACTTATGCTGTAGTGGAGATCATAAAGTGGCCACAAAAATAGGGGAAGTTAATTCCAGCACAGCTTGGGAGTAGTCATCATGATAATATTTACCTTCACAAGGCAGATTAACTTACCCACACTCATTGTTTAAAGGTTTTAATGCAAGGAATAAACATATTTGTACATACCTACATGAACACCGAAACCACAAAGTCCATAAGAAAGTATTGGCAGAACGGTTTCCTGGTATAAATAAATATATGTGATCATGTCATTGAAACCTGTGTCATAACAGTCCTATGAAACATAGGACCTCTACATGCCTCATTTTCTGTATACACAGATGGATATCATAGTGTTGGATTTACAGGTGTATTTGAATGTTGCAGATGTGGTTGAAATCAATGGAAGCTAAACCTAGAGAGCTGTACAATTATAACCATGCTTAAAGTTCTGATATCTCATAGGAGACACCATAGAATAAGTAGGCACATTTTACTTTAGTATATTGCAAAAATATTCAAAATCCTTTCTTCATGATTCTCTTCCCTACGTCAGCCTTCTTTCAGCAGCAGTTATAAAATGCCCCACTAGCTCCATGTGTAATCTACACTTTCTCAGCTATCCTTAGCTTGTCCATGTCCTTAATTCTTTATCTGCAGTCAATCACTCCCCATTTACTTCTTTATTTTCAGTTAATCTTTTCAACTTCAGTTAAGTCCCATTCTGCTTCCTTCAATATGCAGCTTTCAGTAGAATCTTTGTCCCCAGCTTTCCCAGCTTTTGCATCAGGTATTCTTCCTCCTCCCCTTTCACCAGATGTGGGCACAGATGTTACAGAAGATGAGAAAAAGGTAGACAGCTTCCCTGTTTTAATGTCCATTTTTATCCTGATTCAGAACAGTTGTTGCAGATCAAGTTCACATTATTTCTGTAGCATGATCGTGACTGTTCAATCATGATGAAATATTTCGACATATCAGCCAGTAAAACTGAAGTATTCTGACCAAAAAGGCACTGTTACAAAATTTAAAACCACTGTTCTAGAGCTTAGAGGCACTATCAATATTTTGCAAGCTTACCAGAATTCTGTTTTAATTTAAGTTTGTTCTTTGGAGTGTTTTGTTTCCTGAGATTGACTCTAATAACTAGAATTTAACATTCAGCCAAAGTCTAATCTTTTCTTCTAATTACAAACAGTTGAAAGCTTGATTAACTTTCAGAAGAGCCAGTGAACCAGTTCTGCCCATAAAGATTTCTAGGCAAAGAACTCTAGTTTTTAAGCAGATATTGTTTAGGCTACAGTACATTGGATTAAAAGCTATATTTTTCCACCACCATTTTTTCTACCTTAAAATGGCATATAAATAACAAGAATTTTTCTTCAAAATAAATGCCTCTATAAAACGTGTGGTTTACATAATGTTTCTGCCACAGCACTGCAATTACAGTCAAGTTAATTCAGCTCAAAGATTCCAACCTATTAGGACTGAGGAAAGTACATAGTGCAATTTATTCTCTAATGATACTGTGTTAAGGCAAACCTATCACTTGCTGCAAGTGTTGAAATACATGGCCTTAAATGAATAAGGAAGCCTAAGTTAATTAAACACTAGAGTGTCAAGGTTTTAATGACCCGTCTAGTGGGAAGCAGTGAATAATTGAAACCTTTAAACAGCTGATTAGAATAACATTCATATACCAGTGATATTGTTTTAATTTAGTAGTTGAAGAGATACGATGTTGGAAATGTAAGAATTCAGAGCAATGGCTCTTTGCTAGGCAGAAAAGAATATGCTGCACATAAAAGGTTTATAAACAATTGTGTATAAATTCATATTTGCAGAAAATTCCACAGATAAAGTCAGGTTACAGTACCAGCTACCTCCCCTCTGTTCTGAGCCAGCAGTGGATTAGACATCATGGAGCACACCAGCTGCAAACAGTAAAATCCAGACTCTTCATCCAGTCTGTAAGAAGGGCCGATAGCTCTTCTCACCCAGCTAAAATGGCTGCACATCCAAGAATGCTTGGCTGGAACACCACTAGCTCATCATGAATGCCTCCAGGACAGCAGCGTCTTACTGATCCATATGTTGCATCTCCATCTTCTGTTCTGTCATACCTCTTACCTCTTTACTGAGGATGGGATAAAGAGCAGGCATTCTTTCCTTCCAGCATCCAATTCATGGTACAGCTCTCCCATTGCATAGCTGAACAAATTAGTACTCTTCCTGTCAAAGATGCACTCTTGAGGACAAGTTGATAGCACTAGGGATAGCACTGTTTTCAGTCTGAGGCACTATGTGTTTGTTTAGGGAAATCAGAATACTCAACTAACAATACAGTTACCCTGGAAATTTTCCAGCTCAGTTTAAATTAAAAACATCAGTTCTACTAAGAGAGCCAGCATCCCTAGAGAAAGGAATAATAACTGTACCCTTCCTTTGCAGCTCTCGTAGGGTGACACACAGTACCCTTTGGTGATACAGGGAGATAAACCCACACCTCCTGACTAATCTCCTGACTACCATATTTCTCTAAGTAAAATGAAAATCATTTGGGGATATGTCTGCAATCCTTCTTTCTAGTCTTTTTCCACTTCTAAAAAGCGTTTACTTGCTTTCGTAATCAGAAACAGAAACCAAAATCTTTTGTTCCCCTAGTGAAAGCTCAAATCACTAGGCTAGAGACTCATTTTCACTTTCTTAAGAAAACCTCCGCACTAAACTTTGCAACTGTAGAGCTGTCAATCCACCACAGAACTGTGATACAGTTAACTATCAGCCTGCCTACCTACCTCAAAAGGTGGGACTGATCCTCAACCTAGAGGACATGAGAAGAATAGGAAAGATCAAAGGCAACCATATTCTGAAAAATGCTAGTATGGTTGTTCTCTCTCTGAGAGAAGCCTGGACAGCTCAGGTAAGAAGAAAGACTTGCCTCGAGCTTCCTCAAGTCTTAAAACCAAGGGTAGATAATAGGGAAAAGATTTGACAGAGCACTTCCTCTTTTAGCATTCCTGTAAACTTATTTCTCCATTTCCACTTCTATGTGCCTGTAAACAAATCATTTCAACAAAACACTTGCATTAAATAAAAAACCAGTATTTTACTCTTAATTTTGTAAATTTTTTCAACCAGCCTAAGAGGCCTTAGTGTTTTGAATTGGTAGCTACACCAACCTATTAGCAAGCTGCATAACCACTAGTGCCTCATTGGGGCAAACACGCGAGAAGTCTTAAGTATCATTAATAAAGGCCGAGTTCAGATATAAAGGTCCGCAATAACTCTTTGTCCCGAGCCTCTCAGTCAGTGAAAGAAAGTTAAAACTGATGTTTAATGAGTCTATTTTCATAATTTGCAAACATGAATCAATTGCCCTCACAATATCTTATTGAAGGAAGATAAGACAGCCCCGCACGATAGATTAGTAGGGGAGCGCTGTTCTACAGTGTAACTAATGAGAAGAGAAGAGCAACGAGGCTCGTGAGCAGAAGTCCTATGAGGAGAGGCTGAGGGAGCTGTGGTTATTTAGTCTGGAGAAGAGGAGGCTCAGGGGTGACCTCATCACTGTCTACAACTACCTGAAAGGAGGTTGTAGCCAGGTGGGGGTTGGTCTCTTCTCCCAGGCAACCAGCAGTAGGACAAGAGGGCTCAGTCTGAAGCTCTGCCAGGGAAAGTTTAGGTTGGATATTACGAAGAAATTCTTTACAGAGAGAGTGCTCAGGCATTGGAATGGCCTGCCCAGAGAGGTGGTGGATTCACCATCCCTGGAGGTTTTTAAGATAAGGCTGGATGTCACACTGAGTGCCATGATCTTGTAGTAATCACAGTGGGGTTGGATCAAGGGTTGGACTTGATGATATTGGAGGTCTCTTCCAACCCAGTTAACTCTATAATTCTATGATTCAATGATTCAGTGTTAGTTACAGTCTTTATCTCTGTGAAGGCCAGATGCTTATTTTTAATCTTGGGTAAAGTCTACTTCATGGCTGAGGGCTGTCAAGTCTTGCCTGTCAACTAAGCTTAACTGAGGCTGCCACTGACCTTGTGGTGATCTGCCCTCATGCTGCTGGCTGCCAAATCCCTTGTTGAGTGCTTCTGTTTCCTGCACTAGCTGGTCCCAGGAGATGATCCTCCTCACTTCAGAAAATAACACGCACTCACTGCTTCAGCTCTGAGCCACGCACAGCAAACATATCACTAATGCAGTTCCCCGTCACAGAGTTCTGAATAGATGTCCTTTTGCAAGGCTCCTGTGGTGTGTAAATGTCTCCTCTCCTTCTTGTTCCCTATTGCAGGACTAAACGTTTGCATTTCAACAGCTTCTGATCTTTTTGCTTAACTTGCAGTTGACCATTGAGCCCAGGCACAATAAGGCACTAATTAGTTACTCTAGAATGTCAACTTCATTAGGATTCCAAGTTTTGGCCACTTGAAATGCTTTCTTCCTCTTTAAAAAGGAAGGCTTCTCAAACTTTGCCAAAAAACCCTCCAAAACTGTAATTCAGGCCTATACAATGATCCTTTTCATTTATATCCGCTTTCTTCTCTGTAATTTTAGAACGAAGAGGTTTGGAGGAGGTAAGGGAAAGAAAGTGTCTGGTTTTGCTGTAGGCTATAACCACTAGCTTTATCCATGGAAGGCCTTTCCAATGAAAGTTAAAGCTTGAAGTTTATACAGCTATGTCACTGCATAAAATATTTCCACACAGTATTTTTTGAATTTTATTAGTAAGAATAGGGGATTAAAACGTACCCCTACAATGTGATTTTATCATCTTCAATGATTGCATATCAAAGACCAATATCATAAATCAACACTGCCTTTCTCCAGTACAGCTAAGGCCCAGTTAAGTTAAAGAAGTGCCTTTAAGGAGAGCATTAAATATAAGCCATTCACAGTAGTGACACAAAGCCCAACACAGAAAGAGTCAGTCTCTTCAGCACATTATTGCTGGTTTTTTAAGGATGTTTTCCATTGTCAGAAGAGGTTCTCATAGAAAAATTCTCTTCTAAGCCTTTCAGCTTCTAGTAGTCACTACAGCAAAGAGAGACAAATGCCATTCTGTGTCAATCTGTGCAAAGTAGAAATAGTTCTTCCTCAGAAGAAGTGTACAAACTCAGTTTTTATGCTCAGAACAAAACACAACTTCTTTTTTATCTCTTGGTCAACAATGTGTTGCCCACAAGACCGCACTCCAAGTATCTTAGTTTCAATATTGAATTTGATATCTGAGCAGCTAGATCCACTTTTATTCTATGTAAAGTACTACTTGTACCTTCTGATTTTAAGGGTTATGCCAAAGCTCATATTCCCATGCACTCATTTAATTTGTAAAAGTAAAGCATGGCAATTTCAGGCTGCAAATGAAGAACATGAAAAGCTGCTTTTGGCAAAATCTTGTAATGAAATGGCAAAACCAGCCCCTGGCTAAATAATCGTCCCATGCTATCATTTAATATATACAATCCAAACATAACAGTTTAGGTTAGTCTGATGTTTAAAATTAATACCTTAGTAAACAAGACCCTACTCTCAAATTGTTTGTGTACTAGTAAGCAAGAAAATCCCAGGAGCTGCAGGAACAGAAGATTCAGAAAATTTTTTTTTCCTTTCATCTCCATAGTTGCTTCCTATACTATTGCTGGTCATATTGAAAAGGAAGACACGTAGTAATAATAGAAGCAGTCTTGACATGCATGTATATACCATGTGTGCAAAACTATTTTCTCTGTTTTTTGGTTGGTAAAGCTCCAATCGAGTCAAGTAAGATTTTTAAATGCTATACTAATTCCAATGAATTGCACTTCAGAAGTCAAATTCATTATACTGTGTGTTCTTATCTCCTCCTGTTGCTGCATAGACACCATTTCAGATTCCCTATCAGCATTTATATGAGCAGCTCAGTGGATATAAGAATTATCCATGTCTGAAGCTAAGTGTCAGTAATCTGTTTTTTGGTATATAGCCACTCTCGCTCATCAGCTTCAATCATATTTCCAAACACACTGAAAATTTCTGAATAAAGAGTGGAAGAAAGACAAATTGTGTATTTGAAAGTGATTTTAAGTGTGGCAGGCTCCTTTCTTTTCCTCTAAAGTCACAAAACAAAAGAGTTTTACTATACTGCTGATACTTCGTTGTCATACAGGAAGCCATATGTAGGCCTTTTATTCTGCGCCTTTATTCTGTCATGTGTTTCAGAATAAAAAGACAGGATCATGCAATTCTAGGGATACTCAAACCATCTTACAGCAGCTTGCTAGCAGATCTGACATTGATAATCCTGTTTATTGCTGAATAGTATTTTGGAAAAACAAATTACAAAGCACTGTATAAACATGAGCCAGGGATCTTGTGTCATCTGTAAAACAGAATTAGTAATGATCACATGGACAGAAAGCTGACAGGTAAGGCCTTTAGTCTTAGCTTAATAGGAATGAACAATCAAAATATCCCACATCTGAGAAGGAAAAAATCTTTGAGTTCAAAGTAGTAAACTTCAGTCAAAACCTATGTCTTAGATTGTGAATAATAGCATTCAATAAAATACATGTGTCTATAATAAAGAATTAGTGAATCTCCAGTGATTATACTGTTCATTTTATTCAGTCAACGTGCTTGAGAGTCACTGGATGACACCAGTTGACTGACAAAGGTGCTTTGGGGTATGAAGCCTTAGCATGTTTTAGTAATTATGCAGTGAAGTTATGTCTGAGGTAGTTTGCTCTGAGAATGCATTTGCACTCGTCTACAGAATATATTATTGTCAGGTACCATACTGCCCAGGTACAAGGCTGAATGAATGGTCAGCTGTTCAAAACAGTGCATTGTCTTTGAATTAGTAAGAATGTTTCTTTCCAATCTGACCTCTTTCAAAAAAGAAATTAAGAAACAAACAGCTCTGAAAATTGGCCATTTCAGCTGATGGTACAGCATTTTTAGCCCCTGTAATTCCTGTTTTCTAATTTTAAAATAGAATTTGTTTTGGTGCATTATACCAATCATTTGTGCAGTGGTCTATACACTGCAGCAGAATATATACCTGGTTTTGGATTTCATTCTTCTCATCCTGAACAACACCTCTCAGCATCTTCCTGGCTGTCTGCTCTCAGTGTATCATAACTCTTCCAACTCATGCCTCATGGAGTCTTACAACTCCTCTGTAATTTCTGGGATTTCTACTATCCATGGCATGAATTTATCCTTGTGAGGTAATTACACACTTGGAAACAGATAGCCAAGGTACCAAAGATGGATTAGCTTTCCCAGGCTCACACACTAAGTAGTGGAAAGTGCATACCTATTCAAAAGGCCACCTTATCCACCAAGCCACCTTTAATTTACACAGTTGTATCCTTTATTTCCATCTCACCCTCCCTTCCTTCTTTCTTCTAAGCCTTGGAAGAGCTTCTCATTTAACCACATGAGAAACACCTTTTCCCTCTTTCAAACCCCTTCGGGGCTTATATCAATCCTAAAAGCAATGTGAGCTTGTATTTAGACCAACAATGAGCCTTAATTTTTCCCAGAATCACAAAAGACTTTCTGGAAGAACACTGAAAATAAAGTAAGTAATCACAAAGGGACATGCTGTCTTGAGACTTGTCTTTGGTGGCAACAACATGATGTGAGCTTTCGATCATCTGCAGGACTTTTATTCACAGATCAGTCTTGCTTCATGTCAGCAATAATGGAAGTGATGTTATTTTCTATTTTCCAACCATATTTTATGGCATTGTGTTGTTTTTTATTTTCAGGTAGTACTTGCCATGATAAGACATAAATCAAGCCAAAGCTGGGAGAGGACTTGATTGAAAGACAATTTCTCTTGCAGTGAGTGAGTGACCTTTCTTAAAAGTTCAGAAGCTGTGCTGGAAAACGATTCATTCGTTTATCAAGTAACAAATAAGTACATTCAACTTTGACTTGTTGCCATCACCTCTGTTCCTCTCACTCAATTTCAGTATAATGCATGAACTACCTATATTAATTGATTAGAACAGTTCTCTAAAAGTGATCCAAAATCAAACCCCATATTTTGATGTCAGGATCTGATTATGAAAAAATTCTATATCTGCATCTTGTCAGCTTCCCTCTGCACCCTGGTTTATTGGTCACTAGCAGTAAAAGAGATTGAAACAAACAGGAGTTTCCACACTAGGTGAAACTGCTCTTCCACATGTAGCAGATGCATGCAAACTCTACAGTTTCCCCTTCTCTATCAACTTCTTGAAACCCTTACAGGATTTGGGTCTTTTAGGAAGAAAGGCAAAACAGGAAATACCAATGTATCTGAGCTAAATAAAGGCCTCCTTAGAAGCACAATAGGCAGAATTCCATTGTTCCCTTCCCTTTTCTTTATCCTTTTAGTTCATTTTATCATGCACAAGTACTTTGGTCATCTCTTTCTTTAATAAAAGATGAGTCACTAGTTCTATCTCTCAAGGATACACACCATGAATAATGTTTAACACATTCATTAGTGACCTGGAAGATTTTACTGAGTGCACCCTCAGGAAGTCTGTAGATGATACAAAACTGGGAGGGGTATTTGATACACTAAATGGTGCTGCCATTTAGGGAGACCTTGACAGGCTGAAGAAATGAACAGAGAGGAATGAAGTTCAACACAAGGAAATGCAAAGGAAGTCCTGAACCTATGGAGGAGTAATCCATGCTCTGTTAGAGGCTAGGTGCCAACAAGCTGTAAAGCAGATTTTCAGGGAAAGACCTGAGGTTCCTGGTAGAGAGGAAGTTGAACATGAGCCAGCAATGTGCTTCAATGACAAGAAAAGTCAATAGCATCCTCAGCTGCTTTAAGATTTCCAGCAGATCAGCAGAAGCGATTCGTCCCCTCTACTCAGCCCTGGTGAGACACACCTGTGGTACTGAGTTCAATGATGGATGTTGAAAGCATCAATTAGATGTTCAAAGGTTTGGAGTACTTGCCAAGTGAAGACAGTCTGGGTCAGCTGGGGCTATTTACCCCAGAGAACCAGCTCAGGGTGGGGATCTTATTCATGTGCATAAAAAGAGAGGAGTAAAGAAGATAGAGGTAGACTCTTCTCAGTGGTACAGTGACAGGATGAGAGGCTGTGGGCACAGACAGAAAAAAAAGGAAAGTTCTTTTAAGCATCAAAAAAAATCTAAAATCTTACTGTGAGAGTGGCTGGACACTGGAAAAACTTGTCCCTGACAAGGTGTCAGGACAGGACTGAGTTCTACAAAGGCTTTGTACCATTTTAAGAATTTTGTGATTTTTAAAGAAATATGAGACCTCCCCTTAGAATAACTAATTCACTGATGTCAGTGTTTCATCCTGCTGTGTCTAATACATCCAGCTAAATTAGAGTATTTCTACTGCTTTGACTGTAAATTTTCTTATATCCCTTGGTGCAATGATTGATTGATTATTTTGCAGGCTTTAAATGGATTATGTATTTTTTGATGATGTTATCCAAGACTCATAAAAATTTGCTTTTTTGTTACAAATTAGTTTGTTTTCCACTTTAAAAAGTCTGCAAAAATAAACTGCTGAATAGAGAAAACTTAGACCAATAACCACTACATTCTTAAAAAAAAAAATGCAACTATTTTCAGGTTACTTATGAAAAATTACTTTAGGCGTGGTGATACTGGAGGTTTTCAAGGTGTGATTGGACAGGGTGTTAGATAATTTCATCTAGGCATCCCTCGACATGAAAGCTTGGACCAGATGAGCTTTTGAGTTCCCTTCCTGTCTGGGCTGTTTGATTCTATGATACCACTTCCTCCTTCACCTTTCAAAGGCAGAAGCTGCTCCAGTAAACATTCTTTCTGTTTCAACCCCCAAAATAATATTTTTGAAGTGAAAGTGAGAATCTGAGAAAAACTCAAAATACAATGTTCACTGCTGCCAAAAGATTGTAACAAAGGAGGATTTCCAGCTGAAACCAGTTTTAATTAGCATAGCTGATGACATGCTTTTGAAATGGCCAAAATTCTTGAACGTCAGTGCAGTGACTATAAATACACACTGAACACCAAATTTGGTCCCTAATATTTGTAGGTTGCTATGCAAGGAAAGGTATTCTTTATGAGCTATTCACTTTGATATGTAAGAATTTGTAAAAGTTACAGTCACAGAGTACAGAGTAGCTCACAGCATACATTCTAGTGTGCCTTAACTCTTAAACTATGTTGTATATAAAATAATGCATTTTCCCATTCAATAAGTCAGGAAAGCATTACTAAAATTTTCATTTTAAATACTTGATAAACATTGGGGGGGGGTTGTTTGGTTTTTTGTTTTTGTTTTTGTTTTTTTAAATTAAGTGTTCAGACTAAGTTTTGAGGGATTTGCTTACCACCAGTAATGATAAACTTGTGAATCAGTGCAAGCCTATTCCCAGGCATGGATTATATTTATATGTGGTGACACAATATTCTAGCTTAGATATCTAAAGTTAGAATTCCAAATCTATACACTAAGGAATAAAAGAACGGCATACTGGTTTTAGATTGTACTTGTTCTAAGCAATGAGCAGAACAGATGAGTGTAAAAATACAGGTGGGGAGGTGGGTAAAAGAGCAATAGAAATCACAAAAAAAAATTAACTTAGTTCTATTTCTGGGAAATCAGCCTAGTAGAACACATGAATCCTGGTTAGATAAAAGAAGCATCTACCCAGGAAGAGTTTCTACATTGAACTCATGAAAAAAATGAACTGAACCATTATGCTGCATTGAAGACCGGATAGGTAAAAATAAAAGAGAAACAGCCCCAAGCCACAATTTGATTGGGACTCTGGAGTGGATTAGGAGCTCACTGGATTATTCAAGATGCAGACGTAATGGAAACAGGTGCAACAGCATAGTTCCATGAACTAAAAGAGCAGTAATACCAGGGCTGTTATCTTAGCTGAGTTTAAACAGCTGAAAATCAGAGAAGAAATAGAAATGTAACAGAATTGAGCTCCTGCAGCTTTTTCATAAACAGTTCTGAGAAGTGTAACTGCCCTGGTAGACCAGACCCAGATAGTGAACAGTATGAAGAAACCTTCCTAGGTAACAAAACACAGTTGTCTACATAATAATGACATTATAGCCTGACACAGCTTTGACTCAAGATAACTAGCCCTTTCCTAAATCCTGAGTATGGTCTAAGAATCAATATAGACAAGGGAACATTCCGAGTTATAATCTACAAATAACTTTTCTATTTTGAAGACTGAGATGAACAGGATGGACAAAGTTATTTGGTGCCAGTCAGCCTCAGTGCTAGAGATGTTAACTTATGGATATAAAGACATAATCTGTCCAACTTGCAAAAGTAGAGGCTGCAGACGTGATCCCAGGAGTAGCTTTGCCCATTGCTTTAGTGGCACTTGGACCCAAAAACTGTTGTGCTGCAGTGGTCCAAGAGAAATTTCAAAACAAAAATTTGCCTTGGTCATGCAAGAGGAATGTAAGTTATTTTATGATAACAGTAATGTATAATGCACCTTTACTAAGGGCTGGAAAAACAACTCTGTGATTAGTTCAGTGAATTAGGTATTTCAAAATAGAAGTACTAATAGCAAAAATGCAGTTACTAAACCATGTTTAACATGGAAGAGAAAAACCTTGGCCTCAAAAGTGCTCCCTGAGGAATAGAACACTTTGCCTCCTAAAGAGGCGTGATGAGCACAGAAGTGGAGGCTACATTTCATTGTGCTGCCAGCCAGATGTTTTTTCTGAGAAGTTACTGGGTAAGCCATCTTAGGCAGAGCAGTGGGACAGGTGTAAATGGCAAAAGGCCTGATGTGTGGCCAGTTGCTAACCCATGTAAACCTTTCACAGATAAAGTTATACCTCTTCTTTCTTTGAAACAAGGTGCATATTTAAACCAGGCTGAGCACTGTGATGGCATTCAAGTAATTAATGGGAATCCGTGTCATTTTATAAATTGTAATACACCTCTTCTTTTACACAGAGATAATTTCATCCATCACTGACAGCAGGCACCTCAGGAAAGTCTGTGGCACCTCAGGAAAGTCTGCTACACAGCATAGCACTACCTAAGAAGTTCTAGCTAAGCAGCAGACAAAAGTAATCTCTTAGCCTGGAATTAAAGAGAAAGCCTTATGAATTGAAAATTAAATTTCCACAATTGCAGTTTATCAGTAGATCTAGTCTTAACAATTTTTGGTCAGAGAAAGACAGGAACCTGTCTTCCTGACATTATCTATTACATGTATGAAATATAGTACTTTTCTCTGATAAATAGCACATTAGCTTTTATAACTAATGTATTTCTGTCTGCATTTTCACCTACATAAAAATTCATTAACTAGATATCCTGTATTCTTGTCAAATTCTGATTCTGCTGGTTCTGCATTTATTTATCCTGCATTTGACAGGTAACTGTAAATACATTATTACCACAATCCAATCCTAGCAAATATTATGGAGCATTTGGGAAAATTTTTCATCTCCTTGTTTGCAGCAATTGACTTGATAAAGTACCTCATATGCAGCCCTTGTATTTTATTATAAAGTTATTAGCATGATTGGTTACTAGGATATAGGATCTGAATATCTTCAGTTGAAGAAAATATGAGACAGGAAGGAAGGTACTTTGCCTTCCTCCAGAGCAGCCTAATTTGATGTGGTACAAGATTCTATGTGAGATATATATTCCTTTCATGTGGGATATATAATTTTCCAAAAAGTTTCCTGTGGGGGCTATGTCTTTGAATAGCTCTTCATGGACTTGCTAGAGCTGAGTCTGTGTCATTCAGAGGCTTGTGGAGCATAACTCAGATCTGCAGACTTCAGGCATTCAGCAAATTTTTGCTTGTTTCTCTCTGAACACAGATCAAATCAGAGTATTGTTGATATCTAGAAAATATGGTAATATATTTTATCAGAAAACTACTGACCAAATCACATATGCAGGCAAAGGAGTAAGATAGAGGGATCTGGTACGGTCCCTGTGGCCCTGTGGTCCCTCTTAAGCAACCCTTCCTTGAAGGCTGAGAAGGCCAAGCCCAAAGACATCGCTAAAACAAGGAGAGCTACTGTGCCCTGAGAAAAACATTGATGCCTCAGGTCAGCACACACAGTCATGAATCAACAACCATTTTGTTCTGTGTATTAATGGGTCTCAAAAAGTTATAGTGCTGGATGCTTGAGTACTACCACATTTATTCCTCAGGGATTTGATTGAATTTTCAGTGGCAGTAACATTGAGCATTTCTGAAAATTTTCATCCTCTAATGTCACAAAACTTCCAGGAATACTTAAACTTGCATTCAGATCAGCAAAACAACTTCATCCAAATTGCCCTGAAAACATAAGTATATCTATATGGTAAGCATGCTAGACTGGATGAGAATTTATCCATTTTCTTAATTCATTAGCTTCATGAATTCACCCTTCCTGCTTTCCTTCTTTTTTAATACAAAATTACATCCCACATGTGATAATCACTCTAAGCAATTCCTTCTACCTGCCAGATTGTCCCTCTGAGCTTGTGGTCTGCTATATTAATAATTTAATTTTTACAGTTTTGAAGGTAGTTAATTTATAAAAGACAGTCATTTCATTCTAGGATTTGAAACAATGCTAGTATACTTAGCTACCACATATATATATATGTTATATCTCATATAACATGCTTAGAAATTCCTGGGAGCTCTGAAAATGGCTGCTCTGAACTCTGTAGACATGCTTCTATTCCTCAGCTTTCTCGTTATCTCTCTTTAGAATTCAAGAATCACAAAATATCCTGCAGGAATAAAAGGCCTCAAATGTGCATATCCCACAAATTTCATGTAAAATATAATTTTATCGAACCTTGTAACAATAACAATAGAAGATTCATTTTACTTTTCCTAGTAGGAATGTGGACAGAGGGGATTAGCTCTTAAAATCCTGGAGATATATACAGTGTCAAAGTGCAAATCCAACTTCCCCCATAAACAAGCTTTCTCCTCCAAGAAACACTTTGATTCACAATTCAATTGTGAAGAGCAAAATAAACATGAATACTCAAAGACAATCCTTATGATTCACAAGAGGAAAGGTAAGAGAAAGCATTACATACAGAAAAATATACAGATAATGCAATAATGACAAATGCTGTTTTGTTGGTCCACTATCTATTCCTGCAATCCATCATCACTATCTGAATATTTTTGCCAGACTGATTGAGAGTTTCTATTCTGTGTCTTTTAATGCAGCCTACCTCATTATAATCCCCTTGACAGCACAGAAGTTAGAGATGATTTGGCAGAGTAAGCTGCCAGAAATAAAAGATATTTAACAGAAGAAAGCCTCTTTAAACAATATATTTCTTCAGGGAAATTCATCCAGGACAGGAGCAGTAACAGAGTAATTCTTCAGCAGTTAAGACATGAAATACAGACTGTTGTGTGGAGTACAACTTTGCCAAAATCCATGTTTTGTTGAAACACAACACTATCTGGTAGATATCTGATACAGCATCAGGGCTATCCAGCAGTGTTCTTCTGTAACAATCCTAAATGGAATATCTGTCAATTAAATGGGAATCTATCAGTTTAATGACAAATTCAAGCTAAATGTCTGAAGCTCCTTGAATTTTTGGGATGATCAATAATGGAAAATTAATCCAAACATTACCATTTGGATGATGAAATTTTGAGCCTACTCATTTCCAGAAACTTGTTAAAAGTGGTTTTAGTATCTATGCACCCAGAGGGGGTCACCTAGAATTTGCATTTTTGAGTTCAATCATTATTCCAGCAGACACTATTATTTTTCTTCAATAGAGTCAAATAGATTCAAGAGTGATTTGGTTTAGTCTGGATCAGCACTTTCCAACACATTAAGGCTGTTTGGAGCTGAATCATGTTTTTGAGGGGTCATGCAACTTACTTCATGTCCTGAAACATCTTTAAACTGCAAATTGCAATGTGAACAAATCATCATTTCCAGCTAATGAAAACTCATTTTATGACTGAGGAATGATACAAATTAATTACAGTTTGAAATAAATATTGGGTCTTTGTTTTGGGGTTTCCTACTTCTGTAACTTTGAAGTTGAAATATTAACAGGTATTTTTGGTAATGCACAGCTTCCTCTTCTTATAAATTAAATCCAGGAATCACATGACTCCATTATCTGTAATCTGAATGAATTGTTGAGTATTTAAACTATAGTACATTTTATAAGACTGAGAAGTTAATAAAATGGGCTCATTTACATGATAGATGGCATAAACAGTTGAAAATGTATTTCCCCTGTAAGAATTACCTCAAGAGTGCTGATCCTGTGCTGTTGCCATTTGGCTAGTGAAGACTTATGGTATTCTCTGTTGGCAGAAACTATCCATCAGTCCCTGGAGGAGAGACATTACATTTCAGCAAAGAAAACAGCCCACATTATTACCACCCTGCAACTGCCATACTACATAGTAGAATGGGATGCCATGTCCCATTAGCAGTATGTTAATGACACCTGCCTTGAAACATAACTTTTGAGTTTCAGAGTTGAAGGATATGCTTGGGTTCTGGATGAGGTTAGGGTTACATGAGGATCTTGGAGAGTTAGAAATATCTATTTGCTCTTCATATTCCCAAACAAAGCAAGTTGTTCAAAGTGAGGCTCTAAAACAATGGCCATATTATGTCATGGGATGAAACGTGAACCCTAAAGCAATCAATATTTCCTGAGTCATTTGAGCAAGAAAAATTATTTTGGAACTAGTCAATCAACACTTTCATACAAAGAAGTGAGAATATTTTATCTAAATCATGAATAATCATTCTTACCTGTAATGCCTTGTAATACTCTACACTATTTCATTTCCATTCCTACTTTTGATAAAGATTAAGAAAGACCAGTTAGAAAAACTGTACAATGGCAGTTCTAAGAAGAAAATTCTCTTCTGTAGAAACAAGACAGATGTTTATTGTTTGGAAAGCCTGTTTTCTCACATTAGCTGACATGACATAGGGCCATAGTTGCCCCTTTGCTACCTTGAAGGGTCTGAAAAAGAGATTCATTTTCAAGTGAGTCAAATTTAACAACATACAGCAAATATACTTAGCAAAAAGCTGTCTAAATAGAGCTTAACAGACATATGGGTTTTCGCAAATCATTTTGGCATCTGGAGTCTGATTTTTCTATTTTGCCTTCCCTACATCTTCTTGAAGTAATTGTAGGAGAAATAACTAGAGAAGCAACATTGGCAACATATTGGAAAAATGATGATTACAGATGGTATAAAGAATAGTATCCTGTTGAAAATCTATAAAGACTCGAGCAACAGACAAAAAGAATGAGATACAAAAATACCTTATGAATTCCAAAAGCATTCTAGCTTAGTAGCTTTATTTCCAGAGTTAAAAAACATACACTTGAATTTTAAAGGTAGAGACTGTAACAGGTCATGTTCTTACCAGTGCTGACCCAAGGTTAAGTATTTTCTGCTCCAAGCTATATTGCAGTCAATACCTTCAACAGGGTGGCATTATATTACCTACTTGTAATAATGTTCTTAGCTTGACACCATCAAATTCTTTTGCTTTTCTTTTGACAAAAATAAAGTTTGTATTCCTCAAAAGTCATTATATATGACATTGGCATTGGCTTTTTTTCCCTTTTTTTCTTTTCCTCTATTTTTTTTTTTTTTTTTAATAATAGAAGAGGGGAGGTTTACTGGAACACCAAGTATATCCTACAAGTGTCCAGAATTTCCATCTCCCAGCAAAAGAGTAGACTCTTCACAAACACTCTCATTAACAACATTAATTTGCTGTGTATGCCATGGTTTCTGTAGAGGTGTTTAGATGCTGACACAAATCTGAAATGAATGAAGACTGTGGGAATCTGTGCGTAGGTGTGCAATAGCCAGGCTGCTGAAAGTTGAGCGTGACTGATGTGCAGATAGCAGGCTATGTGTGGAGAATGATAAACGTGGTGGGAGAAAAGATTAGTGCACACATGAAAGGGAACTTGCTTTATATTGCCTGCATTTGCAGCAAACCCCTCTTGCAAGGTTATCGCCTCTCTTCTCTCCCCATATTTGATTACACTTGGCAGTGATAACTACTACAGCCAGATGAGACACCTTTATTTTGCTAAGTCCCAGAGGACTTAGAAAGACTGAATAACCCCCCAGCCAAGCTACAACTTAGGTCTTCAGGATACAAGCTGGGCATCTTTATTTTTCCTTTAAAAATGAAGGTTCAGAGCGGTTGAGGTTATTTGTAGACTGAGGTCAAACTCAGCAAATATCCAGATCTTCAATTTTAAGGGATGACTTTATGTTTGTCCAGAAGTCCTGCTGCACCAGTATAAAGCAGGACCAATGCTTCCTAAGTCTTCTGCTTTTAATGAGCTGCTCCAGTCACTAAAAGTGTATGACTTTCCTCAGGGCTGACCATAGAGAGACACTACAAGACAAACACTTGGCTCTAGCAGTCAAGGACCCTGCCCCACCAGCACCTGGGAAGCCCCTGTGGCTCTTTGCTTCTGGGAGCCCCCAGCTCTGGCTGCACCCTGACAGTGTTCCTCTGTAGATTTCAAGCCAGCAAAGGAATATCAATGCCCCCTTTCTCTCTCTCTCTCTCTCTGTTAATGTCAGGGTCTGTGAAATTTTACACAACTGTCACTGGACTGTCAGGGAAGGATTCTGAAGCCCATTCCTAAGTCCCTTCTGTTATTTTGCATCATAGCATTAGAAAATACTTCCCACAGACAACGACTGAGTGAGCTTTTTTCTCCAAATTTCCTGCTTACATGATTCCATGAAGGGATATAAGCAAGACAAATTAAAGACCTTGAATTAGCCATAATGGTTGGTCACTTGAATGAAAAACCCTATATTCAAAGAGAAATGGCCATTCCATTTTGCTGTGTTTGTGACATTCTTCCCACTGTGTAGCAGTGAAAAATTTTTAAAAGACATTTCCAAGCTCCCAAGACATGGGAAGCAAATAAAGTTCCTGGACAGCACAAAGCAGGCTCCTTTTAAAACAATAAGATATCATTCAGACACAGTATCCATGCTCTTCCTGCAGCCTTGCTCTTAGCAGTAATTTGGTTGGAAGAAAGTAAATGAAAAAAGGGAGGTTTTAATTTTTTCCCATGAAGGCATAAATTACTTTCCAAATCACAATGCATGTATATGTATATGCATTTATATATGTGTGTTTATACACTTATAGCAGAGGGCGGGTTTGAATTAGATATTCAGTGGAAATTCTTTACTGTGGGTTGGTGAGAAACTGGAACAGAGAAGTTGTGGATGTCCCATCCCTGGAAGTGTCCAAGGCCAGGTTGGATGGGGCTCTGAGCAATTTGTTCAAGTAGAAGGTGTCCCTGCCCATCACAGGGGACTTGAAAATAGTTGATCTTTAAGGTCCTTTCCAACCCAATGCATTCTGGGATTCTGTGAAATTTAGTAAAAATTCCAAATTTTGAAGAATTTATCACACTCCACAGCAATGTTTTTCAGAGAAAACTACTGTCTTTGTTTAAGAGTTATGTTTTATTTTGTGTTGGGCAGCTTTCCAGCTTCTAACTTCAGTTATTCTATATCTGGATTTGAGGTGACAAAAGTATTTATAACAAGAATTTAAAACACGATGATGAAAGAAGGTAGCACTGAAAGAAGATAACAACAGGAGGCACTAAACTTTCCAAAGCTTCTATTATCATTAAAGTATTGCCACTGTTTTCACATGTTTTACCTGAGATCGATATAGATGCACTCTCCATAGACATTTAGAAAAGACTTGAAGTTACCAAACAGTATTTCTGTGACAATCCCTGTTATTCATTCAAGTTGAGCTGGAATGTATTGGAAGATCTTAATCCTTTTTCTGTTTGGTGCAATAAAAATGTTCTCCATATAAAGTTACCAACAAGCTAAGTTATAAATGACCAACTGAACACGACAAAAGTCTTGCCCCAGACTTTTGCTTTTACCTATCAGTGCACAACTTTTACAAATATCTGTTTCATTGCATTTTTTCTCTCACCATTCTGACACCTGTGCCCCTCACACTGCATGAGTTTTAAAATATTCAGTTCAAATCCCATAAAAGGGTAAGACCAAAGATTCCAGTCACATTACTGCTGAAATGCAAAGTTGAGCCTCGACTGTGCTTTCTTTTCCTACTGCTGCTGGGGTTATTATTAGCAATAATTTTACTGAGAAAAAGTGGAATTAAAAAAAAAAATAAAAAGAGAAAGAATGAGTGGTTAAATAGCAGTGTTCTGCAAGATATACTTAGAATCAATCATGTTACTGTTTTATCAGCCAGGCTAGTGATCGTAAATCATGTATCTTTCTCCAAGCTCAGTGGTTGTGCCAGCCGTTCATTCTGAGAAGCTTCACATGTCCTGTACAGGACTTCGCAATAGGATTATGGATTCAGGAGAAAGCTCTGCTCAAAGAGGGACAGGAATTGAAAGAAGACTTGTTTGGTACAGCAGAGCAGAGTGTGCAAAAGGAAAAACAAGCCAAGAAAACAGACAAATGAAAATGGAGGGAGGACAAAAAGAGTTATTTGTAGTTCATGACAGAAGTTTTGTTCAACGAAGAGTTCCTCTGCCTTACCCTACTTTCATTTGGAAACTGGACCTGGAATTCCATTGGAGCTGACCACTAATACCTGGAAAAACATTTTTAAACCTGCAAGATCCAAAGGAAAAAGAGGTATGCACAAAGGGCTGACCAATATTTTGGCTCTTTAACCTCCCAGCTGTAGGTATGTGAGTGACAAAGTCTGTAAATGAAGTCATTTCCTTTCCTCTCATGTCAACTCACTGGGAAAAAATTTAATTTCTCAAAAGAAATGCAATGGTCTTTCTCCCTTCCCCATACATGGAGGTACTGGCATATAATGACTGCCCGTTTGCATTCAGCTTGAACTCACCAGTCTGCTTCTCAGATATAACAAAGCTTGAGGAGAAGATTTTGCTAGTCAAAAGATCTTATCATGGAAAAACTAATTACAGGGCCATGCAGTGGTCTTGCTTCTTTGAGAAAAAAGCCTTAAACCAGAAAACAAATCAACAAACCAGCCAAACTATCACCACTCACCACCACCTTCCCCCCTCACCCCCACAAAAAAAATCACAAAGCCAAACAGAATAAAGAGCAGCCAAACATTTTCCACATCACTGTTGGTCAAACAAATGGGAGGCAGTTACAAGATGCTGTAGTTACAGGGCTCTACTCATGTAGACACCAGGAGCTATGAGCTACAAACCTCTGCTCTATCTCTGTACCTTGCAGCTGTTAGAAGCAATGAGTGATGGATTCCAGAACTTTCTGCTGAGTTTTGAATTCGGTGTCAGTCCAGAGGCATTAATCATTGTCTTTCAGAAGCAAGGCCTGTTTTTTTTCTAGTGAAAGGAAGGTGCTGCTGTTAAGTTTTCCCCTGGGATGCTGTGAAGATCTGCCTTCTTGAATAGCCAAGTTCTTGTACATTGTTCAATGATCAAAACTTAGTGGGAATAAACCCAAATTCCCTGACAGCTTAAGGGAAAGCTCCTGAGCAAGCCCACTCTGACTGGGATGCATATAGGAACTCAGCAGCAGTGCAATAATTTGCTGTAATCAGTTCTCCTGCTCCTATCCCCTGACACCTCTTTTTTTACCAAGTCAAGGCATGGGGGTGTGGCTACCATTGTGATCTCCGACCTCAGGCTGGCAAGATAATGATGCAGAGTATGAGAGATAGCCCAGTTCACCTCTGTCACCACATCAGAGATGCAAGATCCAGTCTTTTGGGCAAACCAATTCAGCCAAAACCTGACTACTCAGAGTAATTTCCAATTGACAAACAGATCAGAGATCTCTCTCTATCTGAAAACATCCTTGGCAAAAGACAAAATAGAATGTTTCAAAATGCAGGGCTAAATTTATATATGCAGTGCAGTGCTGCAGATATCATTCACTATTGGGCCATGATGTACATATTTGTGGTGGGCTTTCCACAGGGACACTTTTAACAAAAACATTTAAGTACTTAAAATTATGACATCACTAAAACTCCAAAACTATATATGGTCCTATGTATTAAATATACAGATACATGTGGATCACTTTATAACCATAATTGCATGTCTTTATATTGCAATGGCTTGTGTACACACAAAAAATATGATGCCCAATACTGTTTCTCACTAAATATGAAAGGCAAAACAAAATGCATCATTTTTCACATTTGTGTGATCCCTTGGGTGCAGTTCCTACACTCTTTTCTCAGGGTTGGAGCTCTAGACATAACATACAAACACCAGAGCATAGGAGAGTAGCAGGTACTGCAGACTGACTGTAATCAGAGCCTTGTACCCTCTTAAGATAATTCAGTGGGTGTTCCAAATTGAAAGATTTTAGCTTTACCCCATTTTCTGCTTATATTCACAAACAAAACTGACTCAATCACTTTCAATCTCAGGTGAGCATGACTAACCAGTAATTTCCTGCATTTGTGACATACCATGATCTTCCTTGATGCTGCTAAAGTTTGTGGCCACACGGAAAAGCAGTGGAAAGTTAATAGTGAATGACCCTTGATAAGTTACTCTGAAATTGCTTGACTTTGCACTGAAAGTTTAGTCTCTCATAGCAACATGGGCAGCATATCATTTTATGCTGGCTTCATTAAAAGAAAACGATTCCATCTTTCAGTTAAAAAAAAAAGAAAAGCTGTAACTGTTGAAGCAGCATGCACCTAATAAGCTACTTCTAAATCTGGCTCCATCATTTCAGTCTGTGGACTAGCAGAACAGAGCTTGCAGAATCCGTCTCAAGTAAGTATTGCTTTCTCTTAACAGCATGTTTGGGGTTTTTTCATTTAAAATGCGTACCAGGTAGTAAAGAAGTCTTCAGCATTGAATTAGTGGTGCTGCAATATGACAACTGTATGCCTGCTTTAAACATGAATTAAAATGCTCTGTTGTTTCATTTGGCAGACATTACTGTCTTTAAAAGGAGTTAATACATTAAGGTACAAGACAGCAAATTATGTGGATGAAGCCTCCCAAAGCTGCAGTGCTGAAAAGCTAACAAAATGATTTATAATTGACTGTCATTATAGGGTTTTTTAAATGAGTTATGTATCTTTTTATTTGCATAATGCTCACCATGGAACATGTCTATTTGATCTCATCAGAACTAGAATATGTATTCTGAATATGCTACTGGCCATTAAGTAAGAAATTAGCAAAATAATTTATATCTTCAAGAAAGGAAAAATTCAGATAGTGGCATTAATATTAATGAAGCTAATATGTACACTTTAAGCCTACCTCATGTTTGCATTAAATGATAAGGAAAATATATATAGTGGATGACTTTGCCTAATTATACAAAGTATTAGTCAAAGATTGCTAAACCCAACATAGATGAAATAATTGTTTGTAAGAAAAACAACATGAATGCATGACATTTTCCAAAACAAATACCACATACTGTAGCATGCTTCTGCAAGAACATATAAACAGCTCTGATGGACATGTCTCTAATATAATGAAATGAGTTGGGACTATGGGTGTGGAAGGAAAATAAATAACAATATTTTTCTTCATGTTGAAATTGCAGTTGTAATAGAAAGGAGCTAGAAACAGGCAATGCACAGGACAACCTTTACATCTGGTGTGCAAGCACACACATATCCAAATGCAAACAAACATTTTTTTTTCTCTCATTTAGTCTTAGCTGCTTAGCATCAATTCCCATGACACACAACTCATTGCAAACATGCAGGTTTGCAGGACTCAGCAGAACTATACTGTAGCTGCGTCTGAGACATTACTGCTCTAGTACTAATATCCTGGAAACATTTAGCACAAACATATCCTATACCTCTGAAAATATTATTTACTTAACTTCCACAGATAACTAAATAAACACTTCCCTCCTGCTCAAGTTATCCACCCCCCAGAAACCCATGACAACAGCAGTCAAGAAATTACCATGTATTTCTCTCACTTATTTTCAAATTACCCATAACAATAAATTTTAAAACATACTGTCAACCCAACTCATTTATATGCAGGCAAGCTTTTTATAAGCAAAGTTTTCCAGTACATATTGAAGCATGGAACCAGAACAACCATTTCCTTATTTACTGTGTAACAGAAATAGAATTTTTTTGGCAGATTATGCATGTGGAGAGATAAAGAATGGAAACAGAAATAACAGAATTACCATGTTACAGTTATGGCAAACCATAATATATCCTTTTGCAAGCAACATTAAGCTTCCCAAGGACCAGCTCTGAAGAGCCTAATAAATTAGAATCCAGTAAAGGAGAGATTTAGGCTGACATCCCATAGCCCTTCCCAAAATCTCTGGAAAACACAACATAGTTATAACAAGACCTGTAAATAGTAAAATTTATGGTACTGTCCCTACAAGACTAAAGGAGGCATCAGTGAGTAGTAATGACACTAACAAGCTTAGATCATTTCCCATCTATTGCTATTTATCAACTAGAGGAAGCAATCATTGGTAACTATTGCTGAGGTAGACTGCAAGGGTGAGAAAGAGGAAGATAATTGCTTTTGGGAGGCCTTCAAAAGGAGATGGTGACTTCCTGATTAAGGAGATAGCATTGCCTAGGTGAAAAGGCTCATTCCTTCCTTGCACTTTGTAATTTCCTAATCTTGCAAAAGAATGACCCTAATGAAATCCCACGAACATACTACAAGTCAATTGTTCTTATGAAAGTCAAAGCACCTAGGGATTTAACCTGCTACAAAGAACTGTGAATTTTTGTATTATGCTCTTGAACAACTTAGTCTAAGACATAATTCACTAATTTGAATAAACTCACTGGACAGGGAGAAAAAAAAAAGAGAGAGAGAATATCATTGCAACATCTTATTCCTTTGTGGTTTATGCATTTAACGAAGACTTATCTTCCAGTCTTACACTTTCCTCTATGTTTAACATTTAATTAGCAGAATTACATATTCCTGCAGATATAAAAAAAGATGACAAGAAAAACACTGCTGTACTGAAAGATCTCTTCAATACTCCTGGAAGCATCAATGGGAAGGCTTTGGGGAGCCTTAATTCACCAGTAAGGTGATATCTGATATCACATCAGAAAGGGATATTACATGGATCCAGAGACAGCAAGGCCTTGCAGACTGTGGCATCCAGCATCAATTTAGGAATGGACTAAAGTAAAATAGACTGGTATATAAAATATCATTAATTTTAAAATATAACATAATTAGTGAGTGGGAAATATTTTCATTCTCCTGAAGAAAAAGGAAGTGTATTTTTATTCCAAGTTTGATTTTACATGAGAAACTAATTCCATTCTTCCACTCACTTTTCCTCTCTACTGTCTTAAATTTTCTTATACTTTTCCATCATCTTTTTAATAACAATAATAATAATCGTAATAATAGGGCTGGTAAATAAGAAGAGAAAAGGGAGAGGAAAATGAGGAAAATGGTATAACAAATTTGGAAAGCCACATAACACATCCTACCTCAAAGAAGGACAGGTTTAAAGATTAGACTCAAAGGATTTGACACTTCCCTAAAAATACACAGTTTCAAGGAGCAGTGGAAGAAACTAAGACTCTTCATCTGTGTATTCTCAGAAGGATCAATTATTTTATTGTCTTTTCACCAAACAACTACAAAGTGAACTGGAGACACAGAATCAAATGCTAATGTAATGCAGATGACCTACAGCTCTACCCATCCTACAGCACGGCTACAAAAACGGTACAGCGTGTGAAGAAGAGCTCATGGAGCAGCTGGCTAAAGCAGAAACTGAGCAAGAAAAAGATGATGTTGGCAGAGGATAGGAAGCATTTTGAGGACTCATTCACGGTCCAGGTACGCAGCCGCGGTTGGTCATCCTGTTGGTCACATTTACACAAAAATCTGGTAAAGAAGCTGTTATTCACAGATCTGTTAGCTAGGAAGTTCTGTCTCTCTTGAATGGGGACAAAAATTTCTCAGGCAGGTGACATCACAAGCTTTTATTGCTAAGAACTTCCAACATGGAGAAAAAGCTCTGGTGTATATGCTTTGAAGCTTGATCTAACTCTGTAGCTTCATTTCTCTGGCTTTTCTCAACAAGAGTAAAATTTCTCTTAATGGGAGAAGGAAATGGAAAAAGTCCCTTGGTAACCAAATATCATTATCTAATGCTAAAATTATCTATTATATTTCTTTGAAATACTTAAAAAATATGGACAGCAACATGTGTCCAGAGTTCAATTTTCTGCTGATAGGGAGCAGACAACATAACAGCCAACAGATTACAACTGATACTAATTTGGCTGTTTACACAGTAATGGTCCCTTCTCTGACAATATGATACTGAATGCAGTAAGGACTTTTGTCAAATGGACTGTGGTGCTGTTTTAAAAAAAAAAAAAAATTAAAATTGGTATATAAAAACACTGTGCTTACATTTTTCTCTTCCTTAATTTTTAATTTATTTTTAAAGCTATAAATATAGCTTGCATTTTAATTGGATGGCTGTCTCTAATTTTAGTGCAGCTGTAGCATTTGTCAGAGAACAGTGGCTCTGTTTTCAAGGTGCTGCAGGATTTATATTAAAAAATGTCTCTAATGCTCAACACTTCTTACAGACCTATCTCAGCTCTGTCTAGTATACAGCTGTAAATTAAATGAATCAGGCTTATGACTGTTGACAAGAAAGATGGCACAGCAATTTGTTGAATTGTGTTTGGTCACTCTGTAATTATGAAACAGGTAAATGTTTTCCTCATCATTGTGGAAAAGTAGATTAATGAGAATTTAGAGGAATTTAAATGCAAGGTTGGATGCAGACACTGTCAACCATGCAGATTCCTGCAGAGAAGCATGAGTTTCTTAAATGTCTTTGGTCTGTAAGAAGCCACAGTACTTTTTCACCTTCTTTTCATGCTAATAAACCCTGCCATTTGTTAAGAATCCAGACTGATTTAATGGTGGCAGGACAGGTCCAATGTTTGGTTTGTCGTTACGTGATATAGAGCTACCAACAACTGAGAAAGGAAGAACTCCTTTTAAGATTTTAACTTGTTCCCATTAGCAGTCACACATTAAAATAAAAGAACAGAACTTTTATTCTACTGGTCCTGAAGACAGCTGGATCCTATACAGTTAGAGCAAATGTCTGCTGACATTTTCCTTAGGACTGAAACCTTTTGAGTGGAATCTGGTGAGGCAAAATGAATGCAGACAACACTGACTGCATCTCTGCTCCATTAGAATTTGTTTGTTCTGAAGGGAAACAAAAAGGGTGAAAGTAATGTTTAGCATCCCAGAAATAGAAATTATTCCTATAATTTGGAAATGTGATGGAGTTTCTGGAGAATAACTAAATAGAACAATGCTGAGAAGAATTTAAGCTAACACTGTCTTGCTGACAACACTGGACTAGACAACTTTATATGAAAAGCAAATTTATATTTGGCAACCATTAAAGAAAAAGAGTGTAACCATCGCCTAAAGGAAATACAGAGGGGAACACCTGTATTATTTAAAGGGATAAATTGAAGTGCAAAATTGAAAGGTCCCGTAAAACACTTGAAAATTAATTCTATTAAGTGTGAAGAGGAGCGGATAAGATGCGATAAAATTTTCATTAAAGGTAGAAGGGAAGAGTATATCTGAACAAGAAGGGGCATTGGGAGAGTTGGGATATAGCTATTTTAAGAGTGGAGTGTCTACTGAGGGACATACACATCTGTAGGGCAAACTGAGAACTTTAAAATTAATCAAAATTCTTACAAATTCTAGAATCCAAAATCTTGGATTCTACTCACTGGCTATAAAAGGCTCTGGAACCAGTCTTAACTGCAATTAAAATATCCCTAAATATTGTTTAAAAATCAGATTTACTTTTTTTTTCATTAATAACTTAAAGCTTTCTCATGAATCTCAAAATGTGGAAAACCCTTATAGTTGTTTGGTTTTTCTAATGTAGACAGTCTGCTGAAGATAGTATTGTTAATATATCAAAAGGCATAATTTTAGATATACAGAAACTTTGCATGTGTCTTTCGTACTAAACCTGTTCAAAAATGTCTGCCTTGTCCCAGAACTGATCATCTCTTCCAGATCTCTACACAAAGAAACTTACAGTTGTCATAACAACATCCTGCTGGAAATGCAAGATAGCTTGTACTCGCTTTTAATACAATTAGCAAATGTTAAAATCTCTTAAAGATTAAAAACCAGGGATTTTATTGTAAAGGGAAGGTGGAATTAATATATTGATTTTTTTTTTTAAACTCCCACAAAATTCAGCTTTCAATTTAAAATCTTCAGCCTGTAGAAAAATTCCATTGCATCAAGTCATATTTGCAAGTAAGTCCGTTATGCCCCATTTTTATACAAAATACACAGGTTTCTAATAGTGTCACTGTGAAATGACATGAATGATAAGCCTAAATTAACCTTTAGGAAAATCTTTGTGTGTTTTCCTATATAACAAGTTTACTAGACAAATTCCCCAATACTTCAGTCTTGCCGAATGAAATACTGAACCATTATGAAAGTCCCATTTAAGCCGTGATCTTATTAATCATTTTGCTATAAATGTTCCAGATTCAACACTCAGTTTATCAGGAGTCAATCAGTATTGCTCTGTTTATATTCTTATATTAGCGCTAAAACAGAATAGAGCATCTTAGCCATTACATGAATGAAAATTGCAAATAGTATCCACTTGAGTCCCTAGAAATGATTCACTTATGAGCAAGTCTTGACAGTATCTAGAAATGCCACCTGGATCAGAGTTTCATTATGCAAGATTGTGTATTAATGCGGAGAAAATCAGTCCTTTCCTAACTTCTTCAGTTAATGGTAGCTACAGACAAAAGTTCATATGTTGATCAAAGGTCAATGAACTAGGTAATGGCAGAGCTTTTGGCTTATTTACAGTAAAGTCTGTCACTTGGATCAGACAGTTTTCAGTCGATTTGCACAGACACACTGTATTATTCCAACAATTGTGCCCACAATTTCTAAAGTAGGGCAAAATTAATGTATAAGTTTTTCTCTTAAGGTTATTTTAATGTTAATATGACTGGTTTAGAAGAAGTTAGAAATCTGGCAAGCATCCACCTAGCAGAGGCATATTGTAGCAATAAATAACAGAAGAATTTGGGCTCTTTGGAGGTATTTATTCCAAGAGTACCGCTCAGAGTATTGCAGCAAAATATTGCCGTTCACAGACATACCTGTTTGGACTGGAACAAGAAATACCTTATATCAGCAATGTCTTCAGAGGTATTTAAATATATAAGGTAAAGTAATTTGAACTCTTAGAAAATTAAGTCACTTAACATATGGAAAATAAATCATGAACATCAAATCCTAATAAAAAATTTTAAAATATAAAACATTCAGATTTTTAAACATATTTTATGTTAATGTTCAGTTTCTCCATTTATACCTGTGACTGGTAGAAATAATTTCTGTGATTCAGGTAGTATCTAGAGAATATTTTGGTGAATTAATTTAAGAGAGAACACTGAATAGTTACTATTACTATTAAATTTGATAACATCTATTCCAACCAAGATTCACAGTAACTGATGGGAAAAGATTTATATCATTTAAGTAAGAAGAATTATTTTGTATTTTGCAGCTGTTGATAAGTTTTTCCTTAATAATTTAATATACCTGTGTTATATGTTTGGAGTCATTAGGCAGGAATGAAGAAAGAAAGAAAAGCTGCAGTATAAGCAGTATATGACACCCACAAGTACTATGTACCTTACCTGTGTTACCTATAACCTGCAATATGGCATTTTTCATATTTATATACAAATGAAATACTTCAGAACAAATGGGATAATTCCTGACAATGGAAGAGGATTATATGATCCATTTTTGTTGGCTGTACCACAGTCTTCTGATTCATACCTTAAAATTTGCACATATGCAATGGATAGCTGAATTTATGTTAGTAGTTTACATAGCTTTGTTCATGTACAAATGAGCCCAATCTCTCATGAATAAAAAACCCGTTCTCCAAATATGTACAAGTCATTACAGGTTCTGGTTCAACAATGAGGCTTGCTCTGTTTCTGAAACAGGTATTATTAATAAAGTCCATTAAAACTGCAGAGCTCACACTTTGCCAAGCTCTAACGGATCTGGAAGGCAGAAGATCTAAGATACATTAGCATAGACCCGATATATTTGTGAATCCTGTTTGCTTCAATGAGTAACCTTAAGTTTGTAAAAATCTAAATGTATATGGTGAAAAATCCCTTAATTCTGGCTTTGCAAGAGTAGAGTAGTGCTGTATTTTTCCCTGACTGCATTGAAAAGGTCATGAAAATCTTTATGTTGACAACTGAAGGCATTTTCCAGCCCTTTAAACTGTCAACATTCACATTCAAGTAAAAGAGGAATAAATTCATCTGAAACAAGACAGTGAACAGGATTTATGCTTTTTAATCCACATTATCTCTGTGATCAGGATAATGTTTGTAGTGTACAATGAAATGGCACAGTCCCATAGAAAATATGGAAGCATTTCAGAAAGTAATTCCAGGAAAAGCAATTGATTTCTGATGTGTTAAAAGGATCTTCATGTCCCCCTGTTATTTGCAAAATTAATGTACTTACTATGTTAATTTGAGAGATTTGCAACACTCCAGCAGCTTTTATGAACTATGATTTAAATGAGTGTTGAAATTACCAACGTGGAGACAATAAATTCTATTATGCAGTGGGTAAAGTGCCTTGTAATGAGGGACCTAAATGTCTGTTTCAAAAGTTCATAGAACTATATTTCAGCTCAAGCTGCTGTTGACCTGTGATCTAGACATGACACTTTTAAATGTGCTCTTTGCTAACATTTTGCCCTCTTCTTTGCCACCTTTTTCTAATCATCAATCCCTTCCAGGGATCCTCCTCATGTCCCCCTGTCCCAGTGTTTAAGAGAGGTCATTCAATTTTCTGCTTATGATTCTCTTCTCTTTTCTTTCTCCACTTGCTGCCTTTCATCAGTCACAGAGCCATGGTGGTGGCAATGACAGTGATGCAAGCAGAGTCTGAATCCCACCAGACAAAAAGGGTTACATCAGTTGCTTTCACCCTTATGCTAAAGTAAGGAGATACAAAAACAGACAAAAAGACCCTTTTGAATTTATCAGTCAGTTCATTCTCTGGTCAGTTCCAGTGGCAGCACATCATTGGGTCACTACAAAAATGCACACTGATTATAAAGTCAGATTATAGACTTTAACCTCACTTAAACAAGCCCTTAGATTCCTGCATGTACAAACCAAAAATAGAAATTCTGCACTCCACAGTTTAGACTTTCCTGTCTATGAAGATAGTCAATAACGAGAAGAACTGCACATATAAAGTCCTGAAAGAACCTATCATTACTACTCCAAACTCATTTACAATGCTGAAATATTGCAGCTTGCTTTGGACTCTAAAAATTACTTTAGAATGAAAATTATGGCAAGAACAAGCAGGTAGAAGGTGAGAATCATATTTTCTTTGCTTTTCTGGGTCTAGCAGATTTGTCACTAACTTTTCTAACAGAATAGCAAACACTAGTAGCATTAGGACGATATAGCATGACCTTCTCTACTATTGGATTTTAAAAAGCCCTGAAACAGAACCACCCCAGACTTTACTTAGTGAGAATTGATCCACATCATGGTAGTTTGGTTTCCAGTTCAACAGGCAAGAATATTTAATATGTTGCTTTGGATCAATGAAAGCCCATGCTCATCCACTAGGTACTCAATAATACCCTGGAAAATTTGCATGTCCTATAGATTCTGTTCATTATAATGTCTAATTAAAATGATGAGAGTGTGCTATTGATCTAATTATGAAACATATACATAATTTGGGATGCATAAGGGACAAAATGTGGTAGCTGCACTGTTACGCCTTCCAAAGACATGCCTGTTGTTTTACAAGATAGAGAAGGATTTATGGGAATCCCTTTCACTGACACCAGCTGACATACAGACATAAAAATAAATGGGATCACTGTCAAAGGGCTCCACTTCCCCAGTTAAGCCAGAGGGTGCTGTGCCTGGAAGACCAGCCAAGCAAGAGAGGGCTGGTAGGGTGAATGAAGAAAGAGCATGCACTGCATCCACCACCACACGTGCACCAGAAGTAGGAACTGATGCAGAGAGGAAACTCTCTGGAGATTTGATGATGAACAGTTACTCAAAACGCTGCAGCTCCAGCGAGGACAGCTTTGAGTTACAGGGTAGCACAAGGTCAGAAGCTAAAAGCTTTGTTAAAAGCAAAAATAAGGATGAAGGCTATCGACCCCATCGATCAAAGCACTGTCAGAAAGGGGGTGAAAAAACTCACGGACTGGAACACTCTTCTCTATATCCAGCAGAAGTGGGAAACGCAAGCCAAAAGCTCCAGAGGCAGAAGAAGACTCACAAGAAAAGCAGTTCCTCTGCATCTGACTTGAGCTTAGTGAGTCAAGGATCATCAAGTTCATTGTCTGTTGTGGAAGAAAAAATAGAAGCTAAACTCAAATTCTCTCAATTTATTAATGAAGTTACTTTCAGAGTGCTTGATCCCATGAGCCTGAGGGCATACCGAGCTGCTAAACAGAAAAATACCTTTCCATCTGGTGTGAGAAGCCTAGATGATTTTCATATTAAGAGAAAGTCTCCTGAAACCTGGAAAGAGAATATTCTAGATGGAAAATCCCATGAAGAAGTAGACTTAGAAACTCTGAGAAGTGACGACATCATGACTGGAGCACGAACACACAGATTAGAGAAGTCATTGTCCCTGGATACAACTCCTTCTCTCAGGTCATTTGATAATGGTGTCTCATGCAGAACAAGATCTGGCTTGCCTGTTGAAATTATGATTTCTAAAAGCAAAGAAATACCAGCGACAAAATCTGCATCTCTTCCTAGAAGTACAAGCATGGTGAGCTCTCTCTCAAATAATTTCTTTGGGTGGTATGTGACAAACACTTTTGCATTAGTGTGATTATTTGAAAAGTGTTTCTGTCTTCCTGGGTGGGCTTTTATCACGTACACAAAGTTTTCTCCAGGGTGGGAACAAACATGGGAGTGTTTATTTTTAGTAGGTCAAGAAACCAGCTCTAGAAGGTTTGGGAGGAAGGGAAGACAGGGTACAATTCCCTAGTCCCTTTAGTTTGGTGTCTTAGGAGATGACTTTAAAAAATCAAGCAAGAAAAGTATTTCTGTTCTGCAATGAAGCATATACATATTATCAAGTCAGCTTGATATGAACAGTCAAGGCACTCTCACAAAAGGGTGAAGAGAACACTGTGAGAGACTACTCAGGTATTTAAGCTCACTAGTTTAGAACTTGCTCTGGTACCTCTACACTAAAGAATGCTCTGTTAGTGTGTTTAAGTACTAGTGAGATCTCTGACATCCTGAAAATGTTGCTAATGTTTGTGTATCTGGAATTAATACACATCAATTGATAACTTTTTTACTGATGTACTGGGGGAAAACAAACAAACAAACAAACCAAACCATGCAAACCAAAAATGAAACCAAACAATTTAAGAACTGAAAAAGAAAGAGAAAAAAGACAAGCTTTTTTCTATGGTCTGGTAAAAAACATTTATGTTTTTAATTTTGCCTTATGAGATTCTTTGTTTGGTTGAGGAAGAGGTGTTTATGCCTATGAAGGAGGGCAAGGGGAAATTGTTGTTCTTTGGGAGGATAGCATGGTCTGAAACTCTGAACTGGCAAACCTTGAACCAATACATTATGCCAGTATGTCTCCAGAGCAGTAGTTGCAATTGTGCTAAAACAGTAAAGGTCCAGGAACTACTGCTTAAGACTATACACATATTCACAGATGCTGCTAAAATGGGAGCTGTAACAACTGCATTATTTAAGAAGTCTATTCAAATTTAAAAACAAAGAAGCAAAAAGTTGTCTCATTTCACAGAGGACTGGAGCAAGTAGGAGAACATCCCAGTGTAACTTTCATTCAAACTTTAGCAACCTGAGCTTAGGATTTTATAGGATGTCCTTGATGTTTTAATTGTCACCTGTCAAAGATGTCTGGAGGGAGATGAGATGCAACGTAATTGAACACAGAGAGAATTTGCACTCTGTGTCATGTCACAGCTCCACAATGAGAGATGTCCTGCAGAGGGGTCAGGAGGCTCCAGTCTGAGCCCATGGCAGGATATGTTTTTTCACATTTCAATTAGGCATCTGTCAGAGCATCTTTTCCAGTGGACTTGCTTATATGTACAGACTGAAACTTCCAACCGACCGAGTACTAACTGACTAAACACTGCCGAGTGCTCTTTAATTCCACTCTTTTAATGGAGGCATCCATCTACTCCAGTTTAGGCATCAGCCTGTTCTAAAAACTAGTCATGTAAATTAAACACAGGAGTTACCAAAAATTTTACCTCAACAAACAATACCTCAGACTGCAGAGCTTAACATGAGAAAAGAAAGGAGTGGCAGGGCAAAATATAAGAGCAAAACACAGGTTCATGTTTCCCACATGCAAAAACTTTGACTTCAGTGCAATTTATTTAGTACCTTTCCTCACTTGAAGCATGCTAGCAAGAAGTAAAAGGATAGCTGTACATTCTTGGATGTCATTATTGTAAAGATATTTTAAAAGTACTTGGTTATATAATATTAATTTGAATATTCATATAGAACATTACCTAAAACTGTTTCATGTTTTAGTTGCAAAGTTGTTATTATTAATGTAGAGGAGATAATCTTCAAGAGAAACAAATAGATCTGGTTACATTGACTTAAATATTGAAACCAGATGGCAGAGGTATGACAATACATATCCTGAAGAGCATGAAAGAACATACTTGAAAGTTTGAGGTTAAGAAAACTGCTAAATAAAAGAAATGTGATTCAGAAGAGGAATGTTGTGACATTGCCTCCTGTCTCTTATGTTTTCTGAAGATTCCAGAGGTGTCCACAACTGCCTCTGTACTGCAGTTGATGTGTCTATACTGGATCCAGACCCTCTAAAGTGATTTTCATCATTTAGACTTCTGAGAACTGGTAAAAATGTTCAGGGACATTTCTGCAACAAGTATTTATTGTTTTGCAAACAGTTGCTACTGAAATTAAATCCCACAAAGAAATTGCGTAGAGTTATGCAGAGGAATTTCTGGACAACTAGCAGGATCAAAAAGGATACTCCATTTTATGACTGAAGTTAAAGGGAATTGGGATAGGTAGAAAGGAATTCCAAAATATGATGGATGTGACCTTGCTGTGGTCTAAATATTTTAGTAACCTGGCCATCAGGATGAAATTATTTTTCACTTCTACATATTGATCTAAATTTGGAGTCACTGGACAAACAAGAAGGAAAGCAGAATGATTTAACTAGATGACACAAGCCTCTAAGTCCACACCAATGTAGTGGAGGGTGTACAACACAAGACTACGTCATACTTCCAGTCTGAAGTAACACAACCAGTTCAGTAGTCTGAAAAATACAGGAAATGTCTGAAAAGGGTTGTACACAGTGGAAAGTTTCTCAGAACTGGAAAGATATGCTTGTCAGAGTCTGTCAAAGAACAGATCAATACAGGGAGAAATGTGGATAGGTACAAAAAATATGTATTTTTCTCAGACCCAGGGTATGTTTCACAGAAAGCCAAATATGGAAGGAGATTGGTCTGTGTATTTAAACACATATTTTATCTTAAGCTCATGTGTTCCAAGTAACCAGTGTCTTCAGGAGAACTTTAGATACCACTACTACTGATCCAGAAAGAAAACACATGTAAAAATTTAATTCTTAAATAAATAACAGGAGTCTGACTTCAGACCTGAGTAAGTCTGCAGCACCTTGAGGTTTGAATCAACCCAAATATTACTTTTCAGTCATACATGAATGAGGATCAACTTTCCAACTAGATCTCATCTTTAGTTTTACCTGCGCAAGGTAAAACTAACAGCATCAGACATTAACACAGCATCAGACATTGATCTTTCTTGATCACAGGAAATCAATTTCTTTCTTAGAGGATCTGTATCTTTCCATCTTACAAAGAAGCTATTAGTAGTACACATTCTGTGTGCAAGAGGTCTTAGAAACAATTATTGACCTTATCATTTTAACTATAGGCATACATATCGTAAGTAATTGTGCACTTGTCACCTAAGGCCATGACATTGTCAGACAAAATAAATATGGTCAAGTCTGATCAATACAAATTACTTACTAAGCTGCAATATCCCCTGTGAGTTGCTAGAAATACAATGTTCCAATTTGGTGCAGATTCTGTCTTAAAAAGCAAGCTTGGGTTGGTATAATGTCACCTGTATTTTGGAAGTTAAGACTTCAGATACTATAAACTAAACCTGACTTGGAGAGGTGGTGAGAGGGCAGAAACTTGGCCTTGCTCCATAGGAAGTAGCCATGCTTATGGAGCCATAGAATCATAGAATGGTAAGAGCTGGAAAGGACTGTAAAGATCATCTAGTTCCAGTCCCACCTGCCATAGGCAGGGATATCTCCCACTAGGCCAGACTGCTCAAGGCCTTTCCCAACCCAACCTTGAATACTGCCAGGGTTGGGGCATCCACAGCCTCCCTGGGCAACCTGTTCCAGTACCTCACCATGCTCACAGTGAAGAATTTCTTTATAATAGCTAGCCTAAATTTCCTCCCTTTCAGTTTGTATTCATTATTCCTTGCCCTATCACTACATTTCTGGCCAGGAGTCTCTCTCCATCTTCCCTATAGGCCCCCTTCAGATACTGGAATTTTGCTATGAAGTCTCCATGCAACTTTCTCCTCTCAACGCTGAACAACCTGTCTTAATAGATGAGGCGTTCTAGTCCTTTTATCATCCTTGTGGCCCCTTCTAGACTTCCTCTAACAGTTCCATGTCCTTCTTATGTTGGGGACACCAGAACTGTGAGCAGTATTCCAGGTGGGGTCTCACAAGACCAGAGCAGAGAGGGACAATCATCTCCCTTAGCGTGCTCGCCACTCTCCTTTTGATGCAGCCCAGGATTTCATTGGTCTTCTGGGCTCCAAGCACACACTGATGGCTCATCTTGAGTTTTGTATCAACCGTTACCCCAAGCCTTTTTCTGCAGGGCTCTCTCAACTACTTTTCCACCCAACCTGTAGGTGTGTCTGGGACTGCTGTGCCTAGGTGCAGAGCCTTGCACTTTTCTTTGTTGAACTTCATGTCTGAGAATAATTTAGCCAAACCTGCAAAGCTGCACCAGTGAAGTTAAAGCCAGGAGCAATTGCTTATTACTTGGACAGCATCATTGCATGAATACAAACTCTTTCTGAACCCAGAGTGATGTGTCTGTGTGACAACACATTAGGCGGGCTTCTCAGTTTGGTTTGCGACCAGCTCCAGCGCTTCTGTATTTCAGCTGCTAAAATTACCAAGCTAACCATATCCCTGCTTGTCTCACATCACCATCTTTCCTCAGTATCTCCAAAGAATTGCACTGGTCTCATCACTTGGCTTAGGCTGATGCTTCAGCCCCATCAGGACAAGGCACCTGGACAGTCACTGTGCAGTCAGGCTCCCTCCTGTGTGATACAGTCTCAACGGCCTTGTAAGCAATTCAATTCCCTCCTGTAGCCATTAGCAAAACCATCTGAAAGCAAAGTATTCATTCTTGTTCTGATTTTAATCAGTCCTCTTAAAGGATTTAATTTCTATAGCCCTTGATACAGAAGGAGACAAATGTAGACAAATTTTATAAAATGTAGATGAGTGAAGCACAAGCTAGAATAGCATCCTTTTTCATTCCTCTCACCAGAAATTATTATTACAATAACTACTATAAAGAAAAAAATATGACCAGAGCAGACATTTATATAGGATATTGAGAAGATTCAAAGATTCCTGTATATCTCTAGTCCAGGTAGGCTGTTTAGTTCTTTGGGAAACCTATAGGTAGCCTACTGAAATACAGTGTCACAGACACCAACGCAAACAAGGAAAGTGATACTAATTTCTGCTCTTTCTCCTGCTCTTTATCTATGAGGATTCCTGCTGTTCACTACAAGTTCTCTTGCAGGACAAATGCCTTAGCACAGGGACGGCTCTCTGAAGTTGCAGAGGCATCTTGAGAAACTACAGCCTCACACACCTGAACTTCACAGGCATGAAGGGGTTCGATCTGATGTGAGCCCCGTGCTCTTCAGAGTTGAACTCAGTGATCCTCATGGGTCCCTTCCAATGCAGAATATTCTGTGAAATCTGTAAGAGTATGGTGCGACTGTGATGCAAAGACTGTGGTAAAATGCCACAGTAGAAAGTGCAACCAGTCTTCCATTTCTAAATGGAAGTTTCTAGGGCAGTTTCTAGGTTCTCAGTTTCTAGGGCACCTGAATCTCACTGAAAGAGCAGACAAGACTTTTGTTGCTCTAGGTCAAAGCTCTTTTATACAAGAAAGTTTTCAACTCTCTTTCCACCCTTCCAGCCTGCCACATGATGTAAAAATAGGTATTTGCTTTGTTCTTGGATGAATACCAACTCTTTAATTTCTATTTACAGTACAGTGATGTTTACAAGTAAGATTTGGGTTCAAATACATTATAATGGAAAGTATATATTGTTTCACTGACTCATACACACAATATGCTTAAAGAGAAATAGTAAGAGGTGGCACCAGAAATGAAGGATAATGAAGTGATTTGCCCAGGTTAGTGATCAAGCCAGCAGCCAACTACAGGTCTGAAAAGCCTTCCAGTGTCTTATTTTCTGGTCTTTTCCCTATCTTTCAGACAGTCAGGGCAATGTAGAACTACCTTTAATAGCCTAAATAATGAATATCTGATCCACGGCTATGGCACTGCAAGGTGACCAGAAGAATGTAAAAAAGGGAACTACATCAGATGCTTCAGTTCTTTAGCACTTGACATCCACATGACAGATCATATCATTAGGGTCATGAGTCTCATATGGCAATGGAAAATGCCACACGGTCACCTTTCCTGACATCCTGACCTCTTTCTTGCCATGCTATTCCACATGACACTGCTTAGAAGTTTGTTCCCCTCTACTTTTGCAAATTGGAGGTGACCATTAAAACAGATGATTTATCTCCTGTCTCATAAACTTGATTAACAGAAGATAATGTTTTCTTCTTTTCACCAGTCAGAGGTATCAGGAAAATCCAGCAATTTTAAGACTTACTAGCTTCAAGCTTGTTATCACGTGGAGTGAGCATAGCCACTGAACTACAAACAATATAAACTATAACAAATTCACACTGTTATTTTTCCTTCATTTGCAGATTCCTTAAAACAGTCTTTGTGGTAATACTGTATAAGAATCCCAGGTCATAACAATTGAATTTGGGTGTGGAAAGCATTTCCTTGGTAGTTTGAAGGATTTCTGTTGAACGATTATAACCTCTCTCCTTCTGATGCCATTACTGACTATTTTGGCACCTACCACTATTATGAAATAGTGGTATAGTAGTAATGGGTATAGTAGTAATGAGTAGTGTTGCAAATGTGTGCCAATGTGTACACTTGGAGCTTCCAGGATAAGTAAATTAGCTTTATAACATCTCATAGGTGTTAGGCAACCAAATACTCCAAGCAATAAAATCTGATGGCCAAATGAAATGGTAGTACTTTCTGAACTCAGTCCATCTGAAATTGAAGAAAAATCTCATTTTCCACCAATCAAGCTACCTCAAAAATCTTCTCAATCTCTGAGAGGACTTAGCCATTTTAGGTTTGAAGCATGTACCAGCAGCAGCCAAGCTGGGACAAGATGTGGCTCAGCAAAGACTAACAGTCCAGGTACTTACCCAGCTTCACCAGTTACATATAATGCTGAATCCTCTTTTTGTGTTTGTTTGGGGGGGTTTTGTGGTGTTGTTTGTTTTTTTTTTAGTGACAATTATAGTACAGTCACAAGATATGGGAAGCCAATTGCAGATATGGGAGGCCATGTGCAATTTCAGCTATAGTTAACACCTCTTGTCCCAATATTGTAGCATTGACTCCTTTTTCCATTGCTAAGAGGAGAGCAGCCATGTACTGTAGGAGAGATCAGCATAATGTTTTTAGAGCAGCAGATGTGACATCGTTTTACAGGCAGCAGTACGAGCAGATGGTGTTTAGAGAGTGCTCCTTGCCTGCTCTAAAACACCTCCATTGGGTCACTAATGGATCCTTCATCTAGACGAACACTGCATAAAGCTACAGTGTTCCCAAAATGACGCATATGGTCATTTACAGCTTCCCAGCTCATCAAATACAAATTAGATCAAAATTTTCTTCACAGAGCGTAGACATCTATAAGACAGTAGTCAAAAGAGTAAGTAATTTGTTTGAGACAAGCTAAAATAGACAGTCTGAGCTTCTTTCCAATAAAAAGAATGTGTTTTAAATGAAATTAAGTATTCCACCATAAAGCCTGCATTTTTAAAGTTAGGATTTGCAATTGAGTTGTCCTCCCTTTCTGCCTTTCACCCCTCTTTTTTTTTACAGAAGGGGAGCAGCAAGTGAGTCAGGAGGGAGATGTTTGGATAAAGGATAAAACATTATTAAAATGGTGAATTTCTGCACAGGACTCAGGATTCCAACCAGAACACAAAATCATTTCTCAGCCAAATTTACTATTCACCTTCACCGGGGCAGCTACTCAGCCAAAGAAAAATCTTAAGCACATGCATTTCACATTGATTTCAGTATCTCTTGGCACTTGCCACAGGAAAGCAAAATCAGCAATCAGAAATGTTTATTGTTCCTTTCCCAGTGATTTCTGTTAACATGACTTTTCCCCTTCCTTTGAGTTTGAAAATCACTTCTCAATTGCACTCTTTATCTTTGGGTGCCTTTAGAAAGAATTGGTACTTTCAGAGTAATGGAAGCTACAACAGGCTTAGAACAATTACCATCAGCAGGAATGCCTGAAAACCGCAGAGCCAGGCAAGAGAAGGCAAAAGAGCAAGAGATAGAAAAGACTGATAGATCCCTCTTCAATGGTCCAGGTTTGGTGTAAAAGTGTTATTTATGACAAAGATTTTAAAGGTGCTTCAGCTAATTTTCCATTTCTTCCTTCAGCCAGCAGCCTGCATTTGTCATGTTTACAAAATGTGGGGGTTTTGCCCTGCCATAGCATGGCTCTAGTATATCAGAAAAGCAAAGACCTCAGTATGCAGTGACTCTCTGTCACAGGCATATGCAATACTTAACTATTTTGGCTGGTCAACATAGGGAAAATTTCTAAATTCTTCCAAGAGAAGACTCAAGTGCAAGGCACTGCCCAGAGCCAGAGGTTGCTCCGATTTATTTTTCAGTTATGAGTGACTGATATTTTTTCCCCACTCATTCTAAGGTTTTCAGCTCTATTAAAATTCTTCTCAGTGATCTACTGCATTCAATTAATACAAAGATAGACATAACTTTGCTCCCCCCTCCCACTGTGTTTTAACATCTAACTTGAGTAAAACAAAAGTTCAGTTTGAGCTGAATTCATACTGAATTCATACTGAAAAGTTCAGTATGAACCCAGCACAGCAAGAATTTTGGGGACAGATAAGAGGGAATAAGTATTACATTACTCCATCAAAGCTCCATTTGTATTACTCTGTTTTCTCTCTAAGTTTGGTGATCCATGGGTTTTAGTCTCACTTCAGAAAAGTTTGATATCATCAAATTTAAAGAGCAGAAACTTTTATGAATTATGATGGTTTAGAGGGTTTTATACTAAATGTGAGCATCAGAAATGAAGCCTACATGCCCAAACAGTATGATTCATGTCTCAGAATGTCAGGAACTGTTGGTTTTGACCTCAGGTATGATAAGGAGAAACAGGACCCCCTTTGGGAAGCTGTTTTATATTTATGAAATACATATTTTTTTTTATTTAGCTCAAAAAAAATTGGTATTTTCACAGACTAGCTCCAACAGTTGTTTCAATGACTTCCTCTTTGCAAAGGGGCTTAAGTTTGACCTTCTCAGATGAAACTCTTCAGTGCCAGGAGTTTTAGATGACAGAAAAAGACATCTTGTGGATAAAGAAGCAGCAGCAGATGCCATAAATCTTGGCTTTAAAACCGTCTCCCATGATATTCTCTTAAACAAACCAGGAAAATAAGGCGGAAAATATTAAATGGTTTAGGCAAAACTGAATGGGAAATCTTATTGAGAGGATAGTTCATAATACTTAGTTGTGACCAGGGTCTCAGGAAGATCAAAACTATTTGCTATTAGCAAGAAGATGCATTTGTTTTGAGACATCATTGCTTTTTATCTAAGGAGAGTAAATAAAACATGACATTCTGTAGTTGGAAACTACAATAGAGCATTTATATTCCTGTGTAATACTCTTGAGAGGATGCTTTTGAAATTTCCCTAATGCAGATTTCCTAAAAATAAGCAGGCACTTATCAAATTTAAAGGAACCTTTCTCGTATTGAAAATCAGTCCCTGTTGAAAACCCTTCAAGTCTTTTTATTCTGTGTTTTACTTACTCAGTACCTAGAATGGTTGTTTAAGATGCCCCTGTTGTCTCTTGGTTGTTTAAGATGCCCCTGTTGTCTCTGTGCTTCAACTCAGGACTGTATCTACATCGAAGTCCTTTTCCTTTTTCACTACCTAAAGATTCCAAAACTTGTTTGGAACTTAATGCTGAAACATTCCAAGGGAGCTGGATGCTACAGCCTTGGAGCACCTATTGCTGACTGCAATCTCCTAGACTGTATACTGCAAAGCCCTTTGTTGTGACAGTGTTGGCCAACAGCTCTCAATTTCTGACTGTAAATTCGATACCTACAAAGATAAACTAAAATTATTCAAATGGACATCTGTGTCTGTCAAGTTCATGAGCTGTTTGCATTAATATTTGATGTTCGTTGGGCAAGAATGATCAGTGATATGGCAATCTCTTCCTTCTGCTCCCTGCTTGAACAGTGAGAGCATTTTAAACAAAAGAGAAAGAGGAATAAATACTAGGCCTGTTCATACGGCTACACTTGTTCTCTTAAAAAGGAAGAGATATTTCCCCCAAAGAACAGCTATTCCCTGCACAACCGTAGTAACAAAAACCTGCTGTGTGAACAGGGCTAAAATGAGCAGCTATTGAGGATACAAAAACTGGTTCACAACCACTTGTTTCTCCAGCAGCCAGCCAGACCTTTGCTCCACTTGCGATGTTGCGCGGTGCTGCGAGCTCACAGAAAGTACCAGACACATCCTATTTCTGGATACCCAGAGCTGAATCATAGTCTTGCAACAGGAAAACTGGGAGTGCTGGTAAGCCAGCAGGATTCAGTGGAGCAATGACAATGAGCAGTCAGGGACCAGAGAACACCAGCAGGCTGTAATGATCTGGGGAGGCGCCCAGGGCGCAGGCCCAGGTCTGCCCCCAGAGCCCTCCGACTGCCCTGAAAGACCCCAGTGGAGTCCCCAGCCCCACAGTGGGGAACACCTGTCTTCTTTAAGTATTTTGAGACTTCCTCTTGCCTCCTTTTTTCAGGTTTTAGTAAAGCAAAATGAAAGCTAAACCATCAGGAGTTACATGAGTGAAGTGTACAGTCCATTGCAATCAATGCTGTTAATTAAAAATACAGTTAGAACAGAATCAGTAATGAGAATTGGAACACAGTAAATAATTAAAACAAAATTAGTTTGGCTCTTTTGTTGAGCCAGTCACTCCCCACTTATAAGTAAATGGCTTTTTACTTCATTGATAGCTACAAGAGCAGCCCTAAGTTCTTTTTTCAGTGTTAGGGTGTAAGTACATGAGCCCCCCCTTTCCCACCTTTCCCTTTCTCTACCCACCTTCTGCAACCAATCTGCCGTTCAACTCCCAGAGCTGCAAAACTGGGAGCTGGTCTTAGAAGTTGCAAATGCAGAGCAGGAAAGCAGCATATGGTGGCAGAAACTAACAAAAAGCCTGTTAATTATTCCAACAAAACATGAAACATTTCCCTACAGCAGGAGGGAGGCTGTTGGCAAATTATTATTTATCTGTATTTATGTTGGAAATAAGCAAGGTCAGAAAGAAGTAAGACTGTTCCACTCACAAGCTACTGGCAGCTTTTTTGTACCTTGCTCATAACCATTTTGGAGTGTAGAAACTAACATTGCAGGAAGCAACCTGGGAAGGTAAGAGGCTTTGTTCCTCAACCACCAGGCCTTCGGAACAAATGCTGGCACTAACACAGCTAATGGCTTCATTTCTGAGCTCAGGTCTGCAGGAATCCTTTTTTACAGGTTATTGTGTCTCTGACTGATATTACCACAGCAGTGTTACAGCTCTATAAATTGTGTGTTGACAGCTGTGTCCGGTTTCCTGCTTTCCTTTTATTCATTCACATCCTAGGTGTTCTTTCCTTCCTTGAAGGAAGTACATCTCTCCCCCGTGTTGGGAAATGTGAGTGACAAAGAATGGGGTGCTGAGAAGAAAGTTTCAGCTTTCACTCTCTCATTGCATAACCTTTCCAGTCCCAGTTAAGAGGGAAAAAACAAATGCACCCTTCTGACTGAGTCACTATTTAATAACACAATAATTAGCTAAACATCATGACAACCAGGGATTAAGTATTTTTCTCTCTTATTGGACTTCTATCATCAGAAGAAAAACAACAGGCAATTCTTCTAGTAACTCAGTTATTTTAATACCACAGATCAATAGCTTGATTTTTGCATTTCTCAAAACTATGAAGCCTTATAGCTATAATAAATGTTAGCATGTGTCCTCTAAGATGTAATGGAATTTTGTGAACGTGTATGTGCACTGATGCAATTTGTCAGGAAGAACTGGCTTACAAATGTCTTTTAAATCATTAATTTCTGTGAAACAGCAATTTTTACCACCACAGCTGTTCCAGTGCTACTTGCTATTTCTTGTACAGACAATTATTTTCCAGATAAGTATTGCTGCAAAATGCAGGTAAAGTTAGATATAGAGTTATAGGAAACAATGCAGGCTTTTCTTACAATTGCCTCCACTGGTTTATTGTGTGATTTTAGGTAAGGGTTGAACTTGACAGCTCCTCAGTTTCTCCAGCTGCAAAGTAAGAATAACTCTTAAAAAAAGACCTCTTAAATTTTGTTTAGTGTTTTAAGATCATCTCATAAAATGAATGTGTTGCAAAAACCTGCCTTAGAAAGATGAAGGAATTCATTCATAGAATGATCCATTAATTCCTTTATTTATATAGTTTAAGGAATCCTTATACTAATCCATACTGGAAATTTCTCCTATCCCCCTGCAGTGCTTACCAAATCTGCTACTTAGGAGCATTTCTGTCCTTGCTATTCTAAGTGTTTATGCCTTGTTTTGGTTTTTGTTAAAAGCTTTCAAGATGTAGCCTGATACTGAAAATATGGTATCTTTTCCTGAAATAAATAATTAAATAGATAATTAAATTATCATGAGTGTTAGAATATAACATAATCTTTATATCTGAAGGAAAAAAAAATTTTAAACAAAAAGAGGGTCCTCAGCAAAGTATCAGGAAGCCTCTGTCAGAGCTCCAGCATTCAGGAAATGCCCTCAGGCACATGGTGTGATCCTTGGAGTTGCTCTGTGCAGGGACAGGAGTTGGACTCAATGACCCTTGTGAGTACCCTCCAGCTTGGCATATTTGGTGACCATTATGTGCAGTCTGGCAGCAAAGTAAAGGTATAGCACTGCTTGAGTGCCTCCTGAGGCACCAAGGGGCAACTGAGTCCTGTGCCTACTGTTGTAATACCTCAAGACATGAACATCTGTTGATTTCACTCCTCAGTTCCCTGAAATTATTTAAAGTGAGCAGCCCTTTTTCAGTGGGCAGTTTTGCATGTGTCATTCCCAGGTCCTTCTTTAAGCAACTAAATCAGACACACATTCACCAAAAGGATCCCCTGTTTTCACAAACATCGGTACACCTTTCTTGTTTTTAACAGAGCAGACAGGTTGACACTGAATTGTGTCACTAATACCTTTTATTATTTCACACTTAATATAGCTTATGAACCTCCTAGTCATAACAGAATTTTACAAAAGCATAGATATATCCCTCTAGGATAACAGGAAGAAAAAAACTGGGGGATTATGAGCTTCTCAACTGCTTCAATTTGTTGAAAGGAAAATTTCTCTATGGCAGTAAATGGTTTTTGGCTCCAGACCAGTAAGACTGGTTCTTTCCAAAGTTGCTTATACCCTGTTATCACATTAACTCATTATTTTTGTTCCAGATCAGGGCATCATCTCTGTAAGGTTTGGTATTGGCACAAATGTATTTTCCAGGGAGATTTCTTGGGTACCAAGTATAACAGCATTTTCCAACAAAGGTACTGGATGTGCAAAAATGTATCTGCAATGCTGTCTTCATTGGCCTATTTAAGGGCATCTAAGTCTATGAACATGTTAACCCCTCTATGTGCGAGCTAAATTTTTCTCCCTGAAGAAATTATTCTTTTGTAATTAGGCAATTCCAGTTGGGCTGTATATAACAAAAACAAAATAACAAACAAAAAACAAAACAAAAACCAAAAACTGCCAGAATCATAGAATCATTAAGGTTGGGAGAGACCTTTAGGATCATCCAGTCCAGCTGTCAACCCAACACCACCACTGTAACCCCTAAACCACTAAGCCATATCTCCCAGCACCAGATTCAGACTCCTCTTAAACACCTCCGGGGATGTTGACTCCACCACTTCCCTGGGCAACTTATTTTTATAAATAAATTAAGTCTGTCTATAATATCAGTGCACTCTCAACCCTAGAAAACTCTGATCTATGTAGACTGACTGTATGTCATGGCAGATTTAACTGTCTTATCTAAGGTTTGTCCTGAGTCTTCCAGCAGTCAGTGCCTTTTCTGCCAGACACAGCTCAGGACTTGCATCCTGCAAGTTCAGTCACAGACTTTCTATATTTGCACTTTCCTTTTATAGCTCAAAGTTAAAAATATCTTAAGTTTCTATGTCAAGTACAGCACTCAAACCCCTGTAATGCAGTTTTGCAGTTAAATTACCGTGTCTGGATTAACTGTAAACTATTAACATCAGTAAGAGTGCAGAAGAACTTGTTACTATGAGAAATGTATCTACCTTTTTATTATCTTGCTTTCCATTTTCATATCTTATTTTCACACCTTATTTTCACAGAGTATAGGTGCACCATTAAAATCTTTTCAGTTGTCATCAGTATTTCCCGAAATACCTGATCTAGCAGACCTTTGCACAGCTCTGCTTCTGTTTATTCCTTCTGCATTTTTTATTTACCTCTGGTGCAATTGGGTGTTCCTACAGTACTTCAAATAAATTCTCTTTATTCAGTGATGTATCGCTACCTCTATCCACTTAACAGAGCACATTAAAAGGTAACTGACAGCCATGCTACTGTTTTATATTAATCCTTTACGTCTCAAAACATTAAAGCAGAAAACAAAAAAGAGAACTGGGCGGGGGGGAAACAGTAAAAAACCTATAGCTTTTTGTACACTTCTCACATAAAGCCTGAAATTATCTATGACTGGGTTTTATTTATTTGTGGGAAAATATGATTTAAGAATTATGACAAGTTGTAAGTAGGAAGTCTAACAATACATGTGCTGCTATTATCAATGTCTAATACATTATGTCCACTACTCGTTACAGAGAAGTGAAGTCAAAGGCAAAGCAGTAGAGCTTCAGAACCTAATCTTGCCAGCACTTACTGTGAGAGAGTATGCTTTCTGATGTGCTAAGCAATGAAACAAAAACAGGTAGAAAAATACTTGCATGTGCTTGGAATCACCACTTATCCTCATTCTTTGGATTATATACGAAAACTGGATGAGATGTAGGTAACAGATACTGCTTGGAGGTAAAAGGGAGTACCTTTGGGATTGATTCCCAGGACATCGATGATGGTGGTTTCCCTGGGATCTCATTACACATGAGCTGGTGAGCCTGGCAGCCAAGTAAGCTTGTGGCTTCCCTCACAAGCTTGTGTGTCCCATGGAAGCAGATTTGGATCACCTCAAACCCCCACTTGCTGGACACCCTCCTCCTCATCTCGTCAGCATGAGCTCTGCACCTGAGCTGCTCAGTCCTGAAATGCCTTGATTGTCAACCCCCAGCTGTAATTTGTCCAGTTACAGCTCCTGTTGGGACATGGAGAAAGTTTATACAGGGAGCAGGGAGCTGCTCCCTGTATAAATCAGGGAGCACGGCACATGCTGTGGAGGCCACATTTATCTGAGCCTTTAATTTCCTAATGGAAAAGGATGATGTAGCCTTTCCATTCTGAAGCCAAAGGAGAAAATGCAGCACTGCTAACAACTTTGTAGACAACATGATTTGCATGATTTCACCAAGAATATGAGGCTTTAATTTTTGATGATAAAGAATGTTAAGAATTCCCTTTTGTTAAAAATAGCTTGCTCCTATGACTTTGGTTCTTAATAGTTTAGCCAATATTGATTTGAAATATATTGATAAATGTTCAGAACTTTACAGCCTTATATTTGATCATTTATTTAGCTGCTTAGTATAGAAGAAAGAATATCTTCCAAACAATAGCTTGTTTAAAACTCTACCTGCAAAAGTTATTATTTAGAAGAGACTTGTAATTTTTTGCCTCGGTCAGTTTTAAAAAGCTCTAAAAAAAAAATCCTGCTGCTTCTACTCTGTTTTTTCTCCTTTTTTGTGTGGGTTTTTTTTGGGGGGGTTGGGTTTTATGTTTTTTGGGTTTTTTTTCTTTTAAACAGCTTATACTTCCATTACTTTTGGTTCTTCTGGGAAAAAAGTCTCTTTCTTTTATAAATAGGCCTTTCTTTGTCTTGTTTATGCTTTTAAAATACATTTTTAATTTAAGTTGACATAGCTGTATTTCTAAGTAGAGATTTCAGTAGTTCTTCCTTAATAGTGCTTTGCCCTTAAGGTGTTTATCTGATAACAGATTCTAAATAAAAGAATAACAACAACAGCAACAATAACAAAAATAAAATGTAATTTATTTTTGTATTTCCTTCCTCAACCTCCTTTCCCTTCTGAATTACCCAGATTTTTAAGTAGAAAATTTTATGTCTTCTTTTGTCTGCTGTTAATTTCAGGCAACTTTCCATGCTTCTATACTCACAAGTCCCCAACAATCCTGAATCTTTTTCATTGGAGACTTTGGATTTCACTCCCTCTCCTACCACTCTCCCGTCATGATTTTTATGGGAAGGAAAACCCAGCTGTCCATTGGAGAAGAAAACACAATGTGCTTCAGCCTTAACAACTAGGATTCATGATCAAAGGACATCCCCAAAAAGAAGGATTGGATAGTCCTCACAGAACCAGAGTCTCAATTTACGATGCCAAATAATTGTAAAAGCTGATTTCTCAGTTTGAGTCTCGCATAATCACAGCAGGTTGGAAGGAAATAATTAAACTGGGGTCTTTCTCAAAGTCCTATAAAATGTCATCACTCTGATAAGAAGTACTGTGATGTTTCTAACCCTATAGACAATGTCAGCTTCACACTCTGGCCAAAGTTGCCCGAAGGACTAATGAATTTAAAAGAGAAGCTCTAGCAGTTCTGTTAGGGATACTTTATTTAATATGACATGATGCTTTCCTTTGAAAAAATGTATGGAGCTATACAATAGCAATAAAACACTTTTGCAGTGAATACAGAACAGGCTAACAACTCTCTAAAGAGTTGTTCAAAGGAAATCACGTTACAAGAATCTCAGAAATCAGGTCCAAGAATATTAAGCCTTTTCATTGGTGATTGCAAGGAAAATATTTTATGATTAATTTGTGGGCAGTGAAAACATTCATAGTGTGACAAATGAGATCAGGACAGAGTGATCTAACTTCTAATTTACTGAAAAAACATTTAAACAGTCAATGATAAAATTATACATCCAAGTGTAGGAAGGTAAGGTCATACATTTAGACTAGGAGACTATAAGACAGAGTATGCTGAGGGTCAAGGAGTTCTGACTATTTAGCTGAAAAGTACCTAATCCGACCTGGATTGAAAACTAAAGAAATGTTGACATTAAAGAAGTATATTCACCTCTTTGCACAGAGTAAAGCAAGACTAGTGTTAGACTGAGAAAAATTTGAGGCTGCCATTGAAGAGAGACATGAGAATTATCCTGTGACAGAAGAAGCTCATGTATGTGGAAATGGATTCAAAGAGCATATGGCCATTCCAGACAAGAGGCAAGGTTGCCTGGTGTGTGTAATTCTCAGATGCATCCTTCTCAAAGGCTTCTTAAAGATACTGTTCTCCTAATAATTCTGGAGGATTACATGTGCTGCATTTGGTAGGTCCTGGGGAGTTTTGTATAGATTATGTACTTCTATAAACTGAATCAAGAAGTCAGAAAGGAGTTAGAGAGGAGTAAAATGTTGTTGTAATTCAAAACAAGTTAAGAAATAGAAATTGTAAGACTGAATATTCCAAAAGGTTAATAAAAGTAAAAGCCTAATATTAGGTTAATAGCAGTGACTACTGAGTCATGCTTCAGCAATAATTTAAAAAAAACAACAGATGAAAACTGAAGGGAAAAATCCTTAAAGATGCACAAACTTATTCAGAAAATTAGTAGATAATAGTTTTCAAGAAGAACTAATGAAGCTGCATGAAGATATAGCACAAGGGAAGGCAAAGTACAATACTGAAAAATCCAAGTGTGTTTGTTGAAAAGAAGTCTAAATTTATTGTGGGGAAGAAGACAGGAACAAAACAAAAAAAAATTGTGGAAAACCCAGTAAGAAGATTTTCTGAACACTGTTGTAGTGGAAAAAAAAGTAGGAGAGAATGTAATTTTCTGACCATATAACCCTGGTCTAGAGTACAGAAAAGAATTCTCATCTTCATCTTGCCAACACCAATCAGAAAGAGAAAGCTTTTAAAAAAAAGAGGAACTAAAAGTAGTTAAAAGACTTCTTTAGGAAGAGACAGCAAAAAGAGTGAATTATGTTTAGGTAGAAAAATGATTGTCAGGTGCTCCAGTTTCTACTTTCATAATGCAAGAATGAAAGGCTTAAATGACACAGAAAGGCAATAAAATCAAAACTGATCAAAAGTGATTTTTAAATAGAGTAAGTTGCATATGGAGCTCATTGTCACAAAACAATCTGAAGATCTAAAAGATCAGTAGGAATCAGAGTGAAGTTAGACATTAATCTGAAGGTATATAAATCCCCAGACAGCGAGGTATAATCCAAATTCTACCTGGCAGGAATTAGAAAGGTATTCCTACTTATGAGCTATTCCACAATCACTCTCTTTGTCACTTTATACATTTTCTTGTGAAACATTAGGGATAATACTTTTAGTTTAGACGCTACAACACCAGGAGCATTGAATTTCAAAATGCACCTCTGGTGACCATTGATGTGGAAAATTAGCAAGGAGGAGAGTGTGTAGGCCATCACCAAGCTGAAGGCAACTGGATAGAGTGGTAGCCAAAAAGGAAAGGATACACAACATCCATGCCATACATTTTTGAAGGGCTATTCTAGCTTTGAAAATATAAGGATATAAACAGGCAATGTTTACAGGAAAAGCAAAATTCTATTGGGCCAAGTGATATAACAGGGGAAAGAAAACAACAATAAAAAAGACGCCTTGTGTTTAAACCCTTGTTTCTTCCCAATAAAGTTTCAAGTCTGTCATGGCTTTTCTGTTTACTTTTCAGAAATGTACCAACTGGTGTAATAAAATGTATGAGTTCTCCCTGTAAAACTTGTCTAACTCATTTAATATGTGTCAGTTACTGCTCTGAAGAGAAAAAAGCACTTTTTCTTTTTGAAAGAATGACCTGGCAGCATGAAATATTTCTTTGTGAGGGTTCATTTGGCTCTGTAGTCAAAGCCAGGCTCCTAGACTGGTTCACTGGAGCCTTAAAGACGAGGTGATCCCAACAGCCCTTTCCTAGTGATATCTGAACAGTGCAGGCTTACAGGCTTATAGGCAAACCCTAGCTATTCCCTTTGGTTTAAGAGAGACAAGAGTGATGTCATCCTCTCACTGATAAATACTAATACCAAAGTGGAAGTTAAAGTAAATTTTGAACCCCAGAGGATGTTGGATGAAATTCTGAAAACAGTTGAATCAAATAGCAAAAACCCCACAGAGATCAATAGAGACAGAATTTCAGTGCATAAATTTAGATCCTTCCCCAGTTGTAAAAAGACATCATAGGATGGGCTTTCTCTGACTGGCTCTGGTATTTTCCTACAGTGTTTGTGAAAAAAGGCTCTTGGTATGTTGACTGCAATAATGTCATTATATTTATACTGTATACACAAATTTCTATTTTGTCTGCTTAGCCTTATATTTTCCATTTACTCCTAGATTTTCTAGATATGTTATTTTTAACCCTTCCCCCCTTTTATTTCATGCTTCATAGAATTTTTTTACTTCAATGGATTCTCTACTCTGCCACACTGGTGACAATTCTTCTTTCTTTAGTTCTCTTCCCTCAGTTCCTCATGTTTACACTGGTCAAAGAAGAAATGTAACACTGTATGGGATGACAATGCTCTACCCTGAAGTTCTCACTGTGATGCTTTTTATTTTGGCCATCCAGAAAGCTATTTATCCCTACATACCTTGTAGTTGCTTATATGCTTTACTGTTTTTCAGTGTGCCTGTCCCCAGTTTTTCAGTCTGATTAAGGTCTCAAGAAGATTTTCAGTACTAAAATCCCTTCTACTTTGCTACAAAGCATTTGGCCTCCCTTTATTTCTGCACAAGAGCTATTATTTTACTGCTTGATGTTCACGACTGTATTGACACACCAAAGACCACTGCCAATACAAATTTGCCTTCACTTTAATTTATACTTAATTTAATGCCCCATTTCCTTGCTATAGTCAGGCATAAGTGTTTTACAAATATGACACTGCCTGTGGTTTTTTTACTGAGTCCATCTCCTTTTGTCTCTGAAGATTTTACAGTCATTGGTTCTTCTCTTCTCTCTGCATATTTATGATATTGTGGAGCTCTGTTTACAACTTTTATTTTACAGGTATCAATACAGAGACACTAAGACACAAATCCATCTCCTGGCTAGTCATTGTCACTCAAAGAATGAGTTGAAAAGTAAGATTTGTGAAGCTAGATGAAATGAAGTCTTGAACGACAGCAACATCTTCCCTCTTTGATACAAAAATTCAATTTAAACGGAAAACGAAACCTATGGCAGATACCAAATATATTTCACTTTATAGAGCTTAACAAGTTGAACCTTTATTAGGTGTATTTTCCTTTCTTTTTGATGAAAACAGTGCAGTAATCATACAGCTTTCCTAACCGAAACAGAATTACGATTGCAATTGTCATTTCATGATTGTGACATAACTATACAAGAAAAAACAGTGACTTTTGTAGTTCGAGTACACTATATGTTGTAAGATAGATGGGGGTTTAGACCTTTAACCTCCACATGTGAATGCAGTTAATTATCTTTGCAATAGTAAGGTTCAAGAGGCTCACTGAAAAGGAAATAGGAAGTAGTTGAAGGAATTGAACCAAGGTTTCTAACATCCGCTTTGCTGTTTGAGATGCCAGCTCCCTTTTTAGTTGACTTCTTGAAAGAAGTCACTATGTCTTAATGTAACCTTGACTGGAAACTATTTATAAAGCCCTGTTCATTAATTTATTAAGGTCTCACTTAGATGTTCTTTGTTTCTTCAAGCCTGTGCAATATCCTTGAGTCTCTGCAAGTGATTGTCCTTGTTCATTTCCACGCAGTTGTCTTTCTGATGCCCAAGACTGCCATTCTCCTAAAGCAGTGATGGGCATAACACAATTCAGAAAATGCTCACCCCCTTTGAAATAATAACAACTAAAGAAAACCCACCCTCAAAACATTACTTCTGGTGGCGGTGGAGCAAATTCCTTGACTCTCACTTTCCTTCCATTTGTATCTATCCAGAAGCCCTTTTGGTGTAATTAATAGGGACACTCTGGCTGAAGTCACTCTAAAGTCACATCTGCTCGGTGTCTTTCATTGCCACTTGGCAAGGGAGAATTTTCCGTGGCCCATATTAAAAGCATTTCTTCTACAAGCACTCAGAATTCAATGACTTTCTGTTGACCTCTTGTGAAAGAGAGCAGTTCTGTAATGTCTCTGCAGTTTGGGAAAAGACAGAACCTCTCGTTCCACACCTCTTTGCCAGGAATTCATCAGGAAACCATTAGCCAAGCAAAGCAGTGGAAGGCACATTTTTAAGGCAATAATACTGCTCTTACAAATTTATTTAGTACAACATGACATGTTTGTAGGTGTAGGCTGTCATTGTTCGATACCTCCCCATTCTTCTTCTCTCTATAGCCTTTTGATAGGCTCTTCTTATGTTTCAGTCCCTTTTTCTTGCCTCAACAGCAGCCACCTGGGATGTGAATAGAAGACTGACTGACCTTGGTCAATAGCACTGCTTCACATATTGTCTGTGGCTCAGAAATCACATGGGGTCACAAAAGAGAACAGTCTGTATAATATGTCTACCATATAACAAGAAATCAAACTTCTCTGATGTGGGGGCAAGTTGTACTGTTGTGCTAAATAATGATGCAAGCATTAAGAAAGTCTTGTTGAATAGGGAAAATATTATATTCCTTTACAGTCATGAAATTCTACCATCATTTTTTGCTAGTGGAGGGATAGGATAAAAATAGAGAAATATTTTAGTCCTGTTTATGATCTTGGTTGTTCACTTATAATCTCACTTATAAATAAATAAAGTTTGTAAAAAGCTTTCCTTTTAGACCATTGCAATAATCATCTGAGTGTCTGTATCTACAGACAGCACACATCAGAGAACTCACAGAAAGAAATTTCCTTGCCCTTGCAGTAACTTTTAAAAAGATTCTGAATATCAGAACTACATACAAGAACACAATCAGATGTCTGCAATATTTCTTAGCAGTTATAGAAGTCTAGTAGCCCAAGAAGTATCTTCTTATAATTACTCAAAAGAAGGCCATAGTCCTTAGTTATAGAGGACTTTGTTACCTGGAGAATCCCTCTCCACTTTACTGTAGCTTTGCTTACTGATTACATGAATAGAAATTAGTGGCAGCTCTTTTCAATATGCTACAAATAGAAATGCTTTAAATAGAAGGAAAGTTCCCTTCTTCTGCCACTCAAGAGCTCAGGCAGGGCTTCTCTGGAGGAGACAGACATGACACTGCCTCTCATATGCTTCACTTCTGTTCTATCAACTCTTTTTTCACTCTCAAATAAGCCAATCAGATATTCCGACCACAAATGGCCAGTTGTCCTTAGCCTATAAAAGGAATAAAAGGCGAAGCCTTTTTCCTCTAAGTGAAGCCTCAATAACAAACATAACAAAGACCTAATGAGATTCTATAGCACTTAGACAATAATCAGTATAAATGGATGAGAAATGCTACTCTTTTTCTATCTCAACTGCCCTTCAGAGGCTTAGCATACATGTGTTCATTATAGCACAGCTCCGCATGGGAAGATCCATTTCTGCTGATTCCAAGATTCCTGGCAACCTATTTAATACAGTTTGTTCTTCTTTCAATTCTTCTGTCTCTTCAGAAAGATGTAGTTGAGGGGGGACAATAATTTTCAAAAAACCTTTGTGAACTCTCCTCCTTATTTTTCACAACTGTGGAATTTCACTCCCTTCCAATAAGTTCTGCCTGACACTACAGTCTTTCGTGCTTCATTCATTAAAAATAGCAATGCAGCAGCATGAATAAATCCTTTGGGATTCCACATTAAATGCAGAGTCTTGCATCCTGGGCTGGCTTACATCTGTGTAGCCCTTTTGATGTCTCTTGGCACACCACTGCAGCTGTCCCTTGTAGTAGGCATTTGAATTGATTAACATGCCTGCTCCTATTTTATTTCCCTCCTGCTCTGAGGGCTTAACCCTTAAAGATTTACTGCACTTTGGAGGGGTGACGCACTCTGTAGATGCTCTGAGGACAACATAATTGCTGAATCAAAACCTCCCATGAGAATGTGAGCTTTGAACCTTGCTTTCAAGATTTAAATTCTCTATTTCTCAGCATACGTATGACAGATTGGCAGAGAATAATCTCCTAATAAGATGCCTGTAGATAACCAGGGGAAGAGAGAGGAGCAGTCCTTTAAAATATTGCCCACTGAAATTCAGACAGTAAATCTTCAGTCCAGCAAATAATTAAACACATAAATACTCACATGAAGTTCACTGGGACTAGTTGTATACCCAGCTATGTGTCTAAGCATTTGCACTATTGGGATTTAGTAATAAGAATCTAATTAAACAAAAAAACCCACAAATGGTTAGCAACCCAAACTGGATTGAGTTACTGTCAGAACTATGCTAACAGTTGTTGGCTACTGCATTGTTATTCTGGACTGAAGATATAAATCAAAATTCCTCTTTTCATTAGGTGTGGATTCCAGTGTTTTATTTTGCAATATCTAGTGGCATTAACATATTTTAAGAACTATCAAAGAGAAGATTCTTAGAGGATCTATGGTTGCTAGGAGACTGATACTTCGTCCTGCAAATCTTCCACATTGCAAAGAGCAAACTGGCAATAATCAGGTTTTCCTGCCAGACAGCACTCAAACAACTGAAGTTTATGGTTTATTTTTTTTAGAATTCTGATTTAAGCTTAAGTTTTAGACCAGGAAAATTTAAGAGTTGTTGGATTTTTCCAAGTAGGTATTTTATCTTGTATCTATAATATACCACCCTTAAACCCTTTTAAAATCAATAATACCTTGGGTGTCTTAAATCCAGAAACTTGTTTTTATTGTGCTGACAAGTTTCTGCCAGCACAGAAAGTGCTGAGCTCATTTAAGACAGTTCCAAGGGAGAGTTTTGCCATTCCCACCCTTGCCATTTCCATTCCCTTCAACGATCTGCACCCAGAACAACCTCAAACTAGCACCTTTACCACCTGCAGTTTTGGGATGTCCCATCTTACAGCTATGGCAACTGCAAGTGCATTGGTCTCCCCAGCACCTAAACATCTCAGGATACATGCACTCCGTGATAAAAGTGCCCCAGTGGAGTTTTTGCCCCATTGATTGCATTTCCTAATTTTAACTTAATTAAAGGAATTATCTCACGTCTGCTAAATCAGAGTGATTTTATTACAGTGACTGAGAAGGCATAGTAAGAATCTTGCAAATCATTGAGGTTTATAATTTGGTGAACTTTTAAATTCTGTATTCTTTATGACCCAGGAGCTCTGCTAAGCACAAAAGCACACAATTTTCAATGAAATAACATTTGTGATGAGAACTGTATATGGGTTTTTTGCTGTACTGGATCATTGCCTCTAGTACTGTTTAAATAGTACATGTTACAAAGGTATTCACCTAAGAATAATGTCTATTTTCTCATTCATGACTTTTCATTTATTTAATGTAAGATCAGAATATTAAACCCCACTTTGTAGCCCACTGGAGCCAGGGTTTTCATGGATTTCGATCCTGATTCTGTTTAATTGCACATTTCTTAACATACTCCAGGTCAGAATCTGATCAGATCTGATCTGATCTGATCCTTCACTGTCCTCATCTCACACTGTAGCCAAACTCTTCTCTCCTCCTTGTAACTGTAAGGGTATTTGAAAAAAATTTCCTGTAGGGACAAAATGGTCAGGAGAGAGGAAAAAAAGGGCAAAATTCTAGCTGAAATCAGAGTGTAGGTGACTATCATTCCTTTCAGAAAAACTACAACTCCCCCCACCTTCTACTTATTCTGTAATGATTCAAACCCAGTCTGTAATTATATTTAAGCACTTTATAATTTCAATCTAAAACCTGACAGTTCCATGCAATTAAATGTCCTGAAGGTGGTATTTGTCCCCTACTATGGTAAGATTATATAGTAATAGTAGCGATGAACATGGCTGAATCATTGACAAATTCAACCTTAACTATCTTCTCTTGCTTGCCTTGACAACTAGACTATTGAATTCCAGCAGTATGAAAATCTAAAAATAGCACTGTGTGAAGAAAGACTGCAAGCAAAGCCACTAGATAATACAGGCTCAATGCTCCCGTGAAATGTGACACGTGCAAAAGCCAGATGTAATTTTAACAACACAGCTTCCTTTTCGACAAAGGAATCTCCAGAGTCTGATTTAATGTCTCCACAGTAAAGCCTAACAATTCCACGTTTTGTGTAGGAGTAAGAACAGACTTCTTTAAACTCACAGAAAAGAACCCCTGAGAAGAATGCTAATGCACAGTGCAGTGAAAATAAAACGACCTCTTATGACCCTATAGCAATTAAGACACCATACAAGTACAGCATAGAAGTCGCCTTATACTTAAAATTATTACAATTACACCAGTGGACTCAGCAGTGCTGACACACACCAGCAATATCATGGCTTTGCAGAAACAAAAATCACTACACCTTAGGAAATACCTTACCTTACTTCCTAGACAATACCAGAGTGAGTATCTGGATGGCTCTTAGGCAGGAGTGCAGAGAGGAGCTGGCAAAAGGAGGTTTTCTCATTTTCATACCCGCCTAAAAAGTAGTGAAGAAAGAGACAGATTAAATAGTTAGCAAATTAGTTGGAGACTTGGGACAAATTCCAGTCTGTTCTACCTCTTAACATCACTGTCTGGCCTTAGGAATGCCTTAAGGAACTCAAGTTTTATGTAAAATAGGTACTTCTCTCTTATCTAGCAGATTAATTTTATGGCAATAAATATTCACCATCTTAAGGCTCTCTGTGAGTTATCTGTATAAATACATCTACATATTGTATAGACATATATTATGAATATATAATGATACCTCATCATCTCTTCACCTCTTGGTGGATAGCAGAAGGCACTATAATTTAAAAGTGAAGGACTGAGACATGCTTGTTTTACAGGTGCATAAGTTGCATGTACCCTAAGAGAACTGAGAGAAAAAATGTACCAAGCAGGTTTTTCACTGGTGTAAAAAGAAAACTAGCATCAACCAACAGCAATTCTAGGAATAGGATCTCCCATATTCATACTTTCCTTGCACATAAGCCAAGGTGGTGACTAGAACAAGTTCGTTTGATTCAAGCAGCATCCTAATTCCCTTCTAGTCTGCTGTGGGTTTGGGGAGATTATTTTTATCTCATCCATAATATTATTAGGAAGATCCTATTCCTTTGGTAAAAGGAGAGACTGGTTTGAAGGAGGAAGATCAAAGATCTCCTTAATATTATTCTCTGGCCTCATTCTTTTATTGCTTAAGTAAAGTTCTCTTAAAAATTGCAGGCAAAAATCCAAATGATCTATCATAGGCCATGGCTTTTTATTCACTGGAATAACTGTTGTTCCAGAAATAGATGTAGCACCACTGGTATGACTTTGAAGCCCCACACACGTTGGTTGGAAGCAGGATGAAAAATAAGGGGAATCAATAAACAGATACTGTTTTCCACCAGTGCTGTGACAGGAGAAGTGAAAGCTTTGAAGTTCGCCTTTCTTTTGAAGGAAATATCTGTGATATTGTCTGGGTTTATAGATGCACCTTGTTTATTTTACTCTTCCCTAGCCACAGACAAGTTCATAAGTGACAAAAGTCATGAACACAAATGTCTACTTTTAGGAGACTTGCTCAACTCCCCAGTGTATGGGTACCAGGGAATCAGTGGTGCCTTAGGAACTGACTCATGTTGAAGGCAGTAAAGCATAGGGAAAATTCTGTTTGTGGAAGAAATATTTACACTGATTTACGTTGTCCTTTCTTTCTGGACTCAGAAGACTCAGGAGGAACCATGAAAGGTGTCTAGGCTGTTCTCCTGCCCCAAGAAAGGAAAGTTGTATGTAAATTCTTCCAATCTTTATGGGACATCTCACAACTATTATGGGAAATCCCCTCAGTACAAAACTATCTCTCTGATTAAAATAATCCCCCCAACATTTTCTCCACATTTTTGTCTTTACTTTGAATCCATTATTTCCTAGTCAATCCACCCTGAACATCAAAAATGGTTAATTTCCTTTCTCTTTACAGCCATTCTTGCCCTGTTTGAAAAAAAAAAATCTTTACCCATTGCATTCTCAGTTTTGCTAGGAAGTTTTCTAGCTGTCTTAGCATGCCTTGCCTTCCTCTGAACCTTTCCTTAAGGGATGGTGCTGAACACAGGGCACCATAATAAGAAGAATGAAAAGGGAAACTTTATTTAACAGGACCCCATATGATTTATCACCTAGATAGATATAGATGTAGTTAGAACATAAAATGCATGTTTTCTAACAAACAGAGTTGTACAAGTGTAGGATGTATGAATTTTGCAGCTCTGCTCCCCCTCTCATCTCTCTCTCCCACCTTCCGTCATCAACATTCATGAACAAAACATCTTCATTATGTAGGGACATATGTAGAGGTATCAAGATGCAATCACAGGAATTCATAGGAGCAGCTATGTTAGAATTCCTATGCCATCCTGGGTCATAACAACCCAAGCTTTAGTCCCACTCAGTATGAAGCCATCCTTAACCAGCCAGGAGTCAGAGCACCAGGATATTGCAGTTCCTCCTGACTGTCTCAGATATCACTTTATAGTGTCTATTGGCAAACAGCAGCTTTTTTAATGACAAGTCCTGTAGCTAAATGATTTAATATCGTGTCTGTAATTGCAGTTGCCAATGTTTGTATTATAGTCACCCACATACATATACTACCAATGGTCCAGTCAGTAGTCTTATGTATTAGTTTAAGAGACATACAGTCTGTTTAGTCAACTGGATTGCATTTTCCTCAGTCTCCACTCACAATATTTACAATTATACTGTAGCTGATGGGGTCACACTAGAGTCATGCTAGCTGGAACTGAAGTGTACAGAGGGTCACTCGGGCAAGCAGTGTGGCTTCACCTCACTATTTTACCCTTTTGTAATGTTGTGGCATCGTATGATGCTGAACAACTGTAAAGAAAACAGTTCATCCATCCATTCTCACAAGCGCTGCTGTGTCTCTGCATCATAAAGGAAACAAAAATACTGTACATATCTGTCTCTATTTTAGTTAGTCAGACTGCCTTGGAACAGCTTTCCTCTTTATAAGAGAAGTTGGTTCAGCTCCTAGCACTGTGGATCCTTACCTTTGCTGATGACTACAAGGATTATTTTAATAAAAACCAAGCTTTTAACAACATTAGTTACATGCATAGGTTCAAATAATCTAATTGAGAAGAAGCATACTGAACAATTCAAGTGAAGTTTGAATGGTCATTTTAAGGCAGGAAGCCTCCTGTTTTCAATGGTATTTGTTCAGGTTTCACTGGATGTTGTGCCAAGTGACATGGAGACAAGGTGTAGATTCTTTTGGGACAATTTTTTGAGAGGGACTATGGCACTTCATGCTACTTGAGGATACTGGGTATGACAGAAATCAGCTTGACTCATGGAAACAACCCCTTAAAACCAGAACATCTAGTGGTATAAATCAGCAAGACTTGATTTCGCTGGAGCTATGCTAATTTACCCCTGTTGGGATTCTGGCTGTGACACTTCGCAGAGTGAAAATTAAGCTAAGAAACCAAAACAAAGATTTTAACATAGTAAGAAATAAAATAGTTTGAGAATGCTATGTTTTCCCGGCCATGCAAAGGGGAAGTTACACTTTCAATTTAATCTGTGGTTATTTGACACATATTCACGCACGCAGTATGTGTCACGGAGGATTTAAATGTCTATTCTGAGAAAATTTCCAATATTTCTTTTTATCTTATTTCTGTTGTGATTATTCCCCAGTCTCTTTCAGCCAAAATTTCAATGAAGTTGTAACTTACAAATGATTTTTAATACACTGGTTCTGAAAAGCTCTTCAACCATACAGACAGAAAAATAAAAAAGATGGAAGACTTAGTATATGCTGAAGGTCAGACAGTTCAGGACAACTTAGACATTCTCCAGTTATTAAAAGGATTCCCTGCCTCATCCTTCAATAAGAATGATAGTGAACAGGGAATAATTGGAGGATATCTGAGTAAGGATGAGGAGGGTTTAACAGAAATCTTCTGTTAACAGAAACCATAATTAAGGTAAATTCAAACTAAGACTGTTCACTCTGGTGATATCAAGAATCCTGTGCTAATCTCCAGCCAAAAATCCTGATCAATTGACACAAGAAACAGCAGTCTCAGAAGAAAAGCTTTTCACTGTGTGAGATGGTACAAATATATTCTATGTGGTAAGGAGAAAATGTAACATGAAGTGGAGTAAAGGCTTCATGGTCAAGCAAGCTGAGCAATCAAGGATGCAGAGAAACGGCATAAAATACAAAAGTTTTAGCACAAGTAACTTTTTATTAAGAGAAGCAATTTCTTACTGAAGGAATAAGTTCTGATCTATCTAAAGTTGCACGAAGCAGTTCATAAAGTGCTCAGTTGAGAATTACTGTCTAAAATTTATAAAACGGAGAGTAATCCAAGATTATTAACCTGAATGAAAACTGTATGTAAAACAAAAAAAATAGTATGTTAAAAAGGAAGTCTCTCTGGTTGGGAAGGCATTATTGGAACTTACGAAGAAGGTTTTAGACACACATTGTTGCAAATACTTGCTAGTGACTTTGAGCCAATAAAGAGGTTTGCATAAATAATAAAGGTATTGTGCAGTATTGTCAACAACTTGGAAGCTCATTTAAGAACTGCTATATTTATAAGCAGAATAATGGAAACTGATTTTTAATTTAAAACAAAGCCATCCACATAAAGATTTCATGTTGTGGAGCTCATCAGTTGGTAGCAGCAGAGAAACAGAGATCTAGTTGTACTGTCAGACTGTAAAACAGTTATGAGCCTCCAGTGTGAGAGAACCACAAGGAATCTGAGACAAGCCCAAGATGTACTGCAGATTACTTTCTTTAGAGTCACTGAAGCATTCACATTATTATACAATGTACTGCCAATGTGGTTTGTACATGATATAGACTCTGATCAGCCACTTTCAAATCACATTTAAAGTAATTTGGAACAGATCCAGAGAAGGGATACTAAAATGACTGAGGGAAAGGAGGATGATCGTCTGAGAGCAGTCAAAGAATCACATCTTATTTTCCTTCTCAAATGCAACATCTCTTCATAAATACATATGGGAATGTAAAAATAAGGCGTGAGTGATAAGCTTTAAACATAAAATCGGTACAACATCAAACAGACAACTGGTCATACAAAATTTAACGTGGTTAAAATCACCCCCGATTTCAATCAGTTTAGGAGTGTTCAGAAAAACATAGGGGAAAAACAAATTCAACTCTTTCAAGATGGATCCCAGCAGCCTTATGGACATTGCATGGCAAAGTAGTGATGCTCTGGCACAGTGTGAAAATTTTGGGTGTTAAGCTTAGGTGTCTGCTCTAAGAATTAAAAAGGCAATTTATATATTTCTTTATGAAGTTAGGTCAATTTATGCCATATCTTTGCTGTATGCAGTTAGTTCCAAACATCTGAGTTTTTATTTATCATTTAATTTTGCTATGGAGGATTTATTCTTTTACACTAAGAAACATCAGAAGTTGGTACTAGATAGAGAGAGAATGCTGGGAAGGTGCAGTGCTACTCTTGGTGGTGTTGAGAGATTTGGGATGACCTACTTGTGCCTAAACTGGTTGAATAATGTTTTTCCTGATGTCAGACATGCAAAACCCACACAGCTGAATGAAATCCTCCCATTTTTTCTAATATGTGTGATGTTCCTCTTCCCAAGGGAAAATGTCCAGTGGTCCCAACAAGCTCCTTAGTCCTGCAGAGGTATAGGGTGTTAGTCTTGGCATCTTCTGCCTTCTTCCCTCAGTGTTAAACCTCTTCACCTTTAATATATTGACTACCTTCAGATGGTCTGAGAATACTGGAGGTGTTTTATGGCCCATGCTGTGGAGAGACACTTGGAGGACTTGCTTTCTGAAAAAAAATATCTATTGCAGCAAATATCTATTAGAGTGGCAACCGTGGAGACCTGGGCTCAATTTTCTGTCTCCATGACAATTTCAGGCAAGAGTTTTACAGAAAGATTCTTCTTTTTTTGTAAACATCTATCAGATACATTCAATATGTGAAGCCACATCAAATGCAGAAGGACATTTCCTCTAGCTCTATTAAAGTTTCTATAGATAAAATTTTAGTCTTTCTTTAGTCAGTACTTGTGATACTTTAAAACCTATAAAAGGAATCTCTAAAGATTGATTAAGAGACTAATTAAAGATTGAAACTGTCAAATTTTTTACTCTGTAATTTTTAATAAATCTTTAACTGTTGTACTCTATAGGAAAAGAAAGGAAAAAGGCCACAGCAGTTCCTATCAATAAAACTTTAGTACAACTGCAAGCACAAAAGAAATGTTGAAGCAATACAGTTGGATTGAAAACATGTGGCAGTTTATAAATATACCAGAAGTCCAGATGACTTTAGTTGAGTGAACTCTAATTTACAGCTTTTTCCACCACAGAAATAAAAGTAACTTCCACAATAATAAACAAGTCTGAGTAAAACCAGTCAAACTAAATGAGTAACTTCCTGCTACTCTTTCTTTTCTCATGCATTTGGTAACAACAAGCCAACATCCCAATCCAAAGTACACTGAACACCAGGAAGAACTGGTGAGCACTGAGCCAGGCTCTGCTCCCTGTCCCTCCCTCTAAAATTAAATGGCTCTTTCCAAAAAATAATAATTAAAATAAAAATTCACCACCAGGGTAAGTTCATAACCCTGTTTTTTCATACATACATTAGGAAGATGCAGAAGGATGAAAATTAACCTCAAGATCATAGGGGAAGAAAATTTCATTAGACATCTGGAAGATCTGAAATCTCATTATTGCTTGTCCCTCAGAAAGTGATTATACAGGAGAGGAAGTAAAACATAAACACATTTTGAACTGAATAGAATGATAGATAGACCATCAGCATGACTTTTTATTTTATTTTAAAAGGGTTTTTTCAATAATTAGTACTATAGACATTGACCATAGAATAAAAATATCAAAGAATTTGATTGCTATATAAAATTTTATGTGTGTCAGTGACTAAGAACATTCTGCCATCGTCTTGAGGTTGCTTGACTCTTTAATGAAACATGGAAAGAAAAATTAGGGGATTATTCTTCATTCACTCTGTCAACTTCAAAACAACTCAGAGGTTGTCATGCTGTCTGAAAAGAAATAACCATATTCTAAAGAGGAAAAAAGCCACAGTTACATTTCCTGGGCTTTCCATTAACAGCATCCATGCTTTCATCCAAGCCAGCAAATGACGTTCTTAAAGAATAAAAATATCAAAAAATATCAACTTGAAATCTAGAATAAGTGAGGGGTGGGGTTTTATAGTAAAAAAAAAGAGATAGGTGATTTGGTTTTTTAATATCTGCTTCAAAATGGACTTTTAAATGTTCAACACTTCCAGAAAATGAGAGCCTTGGCAGTTCAGTTGTTTCACACTTTCTTCCTTCAAATACTTGGAAAAAAATCAGATATCTAACAGAACTTTTAAGTATTGCCCAAAAGTCCTTCCAGGCAAAGTTGCCACACCAAGTATTTCTGTAAAAAGCAAAATCTTCAAACCAGTCTCAGTATTTTAAGTAAGAGACTGAATGTGAAAATATAGGTTATTGAAGTACTGAGGCCAAGCTTTTTTTAGACGCAAAAATTGTTATTTTTAAGCTGATTAAATAAATTCTTTAGTCACACTGCATTGATATTTTTAAAAAATAAATTAAAAAAGGTAAATAATTCACACCTAATATTTTTGTAATTAAAGGTAATTACTGATTTAATGTTATTTTTTTTAAAAAAAAATCCCACAGTTTCAATCACTGCTCAGTTTAGACATTAAGAATTACTTGAAATGAATCAACACACTATCAAGTAGCAATTTATGAATGACATAACATTAAGGACATTCTTACACCAACTTTCACTTCACTCTCACTGCTTCAAATACATCCCACAAGACTTTCAGGAAAAGGTTGGTCCTAAAAGTGGCCATTTCAGAGCTGTTTAGAATATATTTTAAAATCAATTTAGTAGGATATTTCAGACTTCATAGAGAGCAGTGGGAGGATGATGTAACCTCTAAACTTCCACAGGCTAAATCAATGGCAGGGATCTGGGTAGGAAAAGCAATTTTGCCTTAGTAAAAATGTCACCTTGTGGCAACAGAGCTGTTTTAGAAAACCCAGACTTTTAAAATAGTTGTGAGTTGCTAAGGCTTATTTGGGGGAAAAAAGAAACAAAATAAAAATAAAAAAGGGAGAAGATGAAGAAAAGGAAGAAGAAGAAAAGATGAAAAAAGGGATGAAAAAAGGACCATCCTAAGGAACACAACTCTCTGCGAAAATAAACTGCTTGGGATTAAAGCTATATTTCTACAGATGCACCTATCTTTATTTTCACTGTTTCTAGTTTCTCTATGCTCGTTTGACTCTCTAGCTTGACAGGTAGGGCATTCCCCTAAAGAACACACAGACTCTAGTCCTATCATGTGCTCCTATTTATTTACTAGAAGTGGATCCCGATCAAAAGATGTAATAGAGCATTGCAGTGCTGCAGCCCAGAAAGGCCTCTGACCTGAGTCAGAGCGTTCTCCTTGAGGAGGATTGCTATGAGCCCATTGCTCCCACATCAGAGAGAAGCCATCTGTTTACTGCACAGACTGTCAGGGAAAGGCTGAGGAGAACATCCTTGCTGGTCCAAAGGAAAATTGACCTTGTTACATGAAATAAACAGCTTTTACTGTAAGGAGGTAAAAAACCAGCCCTACCAGGAAAAAAAAAAATAATTGCAGCTTGGTTTAGGTTTCTTGTTTGTTTTGGTGTTCGACATTTGCTGTGCTTTTTTCCCCCCCACTAATTTCCTGTCAGGATTGGCAGCCAATGACTCACCTGCATTCACAGATGAGTATCACCAGAACATCAGTCTACAGCTCCTCTTCTCCATCTTTTGCTTTAATCACACAAAGCAACTGCCACACTGACCCCGTGAGTGCAGCAATATTCAAAGCACTGGATAAAAGCAAGGCCAGGGAGCTTCCCCTTATGTCTGCAGATATTGTCATAATAAAAGTTCTGAAATCAGATACTCTAAGTACCCTGTCTTCTTGGGTGACTCCCAGAGGTCAAGGCAAAGCAATAGTAAGTAGCCCTGAAGAAAATTATGTCCAATCTCCCCAAAATGACAGCAACATGATGATTAGGACAGTTTATGAAAGTTCATCTCTAGAGAGCCAAACTGGCAAGTTCATGGGCTCTGCCAGTAGTTTCTCATGCCTGGGGAGAAAGCCCCAGTGGTTCATTTTCTGATCAGTAATGTTGAAACTATATCATGCATACCACAGACTAGGCATGGATTCAGTGGATAGATATAAATTAAAGAAAGAAATTATGGGTGCCTAGGTTAGATTTTTAATCTCAAAATTTGAGATTTATCACAGGCAACCTTGCGATTCCAACAGACATTGCAAGAACCATGTAAACATGTATTACATATGTTACTAGAAACTGAGGAGGGGTTTTCCTGCAGATGGCTTCCTATGTATCTAGTTATGGTGAATGGCTAAAATCCTTAATGGTTGTCATCACAAAATTACCATGCAAACACCAGCCTGACTGACAACTTATCTAGTGAGCAAATCAAAGGTAAATGAGAAAAAGGGAAGACGAGTGACCCAATGAAGTACCAACAATTTGTCACTTGGGATGTTTTATTAGGCAGTTTGACAAATTTCCTGCTGGTTAACTGATTAAATTTATATTTCTCTATTTTTAATCTTTAATTTATTTCATACTCAGATATGATTGCTAGCCATTAATCAATAAGGTTTAAAGTGTTCATGATTAATGGCTAATGCTTTCAGTATAAATAAGAGATTCTGTGATGCTGGGATTTATCTGGCTCTAGAGATTGCAGGATTGCTCCGAGTGCTCATTCCTTAGTTACAATGAAGCGGGACTGGGAGGATTGATGAGATTCTGTGCCAGTGCTGTGCTAAAATGAAATGGGAGCAGCTTATTAAGGATCTGTGCAAGATAATTATGAAAAAGAAGCTAAAGGGTTAACAAGACTATGCTTTTGATATAAGTAATGTCAGAGAGATTAATGAGACTCCGTGCTATAGATAGATTTACAGTATCTATACTGTAAAAAGAAACCAGGCGGTTTAATGAAATGACCACCCACGGCTGTGCCGGAGCTCTGAAGGTGCAAGGAGAGCCTCTCTATGTGAGAGCCGAGCCGCGGGCAAAGGGTTAACGGGAGCCTGGCGCGGCGGGGCAGGGACCGGAGGAGGTACCGGGGCTGGGATCTCCAGCCCGGGTCAGCAGCAGCGAAAGGGTTAACGAAACGCTTCCATCCATTGAGATGCTAATTGTCAAGATAGTGTATTACTTGGGGAAAGTAATTTGATTGCTCGAAACTCCCACTAAGGAGGCAAGCTTGTGTCCTTCCATCTGTCGGGCTCTGTGAAAGATGATGAATTGAGCTCCAAATTCACGTGTGATGAAGTCACTGTCATTCCCCGCCAGCCCAGCCCGCTGCCATGCCCACCGCGCAGAGGGTAGCACCGCATTTCAACTTTCCCTCGGAAACCCAGGAGGCACAGTAACCTGTTACTTGCTGCTGCTTGCTTTTTTTTTTTTTTTTCTTTCCCTCCCCATTTTCTGCCTCAGCGCTACAACTGAGTCATTCTGGTGCCCATGGCTCGTGGGTATACAGGGCTCCCACCGCGCACGGCTTTATTCCCCACTTCAGCTGTCAGTGTTATTTTCGGCTAATGCAGATGTGGCGTTCGCTTGCCGCCGCTTTGTAGCCACTTGTCGAGAACCATTCGGAAAGCCTTAACTATGCATAAATCTGCAGAGTGAATGTTTTCTTTCATTCACTTGCTCCTATTATTTGATTTCTTGTAGGCCTCTGCAGCAGAAATGGAGAAAATAAGGTAAGTGAGACAGTTTATTTACATCTCATTATAGAGAAGAAATGTTCTGTTGCACAATGCACGATACAGGCTCTTGGAGAATATTTTGCTTAATATGATCAGAGTAAAATACTGGATTGCATGATGATGCAAGGCAATCTGTGCTTTAGAGACAAAAGAAAAGGAATGTGGTTGTTCTAGTAAATCTGTTTCGCAGGGATGTCAATTCAGAAAGGATGTTTTACTTACAAACATGTTTTATTGCCAGATGCAGAGCATATTTGATTATATAAATGTTGTAGCCACTTGTCCATTTACTGCAAGAGCTTGCCATTCTATTTAATGAGGAAAGTGGATCAATAATTCATGAAAAAACTGAAGAAAATATAGGCTTGACTTCAAAGCATCTAATTACTGTGGTTTGTTTCAATATAGCACTGTAACATGGTGTTCGATTTTTGTTTTATATTGTATACCAGCCAGATAAATCTTGTCTCTTCTGTGTTTAAAATGTTGTCATACTGTACCAGTTTCTCAGCACATCTCTCTGCTTTAAGCAAAAGGAGATGGGTTTTATAACATAAGTTTTCCATCTCATGTCCTAGTGCAAGTCTGCTTTGGGGGATATTGCTTTTGTGTATGTTGTTGAGAAAGAAAAAGAAAAAAGAAAGCATTGTAGCCCTTTTTAATAAATAAATTAAAAATTAGTAAAATCTTGTCTATGAACACATTTTCAAAGTGATAGGTAAGAGCTGAACTTTTTAGTGCCCTTTCAATACTTTATGGAACTTATTTTCTTAACCAAAACCACTGGCTATGATCTTATTTGTTTCATTGAGCAAGCCCAAATTCCTTTTCTGAACCTGATAACTCTAGTTACTGTCAACTATTTCCCAAGAACAACTTTTTAGATTCCTTCAGTTTGGAATGGCTATCCTGATCTATTAGAAATGCAGAAAAGTTCTAGAATTCTATAAATACCTGGGGAAGAAGTGGCAACTGCAAAACGACAGAAATTTGACCAAGTGTTCAATGAATTCTGGGCTGGAAACAGAATCCTGTCTTTCTTTTGAGGAAAAGGAGGTTAAGTCTCTTACAGTGGACTGGAAGACATCTGAAAGTTTCTAATAGAATATGTATTTTAGAGCACTTCAGTTGAACATTTTTTGTAGTGTCTCATGACAGTGAAAATACTATAACTTTTGGGCTGAAAGAAAACCACTGTCCAATGTATTATGGATTTGCATGTATATGAGCACTGCAATGTTAAAGCTGTGAGTTTTTCCTGAGTAATGCCTGAAAAAGTGCCTCAGTGCATGGACCTGTGTTTAGTAAAAATTCCAAACAAGATCATGTAGGGTATAAGCACACTCATGTCATGAATAACTCTCTTAGAAGATGCAAACAAATACATATTTACATGTTTGCTCAATAAGCACGTGTGCACAAATGCAATACACTACTTGCAATACTTTCCTGAGCATACCTTGGCCTCTGCTTTTAATAGCCAGGCTTTTGCCACATTTGCAATAATGGTCTGCAAAGCCCAGAAGAACAAGTGAAATGTCTTGGGGGGGAAAAAAAAGAAAGAATTTGCTATGATAAGAATAAACATCCATAAAATTCCATTTTCCTAGCACCGTAATTTTGCAGCTGTCAGCCACACAGCAGTCCCTACCTACCTCAGTACTCCTTGAGTACTGCATAGATGAAGAATCCCATAATGCCCCACTGAAGGAAGTAGGAGCTTAGCTTGTAACTCCAAAAAGAGAAGGGTCAGGCTCTCTCAGCAGTTTGTTAAAGACATTTTCTCTTAACAGTTCTGTTAACAGTTGTGTGCAGAAGTTGATTCTGACAGATATTTGTCCCCGTCACCCAAGAAGGTGCAAGGCCAGTTCAAGGGTTCCCTGTGCTCCTGGGTAGAACAGCAAGCTGGGCTGGGAGAGATCTGGCACGACTCAGGGCAGGAGCTGCGCTGCTCCGTCACAAACTTTTCCAGGCTCCCTGTCTAGAGTCATTCTCTTGTATGCAAACTGAAAGAATCCTCAGCAGTTTAAGGAAACTATCTGGAGTCGTTATTTTAAATAGCTGGTGAACTCACAGACATGAGAGAATTAGATTTTTTTCTAAATTTATCCAAGTCTGGCACCCAGGTAAAAACCAAATCACCCTGAGTTTTAACCACAGGTCATGAAGAGAGGTAACCTAAAGCTAGGAAAAGAAAGAAAGAAAAAAGAGAAAAATGGCAGGCTGGGAGGAAAGAACTGTATTTTTACTACATGTAGAAATCAGTATAACATAATTGGAAAAGCCATTCCTACATGATACTTGAGTTTGTTTGGTCCTGTCTCCTGTGCCCAGCTCTTTCCCTACTCTGTTTTTGCTAACAGCTGAGGATATGCCATCCCATATCACCAGGGATGGTGTTGGCCCAAGAACTAGTTGGTGAGCCCACATCAGCTGTGGAGCTGGGGTGCAGAGAAGGTATAAGGCTCATGTAAAAGAGGGAGGAGAAAGGGGATCTGGAATGAGCAAAAAGGAAACAAACCAAAGCCTTGTTACAGAAACAGGAGAAGAGGAGCAAGATGGATAATCACAGGACAATGAAGGTTGAAAAACCTCAGGGTTAGAGAAATATATTTTGTATTCCACAGTGCAGTTAAGAGAAGAAAGTCTTTTAAATATAAAGAATAGGTACATGAATCACACTTCTCAGAGATGCTGCTGACTGTTCATTGGAGGCCACAGAGCCAAATATTTTCAGAGGATAGCTCTGGAAGACTTTGGGTGCTTTACACATTCTCCAGCCCAGGAGAATGGGGATGCATCTGAGACATCCCCAAGGACTGGTGGCCAGGCCCATTCAGAGAGAGGAGCAAATGCAGGAGCCTGAAAAATTGATCCACTGGTGACCCATGCTTTATTCATCCGTAAAATTTACTGAGACAGGGCAGCACAAGCAATAGTGCAGCAAACTAATACACCCCTTATTGTGACATTCCTTCACTGAGAATCCAGCCAGAAAGATGCAATTCATCTCACGTAACACAGTAATAATTCCCCTTGCAAACCAAGGAGCTGCTGTGACCTGCAATGTCACACGCTGTCCTTTTCAGCAGGGGCTTGCTGTGACAGCATTATGTGTGCAAGGAGCAGTAGGAAACAGAGGTGGGATGTTATCAGTATCTAGCTGACAGAGGGACAACTTCCTCTAGAAGTAAAAACATGCTATTTTTTGCTAAAACTTTGACTAGAAGAATCAGTTACTGCAATGAAGTCTTCTCACTGTAGATGATTCTTAGCAGTACATAGTGTTTATTACATCTCAAGGTACCAATACATTAGGCAGAAGTAAGGCTAACTACTAATCACAAACCTCTTGAGGATCTGCACTTATGTAGGTTGGCTGTATATGGTTATACAGTCACTTTAAACATTAATTACTTCTGACTCCAACCTTTTAAATACAGTTTTTTTGGATCTGGTTCTTTTTTCATGCCTATAAATAAGGACTGAAAATCTTGGTTAATTAAAGTGAATTTCAAATATACCTATACTATCTTATTTTGACTCAGTAATGTGCTATCTTTGGTGCATATATGCAAGAGAAGCATATGCCTTCCAAGTCTGAGGCTTTGTGGATCTGTGTGGCTGGCACACAAAATTGCGAGTCCTCTGGAAACTAGTCCTTTAAGTCAAATTGAATCCATAGCATGTCTAGATGTGCAAATGAAAGACCAGTTCCACTGCAACTCCAGTACAAACTCCTGGCAGCTTTTTCTTTGCTTCCATTTAATCCTGCTTGAAATACAGGTTATAATATTCAAGTGAAGATGATGTAAGGTTTGGCAAAAGAGACCTCTACATATATTTTGTACACAAATATTGATCAGATTTTCAGGGTTTCTTACACGGGAGAGTATCTCACTCCACAGGAAATATCACTTAAGGAGACAGATATGGTTCCATAAAAGCTTTTTATTTTTTAAAGACACTCCTAAAATTTCAGTGACAATTCAGAAACTGTATAAATCAATATTCTTAGTTCTAAGCTTTCAAGATCCACAATAGGCTGAACTGTACTCAAAACAGGACATATCATCACCATCAATTGCCAGGCTCATAGTGCCTGTAAGGACACCAGCTTTCTACTTTGCAATGTAACATGGTATTTCCCAACTGAGGATTACTTAATTTTGGTAGCATCAGTAGAGGCACTTTACTAATCATCCAGGGATCTCTGATATAAGTGACCTCTGTCTCAAGGAACCTGCAAGGCAACATCTTCATTTCACTGTAGTGCTTGTCTCAGAACATATGAAAGCAAAGTGATTTGTTTTGCACACACAGCTGGTAGTAAGTCATCAGCTTGATCCAAGTCTCTTGAATTCTCAGACTTGGACTTTTCTCAAGCATGTTTGAGTTCATCTGTGGTAAGAAAAGAATATCAGCTTCTTCAAAAGGAACATCAGAGGCATGTGCAGTTCTAGCCACAGTTTACTGATAACTTGAATACCTTCCTAAATGCCCACCTGATCATGCTGCCTTCCTTGTACTTGGTATAAATATAGCCCTCTTCATATGCTAATGAACACACTGCAATTTCCTGCCATCCCCACCTTGTCCTTATTCCTCTCTCAGCCTGTATCTACATTAATTTTACCATATGCTTCAACACAAGGGGAGGATTTTTTTCCCCAGAAAGTTAACCAACAAACATGGTTTACTTTACCCTAGGTCTGGTCTTCACATCCACAGCTGATACGCTGGGAGCCACTGCCTTGTACAGAAGCAAAATGCCACAGGACAGCAGCAGGGCTGCACAAGAAGCAGCTCCACCATCTGCTCAGCAGTGTCTTCGGGCTCTAGTTGATGCTGGGATGTGAAACCCCAGCTGAGGACACAAGCAAGGAGATGGAACAGGGCAAGCTCAGAAGAAATAGAGCATAGGGAAATGCTAGTGTAAAAGGGGTGAGCCTGGGGTCATTGGAGGTTGTGGTAAAACGCCACCGAGCTGGGCAAATTTGGGGTCCATTTTGAAAGAGGGAGAAGAAAAGGAAAAATATAAGAGAGCCGCCAAATATATATTCAAACAGGTAAAACAGGTTTTCATTTTTTCTCTCTTTTGCAAGCTGTTCTCATCTGCCAGGCGGTCCCAGCAGCAGTGACAGCCCTGCAGTGCTGTTTTCAGCACATCTGGTTTTTTCATGCTGCCATCCAAGGTGTGACTGCAGCTAAATCACACATCTCTCTCTCCCCCCCGCCCCGAGACTACAGTCAGCTTTAAGTTTGGTGATTGTCAAACATAGCAATGGGAGCAATGGATACATATGGATATATTCACAGCCCCCAGGGGAACTACATCCCTGGAACTAGGATCAGTTGAGGCACAGAGCCATACCTATAGTATACCTCTGGGAATTTTGTTAAGGCTGTCAGGGGCACAGTATGCTTCTGCAGCCCATCACACTTAATTTCCACTATTACTGTTACCTGTGCTGGTCAGTCTATCCAACACTACTGCAGCTGAGACAGGAGGGTTACTGCTGCATTGACCTACAATGCTGTGTCCTGAGCTGCTGTCTGTTGCTTGGAAGAATGATCTAAAAGGTAGTGATGTCAGTATGGAAGGAGCCATCTCCAGTCACCTGACGTTAACAAGTGTTGTGTTGCAGTACCTTTTAGTTCTGGATAGATAGTGAATGGAGCAAAAGCATCCAGCAAACAACAGACATGAGAGGAACAGAGGGCAGAACAGATTCAAGTTGAATGAAACCAGGTATAGCTAGGTAAAGTGGCCTGCAGGGGCAAGTGGGAGATGAGCAAACAGTTGAAGAGACCAAGGAAGTAGGTAGGAGGAGATGAGCCATGCCATCAACCAGGATCTGCAATGAGTCATGGGGAAGAGGCTGGACCTAAGCAATACCAAGCTTACAAATAATGTTCTGCCTACCCCTTTCTTGCAAGGCAAAGTGCATCACTGAACAATACCATGAGCTCCTCATGGGGGAAAAAAAAGAAAAAAAGAGGAGAAAAAAAAAGAGAAAGAGAAAAAAAGAGGTATTTTGGACAAATAATTAAGAAAACAGTAAGTCAAAATTCCATTTCCTATAGTGTTTGTGTTAGTTCAAAACGTTGTACCATAGGGAGTAGAGCTTACAGATTAGTTTCTTTTCCTGTTCTTGGGTTCTCCCCCTCCCACCCCCAAAGACACAGTGATCCATGATTCTAAGAAAATGCAAAGGTGGGAAAATTGGATGCATCCCCTTTATTGCTAACAGTGAGTAGGCTTCAGTTTATGTAAGCACTTTGACCAAAGCTATTGGGGGATATGTGCTAAACACTGAAAGCAGCAACTTACAAAGCAAACAGTGGTAGTGACTGCAGCAGTAACAAAACAATCTTACAAACTGAAGAGTATAAGAAGCTCCACGCTACAAACCCCAGATGGTTCAAGGGCAGTACTGTTTGTGAACAACACTTGGGTGTGTTCTGTGGTGAAATCAAATAGAATTTGAATGCTTGCTGCTGCTACAGCTCACAGACTGATGAAGGAAGGAGATACCTTGTCTGTAACACTTTTGCAATTTCCAGCTCTACTGCTGCTGGCATGGCTTAGGCAATTTAATTTACCAATTAATTTTTGATTTACACAGAAGTGACTTTAGAATGCATTCAAATAAAAACTCTGTTATCACCACATTTGATTCAGTGTTCTTTAAAAATCAAAAGCATCCAAAGTATATCAAAACTATTAAGCTTTTCATATTAAAAAAAATTGAAAAGGCTGAATTGTCTTAATGTTTTAGTGATGACCTAAAGCCAGCTTAGCATGAAGTACAATGTGCTGAAAAATAGGCAGTAGATAGTGAGCTATAATCATGCTTTTTGGAATTCATGAGTATGAGGGTTGTGTAATTTACAGAGCTCTCTTGTAGGAAAGCAGGATCATAAGTGCCTGTATCATAAAATATTCTGAGTTGGAAGGAACAAACGAGGATCTGCAAGTCCAGCTCCTAAGTGAATGGCCCCTCTAGGGACTGAACCCACAACCTTGACATTATTAGCACTGGGCTCTAACCAACTGTGCTGTGTCCTGGGGCCTTGCTAGTTCCTTGATAGATTTCTCTCATATGTGTGACCATCCTACTGCTCATGTGAACTGCACAACTCTTGTTATCTGGACCAACAAACTCTACCTCACTAGACAGTGTACAGTCACTGCTTGTTTCTTGGTCTGCAGTAATGTTTGTACTGGGATGAAAGGAAGAGCCTGCATGTCACATGCCATTATATTCCCTCTTAAAGCATGACTTTCTTTACATATACATTTGCTAAGCTCTGAAAATCACTGACAAATCTAGTTGTCATCCTAGACTTGCCCAACTGTCACCGTGTCAGCAAAATCATAACTCAGAAGTTGCATGCAAGAGAGCATACACACACCTCACAGCAGGCTTGCATCTAGGAGGGCAAACAGGGTTTGAGAAGAATGTTGTTGGCAAAGCAGTGGTTAACTGATTCACATGACATACCAGGACTGTACTCACATGACTGCACAAATGCTACTGCAGATGCTCAGAGCAAAACAGAAATTTCTACCACCTCACCTTGATTTTTTCCGTCTTTAAAAAAAGGAGCAGAAAGAGGAGGAGGGTGTCCTAGAAGAAAAGAGGAGCTTCAAACTTTTCCTGGAAACCACTGAGCTCTTCAGAGAGTCCCTGCTGTTCTACAAAGACCCTCATGTTCATAAGAAACTGTCATGACTCAACAGCTCCAACTTATTGCTCTGTGTTCCACAAGACCAGTTGCATATCCATGTCAGAGCAAAGGGCCTTAACTTTGAAGTTTCCACACAAATCAGGTCAAGCAAATGAGCTCATTTTATGTTTCTGTTAGCTGTAGCTGCCATTTAGACAAAAGGCTTGGTTTAAGGAACTACTCTATTTGTAAGGCATTCCAAGAACTATACTGGATGGCAACTTAATCTTTTCCCTTGACATCCCCCAAGAGCCCATTCCTGCAACGGGCAGTTTGAAGAGATAAGCAATCAACACTCCTCTTTTCTGTGCTTTTCTGGTTAAGGAGTGTTAAATCTTTCTTTTGTTATTTAACTCAGGGATGCTGGCTTAACAAAGGTATTGCACAAATTAACACAGTATTCAATACTTCACCTGTACAGAGAAGTCTGCAGGTAAAAGAAGAAATTGTCTATATATCTGTAAAATTGATCTTACTGCCAAGAAGTCCTACAGATGTAGGTGGTTGAAATTACATTTAAGTAGCGCTAAATGCTACTTAAAATCATGGCACATGACTTTAGCTAAGTTTGTAACTGCTGGGTCACTTGCCCTTTGGGATATTATTTCCTCACATTATGAATCCCGTCTCTGTAACAAGGAAATAGCATTTCCAGTGAGATAATCAGAAACGTCCAGACCAAGGTGTACCCAGTACATTCCAAGACCTAAAGCAGATCCGTGAGTGGCTGAAAAATAAATGTTTTGCAGCTCTGCCCAATATTCTTAACAATTCAGTGGGGGATTAGTAACAAGATATATTCACAGACAGAGTCACATCCTTAATGGTGAGGTAAGTGCTGCTTTCTGTAGGGAAATAGAGATTTTGTAGACTGTATACAAACTATCTACAGCACTGAAACAGTTCTGTTTGAATTCAAAATAAATGGTATACTTCTTTTTGACTCTCAGCTTGTGAATAGAAATGATGCTTTTACTTTTATTTGCATTCTGAACTACACTGATAAGAGACCAACAAATAAAGAGGGAAAGATTGAGTCAAATATTCTGAAGACTGGATAAAAATGAGAAACACAGCAAACTAGCCCAAAGCAATGCAAGTAGAGTGATGAAAGATAGAACAGCAATAATATTTAAGCAATTACTTGCAAAACAATAGCATAGAACACACAGAAAGTTTTGATTGTCCCAGTCACAAAAACACAGCAAGAAGTTTTTACACAAGCCCGAACAGGCCTTCAGTCCTACTCCTTTCAGTGTTGAATTCATAGACAGGCTTTTGCTAAAAGTGGTGCATGACTGACCTGGCTTATTTGTGTCCAAATCTGCATAGCAGCTGGTCCTAGTACCCCCATTTTGCCATCTTCTTTTAGCCTTGCAAACACAGTGTCAAGCAGAGCCACGTGGAGAAGGAAACACCTGGTTTCTGAACACACATCAGCAGCATGACCCAGCCAAGTCTGAGCCTCAGCAGTTCCATTTCAAATCTGAGCCTTCACAAGCCTTTAGCAAAAGCAAAAATTCCCTGGCTTATCCCTGTCCTTACTGTACCAATGTCACCAAGTGCGATGGGCATGAAAGGCAGGCTTCCAAGTAGATTTTCAGCCCACACATCAAAATGTGGTCTAGCATATCCCAGTTATCTTTTCTCTGGAGCCCCTAGATATCTGACAAGCTTTCAGAAGTGCCCAAGTAAAGTGGGCCGGTGGAAGTAATGTGAATGATGGAATTTTCTGTTTTCTCACTTGTGGAAGGCAAAGCAGTGCCCTTGTTCTGGAGCTGGAACTGCTGAGATGGTGCTGGAGACCCCTTGCTAAAACGACATTCCAAGTTGTGGAGTCTCCTGAAGCATTTTTTCTTGTTTCTTTCGTCCTGTTTTATTTCTTCACAAGGTGATGAAAGTGCCTTTACATCAAATATTCTTTATTAAACTCTTTCACTACTGAGGGGAACAAAATTAGGAAGCCTTTAGGAGATACCCAGTCGTCCCCAATTCTATGAAAAGGAAGGACCAAATTCAAGAGTCACTTTTCCACAAAGAAGGTTAATTAGCCCTTTGTATAACAAAAGGGGTAGCTCTGGTAGCAGACCATATGGGCAGGAGAGGGAAGAAATGAGTCATAGATAGAGGAGACTGACGTGAGTCTCTTTGGGCCAAATTTAGCTGACCTATACTGTTTGGTAACAAAGCAACCTCCCTCCCTTCCCGCCCCACTTCCCTCCTTCTCAATCTGCAAGGAAATCACAACCTAAAAGTAATGATTTTTTTTTTCTGAGAAATTAAAAATACATGAAATTATAGCACTAAACATGTACTTTGCTAACAAATGTCAATTTAGAGAAGTAAAGCTGTCTTGTCTGTTGCATATGATGCAAAAAGTTCTAGATAATGGGTAACTACTGACAAGAAGATAATTTTTTTCTCTGCCTTGGCAAAGCTGCTGATGCAGATTTTTACAGTAACTGTAGAATTCAACTTGCTTTCCTTTAACTGTGTTATGCTTTCTAAATTGACAAAGCCTTGGCAGATTCAGTTACTAGAATTGACGGGTTTCACTTCCTGTGAGCTTCTGGAGGGTTTTCTTTACCAACCAGGCCTGAATATCATCTAAATCTAAAAGAAAAAACTTCCAAGAGAAATGTCCTGTTAATTCCAGCACACAGTGCACTTGGAGCCATTTAAGAAAAACAGCTAATCTAGAAAATGCTAGTCTAACAAATTTTACTTAATATACTTTGCTTTTAAGAACATTTATTTTCATCTAAAAGCATTCTTTTTCAATGCAGTGATAACTCTCCCATGATCCACTGTGGACTTTTATTATAACCTAAGAAAGTGTAGCAAATCAGCTTCAGCAGCTACATTTTACCTGAACTCAAGAAATATGGAAGGTTGGAGTTGCACTTTCAATAGTAAAATTTTAATGAATGCTTTTCAATAACACCATGTGGACTGGACTTCTCAATTGTGGCTTTGCAGTTGCTTTGCATTCTCATCTCCGTCCCCTGAAGAGAACTCCAAATCCTATTGCACGGTAAAACTGAAGTTTACTAGGATTTTCATCTCAAGGTTCCTATAGCACTGAACTACTAATTATCATGGCAGGCAGAGCAGACAGTTCTGATTAAATTGCCAGCCTGGATTTGTAGACCATCCCATCTCCTTATTCATCATCTCTATATGCACAATATTGGGAAACATCTTAAGATATAAATAGGCATAGATATGGTTGCATGCTGAATTCTAAGTAACTGAATGAATCCATTACTGCATCCTTGGAGGACTCCAATTTTTTCCCAGAACTACAGCTCCTTTTTGAGTGTTATCTACCTCATTATGCATAGATTAGTTACATTACATATTGGTTTGCACAGACCACACAGAAGCTCAAAACAGTTTGCAGAGAGATTAATGTAATTGGAGACTCAAGAAAACAACATATTCTTTTATCTAAAAGGCAATGTTATTTATACTTTTTTACATTCATATGAAGAACAAGGCACTCACATGATACTCCTGTCACTCATACCTAAAGTGTTGTCTGATACAAGTCTACGTTCATTGGACCCATAGATGTACACCAGGGATTCATGGCAAAAATTATTTCCTTATACGTTTTTTATGAGATACTGAGCTGGAGACTGCTTAACTGCAACTTTCACCATGGCATAAGGCATTGTCATTAACAACAGAAGCAGTAAAATGAACAAAACCTGTTATCCCTCTACTTTTGTACATCTTTTGTAGAAAACTATGAGTTACATTTTCTATTCTTACTCTGACTATTTTCCTCTACACTAGAAATTAGGGTATTGGCTGGCAGAGCCAAATTTAAGGGCAATTATGCAACGGAAAGAGGAAGAATGAAAGGTCAGAGATTGTACATCTGCTTGAAATGCAGGTAGTGAAGGTGCTGCCATTACTGAGTTGAAAATATGGACTGCAATCCAAAGCTTTGAAGCCTCTGATGGTCTTGCTCTGCAGACACAGTCATTAGGATGCTCTCTGAAGTACTGTCAAAGTTCAAAGGATTTCCTTCCTTTATTTCCTTTTTTTTTTTTTTTTTTTTTGAGCACTAAGTCACAAATTTCTATCTCCTCAGGGAACATTTACCACCCTTTCTAGAGTAATGAAGAGTTTCAGTTAGAAGCTGGCAATCTTTCATGGAAAATGTGTCAGACTGTATTTTTTGTTCCTAATTTAGTTTAAAGATGTTAGTAGACAACATTAAGAGGCTGGGAGTCACTGCCTCTCACAGATACTTCTATCAAGATGCTGTGAATCCGGAATCCCAGCCCTATGCTGACCCTGTCAGATTAGCAGAAATGCCATGATGTCTGCAGACCACTGGGAGCCCCTCAGAAGAAGAATTTTATAAATGTGCAGAATATTGCTTTTATATTTTTTTTTCCCTGACTCACTCATTCTGCATCACTTGACATTTTAACATATTGCCATATTAACCACCAAAAGTTTGATCTATGAGCATGACTTCAAATGTGTATTTACAAGAGTAGAGATGCAGTGGCATATGGACCTCCAGCTGGTGAGAAGTAGGAATGGTACTTTATGGAGTTTGAGTCACTAAGTAAATCTAAAAAAAACAAAAGAAAACCATCTCTACAGTTAAGAAGTTAGAGAGAAAAGCTTGGCTTCTTAGAACTAGAGTAATTTGAAAGAACAACTGCAACAAGGCCAGTACTGAGAAAGCACAAAATCTGAAGCTATGTTGTTTATTATAAGAGGTATATGCAAACAAGATGTTTCCTGCTAAGGCTGTAAGAAATAGTACCACAGGGGGAGTGATGTGAGACAGAAGAGTGACAACAGTCTGTTCCTCTTGAACAGGAGGAATAAAAATCACTTTGAGAGTGAGGGTGACACTGGAGGAAGTCTTTTTTATTGAGGTCATAACCACCTACAGTCAAATGCAAAAGCCTCCAGCCTTTCTCCCCACCTCTCCCTAGCCTTGTGTGTTTTTCTCAGGTATTTGCTACGCCTTTGCCTTCTGGAGGGATTCTCTTCATCAACAGCTTCACCCCTTCCCTCCCCCAATGGTGACTTGGGTCTGCAGAATATCAACTCCCAATATTTCCCACCCCAGCAGTTTTTAAGAGATTCATCTATTTATGCCACCAAAGCTTGAGTACTCCCAGAAAAATCTCATCCTGATTTCTACCCTCAGACTGTTATTTTTCCCCACTGTTACTCTGGGAACAGTTGAAAACTCTCTGCCCAAGAATATGTAAGAAAGATTAATTTTCACCCAACTTCAGAGAATGAGGTTTACTATTATGCTCTAATGCCAGTTTAGTTCATCAGCCTTTTCACTTTACCTATTTCCCTTAGCAGCCCAGATGAGAAACCTGGGTTTCATAAGAGAGTTCTGCAACCTCTGTCCACAGTGCTGCCGACCACTGCTCTCTGCTCACCTGCACTCCCTCTCCAGCCCCTCTCATTCAGGAGCAGTTCCTGTGGCTTTCTCAGAGCGAAGCGATAAAGGGGAGTCTCCTGCAGCTCCTGCTAAGCAGAAGCTGTCTTTCAATAACTGGGACCTTTTTGGAGAATGTAGTAAACAGAAAAAAAAAAAAAAAAAAAAAGAGATTTGGTAAAGGGGAAAGATTAATAGATAAACATCTTTTTTAATGGGGGAGGAAGATATAGAATGAAAGCCATGTTCCTTCAAAAAAATAGAATATTGTCTAGGGACTATTAAATAACAATATAACTAATTACCAAGATAATTATCTTCATGATGGAGCACCAAACAGCTGAAACACAGAAGCTGCTGAAAGCACTTACTATAGTAAATGACTGAAATGGTTCTCATGGTTTATTCTGCTGAATTAGGGTACTAAAAGAAGTGTATTACATTATTTCTCTATTGACTCTTCCACACGTGATTATTTATTATTAGATGCATAAGTACAAATCAGACAGGAAGGTCAAATTACTAATGGTTCTCGTCAGCTATACAACATTATTGGCACTGCAAAGGTAGATACATTGTTTACCTGCATAATAAAAGTGATGTGAATGATCACTAGGGTACTTGAATATCAGTCAGACAAAAACCCCCTCTAGATCAGCAAAGCACTCACATTGTAAATGTCGTATATCAGTTGTAATCTAAAGGAAATAAAAAGCATGCCTTTTTTGCCTACCCTTCCCCGAACAAAGAGTTGAAGCTCAGGAGAGAGAGAGAGAGAGAAATGTGAAGTCATTGCTTGCACTGTGTAGGTTTGTTTGACCAACGAAGGAACATTTGCACTTCTAGATGTCAGCCATGTCTCAGAAACCCTCTGTGACTCCTGCAAGTATTGCTGCCCTCTTAAAGGCAAGGCTGAGAATGGCTAAGTGACTTCTCCAAGTTCTCTGGGGGGCTTCTGACAAAGCCAAGAGATCACATGCACAGTTTTTTGCAAGAAGACAAAGAGGGCAGAGAACACAGAACAAGAGAATAAAGTTCTTGCTCCAGAAACAGAATAACCATTTCTGAAATGAGTGGTTTAAATCCACCAAGATGCAGGGACAAGTTCCAAAAGAGAACATCCCTCAGTCAAGTCAAAATGCTCACATATTATTTCATGCCTCACATATTATTTCAAAATTAATTTGTGACTGTTTTTCCTCGTCATTTCCTCTCTACAGCATAACATGAGGAAGGATCCAGATACAAAGAGTTGTTGTTGACTTGTCACCAAACAAATAAACCCCAAAAATTAGTGCTACTCATTGCACAGACACAGGCTCTTAACATCACTTAGGGATACTGGATAAACATTGCTGCATACAGTCTTGCAAGAAAAGTACTACTAGCAGTATATTTAAGAGCTAAATTCATCACCAGTGGGAGCAGACTCAGCTGCATTCAAATCAAAATAGTTACTGCAGTTTCTACAAGTAATGTCTTTGATTCATTCTGATGTTTTCCTGTACATTAAAAAAGGTCAAGCAATAAGGAATAAAAAAAAGCATAAGATGAAGGCAATTAGCATGACTTCAGTTTCAGTAGTGGTTCCCCCCCGCCCCCTTCCTGACATCTCTCAGCTTCACAGAGAGAAGCCCAATTGTAGCTACCATTTCTATGCCCTTTTCAGGTTATGGTAATTGCCCCTGTGTAGCGTCACAGTACTGGGACCTCTGCTCTATCCTTCTCCCCATTTTGTGCAGGCAGCAACAGGAGAATTTTCTTTTGATTTATTCTTCTAATAGCTTCAGTGATGTCAGAATATTAGAGCTGCCTATTATCTAAAGGTTGCTTTGCAAATTCACTTTAAATGAAAATGTAACTTTTCGGTCGTTAATGCACTGAAAGAAGTTGTGGTTAAAGGAGGAGATGGATGGTTTGGAAGCTTATCCATTACATTCAAAAGGAAATTATCAGTGACAGAATCTGGGTGAAACAGGCAGCAGGAGAAATGAAAAGACAGATTGAGGTATCAATCAAAGAGACTTTCAGACCCTTTTCTTCTTGCAGAGACCACTGAAGTAGGCATTTAGAGGGATGTAACAAAGCAAATAGAGTCTTCTGCTGTGTGGGAAAACCTGAGGTGTCTTTGCTGCTCAGCCACTGGGGGCAATGCATCCTGTGCCTCAGGCGGGTGGGGCAGGAAAGCAGCAGTAGATGTTGGTAGAAAACTTTAGCTGCCATAGGGTACAATACATAGACCTTACAGGTCCAAAAGGCAGTGGTTAGAGAAACCAAGAGGGTTGTTTAGTAACAACTTTGTAGCCAAGCTGGAAGCATCTTTGCAGGAAAATTCTTAAAACAGGCAAGTTTGGGAAATTTACTTTATTTCTCAAAACCAAGAAAAATGCAAATAGAATACTGCAAATATCTCAGAGGTGATTTAAGATTCCAAAGACTGTATGGATCTGACCTTTAATGTTTTCAGGCCTCATTTTTCATCTGTAAAGTGGGGATGCTGGATAGCTCTTTTCCAGCCTAAAAGGACAAAATGTATTAAACATATAGAAAACTACGAGGCATCTCCATCAAGTGGTTATCTAAGTCAAATTTAGCAGTTGTAGGTAGGAAAAGAAAGTTTATTGATTAGTACAACACTGGAGGAAGATTCAAATTTGTAGATGAGTCATAGCATAATGAGTTAATATTTGCTATTTGATTCTACGTCATTAAAAGCTCATGAGTTACTTCAGTCTTCATTAGATAAATATGGTATTGCAGTAGTTTCTGTGTAGTTCTCCACATTTGACTTGGAAAGAAAGAGTGCCTTTTACTTTTTTTGACCCTTGTATCTTTTAGTTCCAGTCTCAAAAATACTGTTTGGACTCTAAGTTCTGCATTATAAACTACATTCTTGATATGGATCTCCCATTTTTAGGTGCTCTGATTGTTCAAAGGACTCTCCAGCTGGGTAGCAAGACTATTTGAGTGCTAATACAGTGATTGTAAAGAATGGGACATCAGTTCCCATTTTAGAACATAAATCTTGGCAACTTTGAATGAAATGTATTCAAATGGGAACAAATGGACATTTTAAGCTTGTAATTTAAAACAAAACATTCAGCACTTCCATGAACAAGCTCAGCAACTGCAGCTCCCCTAGCCCAGCATCTAAGAGCCTGTGGGTGACAGTTCCAAGCCTACAGACAACAAGCAGCACGTGAGAGCACCTGGCTACAGTTTTCAGCAACTAAAGGTCCCTTTTCTGTAGTTGCAGCTTTCAACTAAGGCACTCACCTCCCTTCCTTATCTGTGGCTCCCAGAGAGACAGCCCCAGCTACTTACAGTTTCCAAGAGGGAAAAAGTCCCAGCTCTGGGGACATATCATCTGCTCATCCAGAAAGTTAAGTCAAACATCCTAGAAAAAAAGCACAGAGGCAAATATGTTAGGCTTGGGTACGTCGTACATGTGTCCATGTGCTTATAGACACATCCATTTCCAACTACCATGGAGCCTTTCTAAAATACACTTTGAAAAGTTCTTCCTGAAAATCATGCTAAGGCAGAGAGCTGCTTACACTCTGCAACACTAGCAGGAAGCCTTATCTTTCCAAGTCGGAGAATAAAAAAAGGTTGGAAAAAAAAAATCTATGTGGGGTTGAAAAAGTGACTTGCAGATCAGGCTGCTTTTCCTCAGAAGTGAGCACCTTGTCTGCTTGTGGCATTTTGCTCTAGCAGAGAAGGTGTCGTGCATTAAATTAAAAAGATATTGAAGGAGACAAGACTGGAATGAGAATGAATAAAGGCTGCAGCTGCACTGGGAAGAGCTATAAAGCACACAGCTGGAGAATTACTGTCTTCTGACCATTTCTACACTACACCAGTGATGATACTAAAGCACAAGAACAAAACTGGGTTGTCTACTGCACGCTCCTCCTTAATCCTGTGTAGTTATTTTGAGTTCAGTGAAGAAATTTAACTGAAAAAATATGTCCAACCTTTCACTATGCAGCAACTATTAAAGACACTGAAAAGACAAGCATACGGTGATTTTTTTTCTGATTCCCATTCCAGCAGTGCTGCGATCAACACCTGGATTGTCTGGATAATCAGATCCCAGCAACCACCTGTTACACACTGGGAGGACTAGATGACATTTAAAGGTCCCTTCACACCCAAACTTTTCTAAGATTCTAGTTCTACACCTAAGGTTAAGCAAGAATTAGTCCACTAAAGCTTTCCACTAGAAACTGCAAGGCAGCCCTGAAAGTCTGAAATTCTCTAAGACATTCAGTGCTTTACTACGAAATCCTCTCTTCCCTTCACTAGTTTTCACTCGTGATTTTCCTAACAGCTGAACATTTTGTGGGACCAATGGTTTTGGTTTTCTTTAAATAGAATATTTTTTCTTGGTCTGCATTTTGGTCAGATTTAATTCTGCTTTTGGCAATGGCCTGAGACCAGACAATAGGGGAGAGGAAGGGTAATAGACATTGGTTAGAGAGGTTATGAAATTTCCATCCTTGAAAATACTCAGAATTTGACTGGACAAGGCCCCAGGCATCCTGATCTGACTGAATCTGCTTTGAATAAGAGGTTTGACCACATGACCTTAAGAAGCACATTCCTGCCTAATTTCTTCTATGATTCTATCTACTCCCAGTCTAGGTCCTTTATACACTAGAATTCCCATTGGAGGGAATGGGAGTTTAAAGGGCATCATCTGTATCAACTGCAGTTGTATTGAATTTCAGTATTTTTCTTTTCTTTTATATGGTTCAATTTAAGGACAGAAGTATTTACTTTTTCACCCCTCTGACAGATGCCATCCAACAGAGTAATTTCTAATAAACATTGAGCTCAAGCAGTTATAATTATATGGCTTTGCAACTCTATGTCATTTAAAGAAAAGCATTTACCAGAAAGAGACAAAGTATTTCTATGCAGAAATGACTTTGGCAAGTTCGTTATTTTCCTTTAGGAATTTTGAAGTTGTGGGCAGAGGTAGGCAGATATGAACATAAACACACACACACAGACACTCACTTCTTCTCTGTAGATATACACATCATATTTGTGCTTGTAGCCATGGTCGGTTAGGAGACCAATTCCATGTCTGCACATACCAGTATCACATTTCTCTGTATCCTTATGGTCATGCATGAAACATGGTGTGCTGTGTTACTTGATGAAGTTCCTCCTCATCAGTGTAGAGATGAAGAGCCGAAATCTGACATTGGTAGTGTAACTAGAGCCCTATCAATATTAATGCAATGTAAGAATATGGCTGAGGGTCAGAGTACAAACCTGGTAAATAAGTACCAAAACACCTATAGAAAAGTTTTAATCACTCAAACGTCAGAATATGGTTGCTTAACAAAAGCAACTACAAAAAGTAGTAACACAATTGAATGCAGTCTGTTTGAATGTGTTCTGGCAGCACTCAATACTCTATTGCACTCTACGCTGAGTATCACAGTAACTGAAGAGATTTGCAGGGAGAGCAGACCACTTTTTGGCCAGCGGTTTGTTGGCCAAAACCACTGCGCAGTTGTTGTTCAGAGTGGAGTCAAAGCAAAAAGTAGTGGGAAAGTCAGATGAATACTGAATATGGGCAGCATTCTCCCATAGCAGAAGGTCTTGGCAAACAAAGAACTTGTCTGGCTCCAAGAAAGTGTTCATAATTGGGATGAAGTGAATGAAGGAAATGAATGGTCTCACAGAGCACATAAAAATCTTTTCCAGGACTGTAGAAAACCAAAGAGAGGTGGGTGAATGCAAATACAAGTTATTTTCATAGAATTATTTGGGTTGGAAAAGACCCTTAAGGTTGAGGTCAACCATAAATCCAACGTTGCCAAGTCTACCACTAAACCATATCCCTAAGCACCACCATCTAACCTCTTCTAAACATCTCCAGGGATGGTGACTCAAACAATTCTCCAGGCAGCCTGTTCCAGCGCTTGACACACCTTTCATCCATCTTATACTAAATAATTAAAGGGTAATAGATTTAATTCTCCAGAGAAAAATATTTAGAAAAATATTTATGAATATTTTCTGGATCTAATACCTGATTTTTGAGGAAAGATGTCAAGAGACTTCCCCTACAACTGCAGCTGTCGGAAAGGAGGTGCTTGAGATAACTCGATAGAGTATGGGGGTCAGCATTTTCCAGGATAATGGGATACATTATCTGACCAATCTGAGGGCTGCTTTCTTATCCAGAGGCTAGATCTGATGGGCTTTACAGAAAACAGAAAGGAACAGAGCAGAGAACAAACTCGCAAGCCTCAGAGGGAAGGCTGTTCCAGTCAGACAATTTGGAGAGCAGCCTACTCCCTGTACCTCTATGCCAGCCAAGGATAGGAAATGGTCATAATGGTAAATGTCCAAGAAGCTTCTGAAAGTTAGATGTTCCCCTAGTTCCTGCTCACTGCAGTGCATCACAAGAACCCTCCTTTCCCATCACAAACACTACCATCTCTCCCAGTCCACTCTCAGACTGCTTCCCAGTCCCTAAGCAAACCTCCTCATGGGAGAAGAAAAACACTCCCTTTGAGAGCCACTGCCCAAGGGAAAGCAATTTTCCAGCTGCAACAAAAACATAACTGCTGTTATGTAAGAGGCAGGTAAGCCAGGCCCCACATTTCCTGTGAACATACAGAAGGCCTTTCTCAGACACTAAATGGGACAGAGTTGTGGAAGTCACTTGTATAAAACACATGAAGGTGTGCAGCTCAGCCCACTACACACCACTACAGACTTGCTAAAATGACAGCTTGTACTGACTTGTATGGAACAATTTTTCTTGAACACAATTACTTAACAGGAAGCACAGTATAATTAATGTCCACGTGGAACTCCATTTCAACTTAGGTGATCTAGTACTTCCAAATAATGTGGTTACTGTTTGATTAATTTTTGCTCTTTCATTTATGAGAGTGGATAGTCTGTATTTTCCCCAATTAGTTAAATAAACATCAAACACTTCTAAACACCAAACCTGAAAATGTCTAAATGGTGCAGTAATAGGTGTGCTGCAAATACATAGATTAGCTACAGCAGAGAGCAAGGGAGAAAATTAACTGATGTGTGACACACCATTGTATAAAATTGTTTTTTGCTTAAAACTGAACAGTGGCACTTATCATATTAGCACAGACACCTTTTCCAATCATATCTGCTAACGCTACTGAGGCATTGCCATTACCACTGGTAAATAGATGACAGTCATGTTCTATGAAAGAACGTGAAAAGTGTGGTTTCGGGCACAGTTTTTAAGTGTCTGACACTGAAAAATAAAATAACTATTAAAAACAAACAAACAAACAAACAAACAAAAACACTACCACCCAGTACAGAACAGATTATTACTTGTAGTACATGGTGTTTCTTCAAGTTCAAGCATCCCTCAGAAACCATTGCTTGTATTCCAACACCCTGGTGTACAGGCAAGAACCATGCCAATTCAGGGCAATTAAGCTGCAAAGTGAAAAATGATTGAACAGGATGAACTGGATGCACTGCCTAATCAATAGGTCTTCCAGCATAGTGTAATCAGCTTGTCCTTCATGGTGCCTTCTTACCCTCACCTCACTATAAGTTTTTCATGTGAATTTCAGTTTTTAAGAAGCAACTATTTGGAAAGCCAGAGGCTTAAATCTCTTCCTAGAAAGATCTATATTGATTCAGTATTGTGAGGGAACCTTAAAAATCCCAGCTCAGCATCCCATAGGCCCAGATAGCATATTTCGGGCTGATTTGGAGGACACAAAGCTTTAGTCTGAATTTTGTTTAATGAAGATTCTTTTACACATTCTGACCTCACAAAAATACTCTTTCCCCAACATGCAAAGCTGAACATTATCAGTCTGTGAACACCTCAGTACTGGGCTCAGCCTACAGGAGGAAAAAGGGTTACTTGGCTGTAGCACTATAAAAACACCTGCCGGAGGGCAAATGGGCTATCAAAAACAAACCTTAATGGAGAACAGAGAGTAGCCTGAAAAAAAAAAAAAAATCACTGGCACCAATGGGAAGGAGAGTAGTGTGACTGAGCCTGCTTGGAGCAGGCAAGTACAGCTATCCACTGTCAGAAGTTTGAATCTGCCCTAGAGGGCTTCACTTGACCAGCAAAGGCAGAGAAGTTAGCACTAGCAAAGAAGGTCACAACACCAAAAATCTATTTGAGATTATTTTGTGCAGCTCATGAGAATACATGAGAAGATCAAAGCTTTTCCTTAGGACTGGAAGGGATTAAGTCACACAAAAATTATCTGCAAGGTAGAAAAAAGAAAGATAACTAAATCTCAGAGACTCCTTATCAGCTCCCCAGCCAAGATGTATTACTTGAATGAAAAAAATGCTACAAATGACATCAAAATACAAATCTTGCTGTGATTTGGCATTTACAACACCTGTGTTTCTGCCACAGAGCAGGTTTCTTCCACGGAACCACCTTAGCTTAAGCCAAGGGATGGAATCTTCTCTTCTGGGGGAGCATGCAGATTTTTATGCAGGAAACATGTTATTGTTGCAGAGACACTATTTCTCCTGAAACCCTTTTAATTTCACTGCTACCTCCCTAGGCCTTGCCTACAAAGCATGGCAAAACCGTGGACTCCTGGGCCAAGGGGCACTCCATCATTGCACAGAGAGTTCGGGGACACAAAGATCTTAGCTCTGACAGCAGGCTTTGAGCCTGGCTCTCTTTGGCTCAGTGCTCTCATCTTTACTGTGAGAAATGACGGATTTAAAAACCTCATTGCATTGTTGCTGTGGTGATAAAGGTGCTCCAGCAAATGAACACACTGTTCTTTTGGAGAATGCAGGGAGCAGGGTGCCAACAGCAGCAATCAGCAAGTTGTGTTTAAAAAACTACCAAAATAACAGTCCAATCTTTACTGAAATTATGAAAGTGCTTTAGTGACAAGAGCAAAAACATCAGGAGTTAAAATAGGAGATTGGTCTTCCAGGTAGAAACAAAGCAAAAGTGTTCTCTCTTCACCTTCCACCAGTGCCCTGTCTTGAAGTCAGTCCCCTCTAACCTCATCCCTGAGATTTTAGGGTGCTCTTGCAGGCTTTCCTTGCATTTCCTTCGGTTGGATTTCTACAATTCCTTTTTCTTGGAGCCAAATCTCACAAATTAGTACATCTAACTGACTTAAGCCAACATTAGCATGGGGATAAAGGAGAAGAAAACAAAAATTCACTAAACATCTCTACTAGCAGAAGATTCCTTCTTAAACTCTGCTTTTTAAAAAAAAAATAGAAATCAGAAAAGCAATTTTTCTGACTACCTCCTCTGCTCCATCCCCCATCTTGTTCTTCATAAGTAAACAAAAGGTATGAGTGAGCAGAGAGGTAGATAAATGGTTTAAGCTACAGGGCAGCACAGGTATAAAAACAAATGAGCGCAAACTGAGCTCAGGAGGAGCACAGGTATAAAAACAAATGAGAACAAACTGAGGAATACATTTAGTCTTGCAGTTGAAAGACTACTTGTAACCATAAAAATGGAACTAAAGACTAAAACTAAATTAATTTTAAGAAAAATCCTGATCAGTTGATTAAATGTATTATAGAACACAATAGGGAGCACATCCCTGTGGCCCAAAGTACTTATTTCAATCTTTCATTACCGTAAAATTTGTGATACCTTCTTTAACTGTTTCTTTGGGCCTTGTTTGCTGTTTGTATTGTCTGTGAGATTTGATTAGGTAAGAAGCTGAAGGAAGAGAAACAGGGATATAAAGTGCAGTGACCAAAAAGTATTGTAGGGCAGATAATCTAGCCCAGAGGGAGATAAAACATATAGCCCACAGTCTATTCACACTACACTATAAAAGACAGATCTGATATACCTTCAAGCAGGATGATTCTTTACTCCTGAACAATAATGGAGAGGGAGATTAAGGCAATAAGCCATTTGCCTTTAACACTGACAGCAGCACCCAAGCAATTCACCACTGAGTATCCATTACATATTCATTGCTGTGTCTCATTTCTATAAAACAACAGGGCGGAAAGTGCTCATAATTTAGGATCCAAACATTTACTTTCCTTGCACTAGTTATGGAATGTCAAAGATGGTAGAGATTGGAAAAATAAAGCACCCCTTTTGCATTCTGCACCTATTGCCTGTGACAGTGCATAGCATTTTGAAGTCCAAGAATGAGGCATTCTGCTATACTATTATATAGAAATGGCCATAATCTGCCCCTGAGTGAATATAAAACACTCCTATGGTTGAAAAATGGGTAAACACAATGTACTGCATTTGTCTTTAATACCAGCAGTGTATTCATTCACTGGCCAACACAGCAGTGGTAATTTGGCCCAAAGACCATGTTTGCAGCCTGTTTGCTACAGTGCATATTTGAAAGTGTTTCATGTGGCTCACTTGGCATTTGCATACACCCAAAATGCTTCAGGGCCACAGGAGAGAATCAGCAACACTGCATCAATCTTGTTAAATACAGAGGTTTCCTCGCCAACTGCATGACACAAACATAGCTTCCAAGAAGAGTAGAAAAAGCACATAAATTGGAAAACTAAAAGGTCCAAAGTACATTACTTAATTAAAACCTTCATGTCTGACATTTACCACAACAGAAGTATTTTCAGTCTGCCACCAACACTTCAGTATCAAATGCACAGATTTCACCAAGGTTCTGCACATCACCCTAACCTTAAGTACCCAAATTCTAGCACAGCTTTACATCTAAATTAGCATTCTGGAGCATATCACATCGATGATGCTTCACTGTAGAGAGATTGTTCCAAGACTGCAGATACTTGAAATATCTCTCTATCTCAGATTTTTCTCAGTGCTTCTAGTCACACTAAATAAATGGGATGAGGGAAAAATTACCTGAAGTCATAACATAATCCTTAAAGACTGCATGAAATACCATTAGCCAAAAGCTTACCTGGGACAAGTTACTGAGGGTTCAATAATGTCAGTCCTGTGAGTTGAGGATTCATCCTGAAATTTCTCTGCAGCTGACCTTGGGTTTAGGTTTTACTGTGTTTGTCAGGCTCATCAAAGGTAGAGGTCTCTGTTTTAGGAGGTATGGAGTGACTGACAGAGCTCATTCACTGCTCCTTTCCGAGGCTGCAAATGGCAGATGAGGGTACAACTGCCTCTCGGCTGTAATGTCCAAGGAGGCACAAACACCTAGCAAATTGTTGGAGAAAGGAGTGTGTACTTTGTTTTTGTCTCTGTATCCTGCCTTCCATACTTTAACCTTTCTGCTTCTGACCAGGCTCTCCAAATTGGAATTCCTCAGACCTTTCCCCATGCCAGTTCATCCAGAGCAATGCAGATGTAGGCTGCCAATACCTTGCTCAGGAGCTCTGTGTCAGACACCTCTTTCTGCAGCATTTCCAAATCCTAGTGGTACCTCTCAGGAACTTTTCAGAGAGTCCTCAGCAAATGCTAGAGGGAGTCAATGCTGAGAGTGAACCTCCTTTCCTTGGTGTCAGTCCTCATAGCCCACCTGTACCAGGTAACCTGAAAGTCAAAGCTTCCAAGAAAAGCACTGCTATGGCCCATTGTGACCACCACAGTCTGATGATTTGGTTGCTTGGGGAGCAACAAAACACTCCAAGAAGAACACTTGGACTGTGTTCTACCTCCCCAGCACGAGGGGTGCTTCACCTACCAGCTCCTTTTTGCCTTTAGTGGGGCTACCCATGTGTTTCCACCTTCTAAATCAGTGGAACTGTCCCTTTTAATTAAAAGCTGCTATATTTCATATTGATAGTTAAATTCAATTTACATAAAAGTGAACAAATTGTTCTCTATTTATTACTCTGTGCTGCTGTAGACACACTAATTTTAGAGTACATAATTTCCATTGACACATAAGGTTTATTGCTTTATTCATTTAAGAATAAGAAAGGTTTGTTTCTTTATTCCTTTATGTTGTGTTTGACATGCACTAGCAGGCCTCACCATAATGAATTACTATAAAAATAAGAAAAAATAATTTCAACACCATCAAGTGGGCTCAATAAATCCAGACAACTGCACTTGCTTTGCATCCACCTTTCCTTTTTCACTTTTATTACTCATTTACCTTGTCAGGTCCAAATGAACAGAAAAGTGTTGGGATACATACAAAAAGTTGCTTCCTACCATAAAAGAATGAATCTTGCATTTATAGAAATCTAGAGAGACCTCAGCTTATTTTAAAACCTTTTTCTGACTTGTACTGCCATCATTCAACTTCATTTGAAAGTGGGAAATGGAAATGGAATGTATTGTTAATTGTAATCAGATTGACATCAACTTGGTAAGAATGCTTTCAGCAAATTGCTGTCCTCAAAAAAAGCACAGGGTTGGAAAGAACCTGTGATTCAACATCAGTGAGGTTAAGATAGAAAAATCTATTAATACTTTTACCTTACCCATGGGATTTAATCAGAAAGCAAGACTTGTCTGAAAATAAGAGGCCTTTTCACACCAGGATGTGAAACCCTTACAAAAGGAAATTATTTATTTGATTTTCCATAACGCTTAATGAAGCATTTAGCATAGGTCGAAATGGACTCACAACATTCTACAAGGTGCATAAACCCCTCATTTGTTTTAGTGAGCTATTCCCACACTTACTACTGATACTCAGTGTACTAACTCTTTATAACTCGTGACAAATCAGAAATGTGCGCAGCTAACTGAACACATCACTAGCTCACCTTAAATTTTTCCTTTTTATTCCACGTTTTCCCATTTTTGTAGCCTTATCTTGGTCCAATTGTCCAAGAAAAATGGTTTGGTTGCAGTGCTTATGAAATATATTGAGAAAGAAAAACAATAAAAAAGGGCCAAGTATCAGAACTTTCTAATATGTGGGGGGGGTTGCAATCTCAGGTCTGATTATTGTTAAGTGATAGAGCTGATCATCTTCCTGGATTATTCTTCAGGATTCAAAAGATAGCAGCTCATGGCTCTTCCAGGTTATAAATACATAATCTATTACTAAGCAGTCACCTAAGAGCATAAAGATCTTGTCATATCATGAAATACAAGTATTAACTGTTAAATTTGACCACACACTGGTCTGGCGAGAGAATTCACATGAAATCAAAGCAAAAATTCAACCCCAAATTCCCATTGGGTCTTCAACATTAAATTCACCAGGGAAGTAATTAATTCTGAAGTATCAAAATTAATATGTGGAACAAATCTTATGAAAGAGAAATTGTGGAGTTTTATTGCTAGACTCCTATGGATTTCTCCTAGATATTAGCCGGTGTCCACACAGGACACTGCTGGGCCCATACCCTTCCACCCTCTTGGTATTCGAACAGTTTAGCTTGTCTGTATTCCCCAGAGTGCAGGAACTGCCATTCCTGTTTCACTTCAACACAGAAAGGAAGAAAGAGAATAAGATTTTGAATTGCCCTTCCATGCTCATTCAATGGCCCATAGGGAGCGGAACAAGTCTGAGTCTTATCAGAAAAAGGCCAAGAAATACAGCTAGTGAGTATGCTTTGGCCCTCCTGCCAAGATGTCTGGAGCTGTTAAAAGTAGATTACATGTAAACAAGACAAGAACAAGACACTGGGTATTAGACCGTGAAAGTATGTCACTTCTCAGCAAAGAGGTAGTTGCCAGTAGGAAGTTCAGAGATGATGCTGAAATACACTTTGCAAAGAAGGAAGAAAGTAAGGAAAGAAAGATTCTGTTAGAACAAGCTATAACGGGATACTCCTGTAAGTATTCAAGAAGATTGGTCATCTAAAGGTGTAAAGCAGCTGCCAGGATCAAGCCTAAGCCTTCCAATAGCAATGGAAGAGTGCATCTTCTTTCCAAAAGACAGTTAATGGACTGAAAGTGATTAGCAGCTGTTGAACTAAGTAACAAGACACGCTGTTTAACTATGCTTAGAGGCAGAGAAATAGAAAAAAGTATATTGTAAAAAATTTCTGAATTCTCAGATGTTGACTAGTTGCAGTAGTCCAGTGGTTAGCAGTGAGTCAGAGCAGGCTCTGCTGATAGTCAAGGTTGTCAGCCTTCCTGCAGAATAGCTGCTGCTCAGGCAGTACAGAAATTCCAGTCCTTCCTGCGATCTTGTGCTGCACATATGCAATACAAGGACCTGAGAAAGTTAAGCCACTTAATTTTATACTCTCAGTTCTCACTATGCAAGGAACATCACAGGGATATTAGGAATGAGCAATGTACAAGCAAGACCAGTGAAGCTGAGGGGAGGTAGCCCTTCACTCCCAAAACTCTCTTTCTATAAAGCAAGGAGAGCATATCAGGGTAAAAAGAAAACATTACCTTGATTAATAAATTACCTTGATAATTGAGGACTTACTGTTTTCTCACCTGAGCTACCTTAAACACAGCCATAGGGTCATTCACTTATTTAGTGCTTCTTTCTCCCACAAACACTTCCTCTCTCATCTTACATTCCCAGAGGTCCCTTGCAGACTATAACATTATTAAGTAGTCACAACCTTCTGCAAATACCGCCCAGCTGATGGGGTTTGGGAAGGACTGCTCACCTGCTTATCAAGTGCTACCAAGTTCCTTCCATTTGCATTAGCTGAGCTGTGGTGTCTGTTTATCAGACTAGATGCTTTCCTCAGTTCAAAAATCAAGCAAGGGATAGTCCTTTTATCTACCCTGCTCTAATCCACTAACTTCTACACTTGTAGGAGCCAAGAGGCTGCAGCTCTGGTCTGGAGCTGGCGGGATCCTGAACCTGTTATTTTGCAAAAAGACAAAACCCATTACTCAGCTACTAAGCAGTAGCACATTTCTGGCAAAGGAGATGATGATACCTTTTAGTAGGGACCAGGGGAAAGTTAGAGGATCCAAAACTGCATGAGAGTGAAATGAGTACAATCTGCTATTAACAGGCTCACTTAACATCTGCAGCCCTGAAGGATTTGGCTTTATGGGTCACATGATATCATTCCAACTCCTTCAGGACTGGCTCAGAGTTTCAGTATACACTGGGGAGGTATTAAAATGTTATCCTTTGAGTTGGTAATTTGATTCTATTTGCTTATGACCAGTAAGGCTTGCACAAGTAGGAAACAGATTTTCATGTGTCTTGGCCCCACTGCCAGACTGGAAATTCTTCCTCCCTGGCTTTCTGTACAAATTTTTGTTTTGTTTGAGGGGATCAGCTACTAGATCAGATCTTCTGGTTTCCATATTTGTACCATGACAAATTAACACTGTTACAAACCTCAGGCCCAATTAGCCATCAGTTGCACTTGGTAGGCAATTCCAAAGGAACGTGTTAATATTTAAATTATTTGCACAGCCTAGTTAGCATTAGTGTACTGTATCTAGAGTCACACATGCTTGCTCTTTCTGCTGTCTGAGCCAAATCATATTCTGGGCACAAAATACAGGCACAGCATTGCTTCAAGAACTGATCCTTGCATTCAGGGGGAACTTTCAAACCTTTTGAAAAAGGAATCCCCAAGTCCTTAAACAGCTGAAGAGAGAAATACATTATAGTTAAGGAAACAGGATATATAGAAACTATTTTTTTTTTTTGCTTCCTTGCTGGCTCCAGGACTTCATATTCCTGGTTATCCAGCGCCAAGTCTCAATGGAAGGCATGGAAATCCATGCTGATAGACACCTAGCAAGGGCATATCCTGAGAAAAAGTCTGAGGTCTCTCAAATTGAAATAAAACAGTGTTCTCTGCTCAAATCAGCGGAATTGTGGGTTATATATATGCTACCACTGGGTTTTTTAAAAAAAGAGATCACAGCTGCTGGGCTTTGTGCTAAATCTGTACTGCCCATCCCTGTGAGTTAGGGGGATTTCAGGTACTGTGAATGGGCCCAGCTCCACTGTGGAACTGTACTTCCTGCCTTGCAGAGGAATCCCAGTAATGCTGTTGATCCTGGCGACTCAGCGCCAGGCAGATCAGTGTCTGTCCCAAACTCCCAGGGCACACCAGAATCCCAAATGTAGGTGTCTGTGAGACTGGTTGGATAGAATAATTTTTCTGTACTCTTGGCTTGAAAACAGGAACTGCACTTCATCGAAGTATTCATAGAATCATAGAATCAGATGGGTTGGAAAGGACCTCTGAGATCATTAAGTCCAACCCTTGATCGAGTATTGCTTTGGAACCTGTCTTACCTTTAATTCTCCATGCCCTCCCTTTGAGAGGTGTATTCCATGTCGCTGGATTCTCACCATTATACATTCTGCATCTATGTTTCTTTGGTTTTAAAAGTATCCATTAGTTTGCTGTTATCATCAATAGACAATTGTCTGTACTGAATAAAGTAGTCTCATGCCCATGACTCACTGATGTACATCTGGATGAAAACTGAGTCTGTTTTCTGCCACACAGCCAGTTCTGGCAGAAGAAAGTATGAAGACTCACATGACAGGAGTTACCAGGAAGTAATAAGACTCACCTGAACATATACATCTCTTAATTGTTAAATGAAACATGTTCCACAACAGCTAATATTTTTTTAAGGGGATAATTCATTCCATTCATAGTAGATTTAATTGTGCTCTGATTGCTTACACCTGGCACTTTTGTTTTGCAGCACTTTTTTTCCCCAAAGCCCTTTCAAAGCATAGAATGGGCCTTGTGCCAAGTATAGTATATATTTGAAGCCCTGAAATAAACGGAATGGGATTTGCAGAGCCAGCTCTAGACATAGATAAAGTATGCAGTTACTGGGGCAGCTGCCTGCTTTGCCTCTGCCAGAGGCCTTCCACTGCTACTGCCAAACAAAAGGATGCTCTGAGTAGACTAAAGACTCATGTCCATCCCTCTTGCAAGATGCAGTGGTCATGGCCCCTTGTTCTGGCACAAGCAGGAACACCATACCTGCTATTTCCTCACGGTGCTGCCATCTCCCCCAACAACCCTCATTCATGGGGGTGTGTCTGTAGTGGAAGTCTGCATTTGCTTTACCTCTGAGCTAGCTCTGTTTCCTGCATTACTCTGAATTCAGCCTTTTCATTGATATGTCTGGTTTAAATTGGTATGCAGGATAATGAAATAATTTTGAAGTCTTCCCATTAGCTATTCCAAAATATAACCCCAAACAAGTCTGAAAGTATTGGGAGGTTTTTAATACATCGTAAGGCTTCTATCCATCAGATATTGTTCTTTTCAGTCTTTTTTTTTAATTTTGCAAAACACCTTCCCCTCAAGTGACCCCATCAGAATCTCCCTCACAATTTCTCTTTACCCAAGCGACCCCATCAGAAACTCCCTCACAATTTCTCTTTACCCTTGATGTCCCATCCTGAGACCAGGATTCATTACCCTGTCTGCTGTTCTGCCATAATCCTAAGAGATTTCCTCTCCTTCAGTGAACTTATACTTTAAATGGGCAAGAAGGGAAAAGGGTATGAGAGCAAGTCAAGCCACAGAAAAGTGAGCTGATTTTCTCTGCATTGGGAGTCATATTATTTGTTTGACACGCCCAGGAGTCCAATGTAACAGTGCCTGGCATAGAGAAAAGCCTGCAAAATGAATGTAATATACCCTAAGACAACAGAAAATCTGTCCTTTATAATGGAAGGCACATAAATCTAAAAAGAATCAATTCAAATAGCCCCACAGAGTACAAGATGGTCTGAGAGAACCTGCACAGATATACGAGGGATAAACTTCATGCCAGCCAGCCCAGGCAATTCCACTGAATTATTTCATCAGAGGTACAGTCAGTGCTGAATAAATTCTTCACTAAAATTCTTCACTAAAATCATAATTTAGCAAAAATAATCTAAATGTGTAGTGGAAGGCAGGAGAGGAGGCCTCAACTGGGTTTCTGAGCAGACAGAAAAAGAAAAGCAATTTCTGAACTGAAGCCTAGTCTCTCTCGTTTTAATTAATTCCTTCTTCTAACCTACCAAACTGTAACATGAAAATAGCTCTGATTATACTCTAGGGCAGTTGTTTACATGCATATTTACCAATTCTCCAGTGAGCAGATTTCTGAAGCAGATCACTCACTGCTTAATTTTCTCGGCAAAAGGAATGTAGAAATCTATCCACAGTGAAAGCACCCATGCTCTTCAGGGGTAAAAGATAAGGGTTGTATAGTCAAACCAGAAGCAAAATCTGAAGAGATGTAAAATACTCATCATGTCTATTGATTTTAAGCTGCCTGGAAGCATCTCCTGGGAATGTTTCTCTAGATATTATCTCTGTAATCATAGTATTCTCAATTGTAAATTCAACTGCTCTGTAGCAGTGCATTTGTATTTCAAACACATGAAAGTGTTGGACTGATAAATGCATTTCTAGCAGAGATCAAATGACGAATTCATTAGCTGCATTAGGTTGGTCAAGGTAGAACTGGTTTTCTCAATAACATTTCTTCCATTTCTAACTCAAATCATTGGCAGTATTGAGTTGGTCCCTGGTTCTCTTCTCCCACAAGTAACAAATACTAAAGCGAGTAAGACTTTGAAGGACTGAGATCCATTGTTTGAAAACATCTATTGACAACAGCCTTTTTGTGAAAAAGCAATTTGGGAAAACAAGATATTTAGGAACCTGGACATTTTGGGACAGTGACCTGCACTTACAGGCAACCAGATGGTCCACATTTGAGTGAAAGGCTGTCCCAGAATCATGTTGTTTTGTCATTAGATGTCTTTTAATTTCCAGCAGAAAATGTAATCAGGATCAGCTCTGTCCACTTGCTTCTTAAAACATCACTTTTCTTTAGAGGAAATAATTTTTATCCCTCTTCTTCATGTTTAAAATGTCAGCCATATCCCCACTCAGATTATCTTTTTTTTGGACTGATCTAGACAAACCACAATTTTGAGTTTGTTTTCTAAGATGCCTCAAGTCTCAAAAAAAAAAAAAGGTTTTGTGCATCTCTTCAAGACTGAATCCATTTCTTGAAAAGGGGTGACTGAGATTCTGCATAACATTCCCAGAGACATCACTGCCCTTTCCCCAGCATGCCAGCATTTCCCCCTCTTGCAGAAACACCTCACACTGTAGTTTACTGGAGCTGCTTAGAAAACAGATCCTTAGCCTATGTACTGAGTGAATAAATGAAAGTTACTGAGCCACTAGATATAACTTAGGATATCTCTTTAGGGTTAAATGAGTATTTTTCAGTCTTAAGTGTTACCATTATTCTACTTACCATGTAAAACATGTGCCATTTTAAAGGGATGTCTTGTAATTATTAGATTCTCTGGAGGCACCAGTCATGGATTGCTGGAACCATGTGAGCACAGACCAGACTTTGCACAAACGAGCTGCTATTCTCAGTAAAGTTAATCCTACTCTGTATTCAGTATGATTTTATTCACACATTCACATCCCCGCACTTAAAATCATCACAGCAGATTTTGGAAAAGGTATGAAATATAAATACAAGCACAGTTGATGTATGCAGTAAATACATCCATATATTTAGAAAAGACCTCTTACGTAGTCCATTCCTAGATGACAAAATGAGTCAGTGATTATCTAAAGTTCCCAAACTTAGAGGCTCCAAGGCAGACTGTTGAAAAATGGGGAAAAGGAATAACTACACTTGCAATAAAGGACTTAGAAGGTAGCTTTTAATGTATTACTAATTTATGCAGCAGATACCTTAAGCATGCTAATATTCCAAATTAGGAAACCTAAACATCCTTCCAAATTTGTCTCCTTAAGATTGATAAAAAATCATTTCTAGACACAGAAGTCGTCTCAGCCAGATACTTACTGCCAGCTACCCCATGATGTTCTCCATACTGAAACAAAGCTCTAACTGCGCAAAGAGGGCAGCTGAAGTGGTGTAAAGATTGCCTGAAGTAAAACCATTAAAAAAAGGATGAAAAAATGGATCTGCTGCTGAGACACTGAAACAAGGCATTTATGATAGAGAAAAAGTAGGAGTAAATGATTCATGATGGCCTAATTACATTAGAAACAACACTTACTCAGCTAGCTGAAGAAAAGAACCCAGTGGAAATTGAGGTAAGGACAGTACTTAGATTGGTTTGAAAACTGGTTTTTGCCATTATGCAAAAACTCATCATAAAATTAAGTACCTCAGAGAAGCTGCTGTGTATTATCACTGACAGCACTGGAGAGCCACTGCTAATACTGACCCTAAGGAAAACATAGAAGCAACTACAGTTCCAATGGGAAATGTCCACAGACAACAGGTGTATTTTAGCACCTACACAATGCATTTATGGCTATTGCTTAATGCACTTAAGCAGTATGCAAACTATGAGCTGTCACTGAATTATATTGCAAAGTTGATCTCTAACCTTAAAAGAGTGACTGTTTTTATTCTGTAGTAATAGTTTATAGGTTGTAAGAGGGTAAAGCTAACTGATGTTTTTCACAATGTGCAGATGATCAGCTTCCTAAGTAGGAGACTTAAAATGAAATATTATTAACAATTTATGATTATTTCCATGCAGATACTGAATGACTAATTCCTATCATATTTTTCCACAGTTGCAGGAGGGAATGTTTGTGCACCTGTTTCTCTTCCCGCAAATCTAATCATCAGTAAAATTGTACTCAGCCAGCTATTAAATTCCAGATCAGTTAATATATTTCATGCATTTAAAGACTGACAAAATATGAAGTCATATAGCCACAATAAAATGCCACAGTGATACCAAGAGAAGTGATCACAAGCTTGCAAAGCTTCACAGTTTTGGGTTTTTTGCAATAACCCACTGGATCAAAACCAGTGTTGGATATTTGTATACAAACTAGAGTACCCCATTAATGTAATAAAGCAAAAGTTTGGGAAAATGGGATCTGTTTCTACCAATTTATTTGAGAGCTCAAACTTGTTGTTAATTATTAGAAATAATTACTAAAAAAACTGATTAGCTTATGTCATCATACAGAGTAAGGCATCATAGCACTTTGAGAACAGAAATCTCATTAATTCATTGGTCATAAATCCTTACATTTTGTTGATACACCTGTATTGAATTGAGTGTCTTGTGTCAGAATGAAACATCATTTGTGTTTTAGCAATACAACTATTTAAAGGCATCAACAAACAAAATCAAACATGGCAAGTAGCTCCAATCCTACCAAAACTGCTCTGTCAAACTGCCTAATACAGTGATAGTTATTCATTCATGCATTTGTAGGCAGAGCATGGCAAAAGAACTCTAGAGCATTTATGTACTATTTTCCTCATATATTTTCTGAAAATAGTGTATTTAAAGTATATACATACGTATACATATGTGTATGCATATTCATACACATTTACTTCACAAAAGGCCACCCACATGGTTTGCTAAATACAGATGGATAAATAGGTAGGTATGGTATATTTTCCACTGACAGATTGCTTCATGCTTTGCAAAATTTTAACTACATCAATTGGAGTATTGTATGCCATATTTTTATGTTAAAATGCCTTAGAGACTTCTGAAAATATAACAAAGGAAAAAAATGTGAGTTTACTCAAAGCAAAAAAATACAAAATTATATTTTTCATTAAGAAGACCTCAACCTGTCTGCTTTGGAGCTGGGACCTAAAATATTCCAGGGAGCCCTCCAGAGTGTCAATTTGTGCTGTAAATAGCATAGGCATGCCAAGTTGGTTAAAAAGTCTTTAAACTGAAGTTGTGAAGGAAAGAAAACCTCAGTTTTCCCAGTCCTACCAGTTTTATGTCAGTGTCATTAGTAGATTTCCAGAACCTGAAGAGGTCCTTTCCAACCAAAACCATTCTATGATTCTGTGATTTTTATAAACTTTCAAAATTGTGCACTGCAAAAGCATTAGTTTGGCAGCTATATCTAACCATACGTTCAATCTCAGTCAAGTGTTCCTGATTGCCCAGCTCCTTCTGCCATGTGAATCTTGTTGTAATGTCTGGCTTCCCAAGAGGGGACAGGGAAATGGTCTCTCACCTTCAGCATTGCAGTAGGTCATGCACTAAGAGGAGCCAGTGGCCATACAAGAAACATATTAGTTGGGAATTGAACTGATGGGCAAAGCTGGAGATGCAGAGGAGCCATGGCAAGAGATTGTTAGAAGAGTGGGGGAGAAAAAGGACAAGAAATCGGATAAGGAAAAAAAGTTGGGGTTTGAGCCTGGTCAAAAAGATACTGAGAGGTATGGAAGCCAGCAGGCCTTTTGCAGTGAAACACTCTCTCCTAGAATGTGTTAAATTAAGTTGGTAAAGCAACATCTTTGTATTTCTGTAGTGTCATAAAACAGGTATTAACTTCCCTGATTACAAATGTCCTTATCTTCCTCTCTTTTCTGCTTCATGGACATTCCAAGATTCATTATATTCTCATGTACTCTGTTAGCATCTGTGTCTGCACTGCAGAGCTACTGGTCCAGTCCCAGAAGATTACCCACACCAGAGGGATGCATGGTTCCATAGGACCTTCATTTTTGACTAAGGAATTATATTTAACATATTCATTAAGGTATATCGTTCCAATCCCTGAAGCAGTTTTACATTATTAAATACTGTGGTCATGGATAGTTCTGGTAACTCCAGGAATAGAACTGCCACCCCCTCACAGAAAAATGGATTATTTGACATTTTTTATTACTCCAGCCTTTGTTCTGTGGAGATGACAGCCAGTTACCTACATTGGCATGACTGGTAGGAAAGTAGGTAGCAAGTGCAGCTGACAGCATCTTGCAAGTCTGCAATGCTAAATCAGCACCACTGCCACGTGCCTTCTCAATGAGGACGGGATGTAGAGGTAGAGTCGTGACAGTGTGTTCCAAGGTGTCCCTGTGGTTCTTCCAGCTTGCTCTGCCAATGTTTCATCTCAGGTTATTAGTATTTATAAAAGCAAGTCCTTAAAATAACTTAATGGTGTTAATAGAAGCAAAAATAGCAGTTCTTAACTCATTCGTACTGGGGTAAAATAGGGCTAAATTGGGCAAGTACGGAAATCATAATAGCACAACCCAGTTTAAGAGTGACTTTCAAATCCCCTTCAGGTCTTAAGAAGCACAGATTTTAAGCTAAAATGAGACCGGGACACATTCGTTCCTGATTTACAGAAAATCCTTCTCCCTTTAACAGGTGTAAGATTAGGGGTGACTTTTGCTTAAAGGCTAAAATCTATTCACTGAGTCTTCCACTCACAAGTGCAGCAACCACAGAATTCTCCAACTTCTGGAAAACACATTATTTGGGAAAAATCATTCAGATTTGCAATTGACATTTGTAAAATAGATTGACTCTGGCTGGACACCAGGTGCCCTCCTGTCACTTCCCTTCTCAGCTGCACAGGAAGGGGAGAGAAAATATAATGAAAGACTCATGGGTGGAGATAAGAGCAGGGAGAGTTCACTCACCAATTACCATCAAAAACCAAACAGATTCCACTTGGGGAAATTAGTTTATCACCAATCAGAGTAGGGTAATGAGAAAATAAAACCTAAATCTTAAAACAACTTCACACTACTCCTCCCTCCTTAACTTCACTTTCAATTTTCTCTATCTCCTCCCCTTGAGTGGCATGGGAAGACAGGAATGGGGGCTGTGGTTAGTTCATCACACATTGTCTCTGCTGCTCCTTTCTCCTCATGGGGAGGACTCCTCTCACACTCTCCCCTGTTCCAGCATGGAGTCCCTCCCATGGGAGACAGTCCTCCATGAACTTCTCTGGCATGAGTCCTTCCCATTCTTCACAAACTGCTCCAGTCTGGGTCCCTCCCATGGGGGGCAGTCCTCCAGACACAGGCTGCTCCAGCGTGGGTCAACAGTGGGGTTACAAGTCCTGCCAGCAAACCTGCTCCCCTCTCCACAGGTCCACAGTTCCTGCCAGGAACCTGCTCCTTACAGTCTCCCCATGGAGTCACAGGGCATCCTCCTGCTCCAGCATGGGGTCCTCCACAGGCTGAAGGATCACAGCTGCCTAACCACGGCCTGCACCACAGGCTGTAGAGGATTCTCTGCTCCCACTCCTGGAACACCTCCTCCCTCTCCTTCTGCGCTGACCTGGGTGTCTGTAGAGTGGTTTCTCTCACAGATTCCCACTCTTCTTTTCAGCTGCAGTTCTAGAGAGAACTAAAAAAAAAATTATTCACCTATGAAACATGGAGAGGAGAGAATAAGGGACATTGCATTTGCTTTTCTTACCAAAGTATTTCTTAAATAGGCATAGCAGTCTGCATGAGTCTACTCTAGGCACAGTGGTTCAATGGCCATCTGTCACCAAAACTAATGAATTATTAGATGTTCTTCTCTAGAGAGTGGAATAATGTTGATAATGTTTCACTGCATATTCTAGGACAAGACAAGGAAACACATAGTATTATAACAGTATGTCCAAATTTGAACCTCACTTGACACTGGAGTCGGTCTCAATCACATCAGTGAAGTGTAAGGGAAGCTCTGGAGAAAGAAGAGGAAAATGAGTTACTTTATCATGCTATGGCATAAAAAAAAAGTTTCAAGCTTTGATTATCTGAAATACTTTATCATCAGAGTTTTTGGACTGATATTTTTGCTGTAGTAAACTACTAATTTTCTGACGTGACTGTATGATATTCTTTTTAAATAGGCTGATTTCTTATTTTCAGTACTTATAAATTTCTTACAACTGTTTTCCTTTCAAGAAAGGAAACAACACAGTAACAGAACTGGGACCTTTTCTCATTTTGTTTTGTTTTAAATTTGCAGTTGCTTTAGATAAACATTTTTGTCTGTTTTGTTGATTTCTGATTTGCCAATGCTCAAACAATATCCCATGTAAACTGCAGAGGCTGACAAATTAATTTTTGTGTTTTAATATCGGGGAAATAAATCTTACCGTTACTAATTATTTTTCGACCTTGCATATGAGAATAGGATTAGACTGACTACAACTGACACTGATTATGTGAGACAGGATGTTATTAAATCCCTTTGGGGAGCTTTTGAAAGATCCACAACATTTAGAGCAGAGAGTTTTTCTCTGTATTAGCTCATTTATGGAGCAATTACATGGGACTTACTACCAAAAAGATGTCAGAAAGAACACTGAAAAAACAGTTAAAGTGGAATTTACACTCCTCCCATCTCTGTCAGAACATCTCATAACCTCGCAGCCTTAAAATATTTTGTCAAGGTTGTCTATAGCAAAGTTTTGCTATATATCAGGTAAAGGTATGAGATAGGTTAGATCAAGACTACATGGAGAAGAACTGGTAATGGATCTGAAGTCAGTAGATATTTATCCCTGTTCAAATGGCTGCTCTGCAACAAGAACCCAAATTTAATTAATTTTGCAGGCTTGAAAAATCTAATGTTTTCTTTTAAGCCATCTCAGAATTTGCAAGTTTAGTTGTTTCACCAGAAGATTCCTATGGAGGGTTTCTCAGTCAAATGCAGAGAATCAGGCAAAATGCACTAGTTTGAAAAATCTCCACTCATTCTGAAAAACCCTGTGGCTGAATTCCTGGATTTTTGTTTTTAATTAAGATTTCACAGAAGACTTTTAGAAGGAGTTTACAATTTTGGACTTAAAAGTATGCAGACACAAAATGAATAGACAGGTAAGGACCATTTCAAAAAGACTGTTCCTACAACAGACTGTTTTCCTCACACCCATAGTTGAGAATAAAAATATATAGTGAAGTACTGCAGAACTGTGTGTAATAAATACATACACTCCTATTGATTATGAGATTTCCAGTTTGAGAATATCAGAAAAGCTGTGAGAGATGCATAATCCAAAGTAATACTGACCATTCAGTGAAGAACTGACAACATTGAGGTGTTAGAATTCCAAGATTTATTCTCAACTCCACTCTGATTTTAAAGCTGATATTGATGTAAATTCATGTGATGGCAGCACTTAAAACTTGGGGCCTCACATTTTTTTCTGTCTTCCCTTCACATACTTAATCCAACTCCAGTATGAAAGAAGTTAAAAGATACTTAGGTGACCCTTACTTAAGAACAATTCAGTGGCACAACTAAAGTAACATGTAGGGTTATCCTTTCCAATAAACACTGCTCTGCTGCTCTCTATAGCACAGCTATTGCTCCTGAAATGTGCCCTATATGTAACGATCTGTTTGTAGACCAGAAGGTCCCTGCTTTGCAGTACCCACTGGTAATTGACAGTGAATACTAGAAGGTGGGATTTTCTGCATGTGTAGTGATCACTGACCACAGGGAAAGTTTATGCAAAAATTCTGGTTCATAAATATGGTTATGCCTGAGTGAGGAAAAGATTATTTTTTATTGAGTTTGTCCTTCCAGGCAGGTTATGTTGCATTTCTGATATTGCAAAGGAACCCAGCAATACTGTATGAGGTATTCTGTATGTTCAAATATTGTAGTCCTTACTCAGATTTTACTCAGGAAAAACCACCTTTGACTTCAGTGAGAATTTGCTTCACTGAGGATTGAACAGACTGTTTTGAATCTTACCAGCATTGCTTGACGCTAATGTTGGACAACAGTTCTCATTGCTAATTTGCCTGCCTCACTGGCCTTCTCCTGGGCTCAGGATCTGCTTTTGCTGTGTGTTATTCATAGCTTCTATTGCTAGTTCAGATTGCTTCTCTTTGTTCTTTTCATTCCCAGCAAACATTTTGCAGCTATTGTTCTTCTGATGGTAGATGAGCATGGAACCTGGTATGCAGAACTTGAACCTCAGCCCAGATTCAATTAACACTGTTAAACATGTTCTCACTGTGGTGCTCAGAAGGAATTTTGATGACCCTCTTTCAAGGAAGCATAAATTTGTTTAAGCTGATGTTTTTACAATGCAAAAATATAAGGGCTTGATTCACAAATCTTAAGACCAAATGCTTCTCCAGTAAAATAGATGGAGTAGCACTCATTTACAGCCATCATTAGGTCAATGGTAAATGCTTATTCTGACCTGCAGTAGTCATACAAGAAAGTCACTAAATGTGTGTGCTGTAGCATCACTTTATTTTGTAGTTTTAATACTGCTTTAAAGTAAGATATCCTGAATAATAACTAGTACCAAATTATGCCATAGCCGACTAATATGCAGCAAATCTAGCCAGGTAATCACTCGTATGTCTTATGAGCCATACCTAGCCATGGTTTATCCTCTATTCATGCTACAGGGTACGAAATTCCTGGGTGCCAACCTGCCTATGGCAACCTAGAATTCTCCAGGGCAGGCTCGCAAAATCTTCACCTACTCTCTGGGACAGGTAATTAATAAGTGATGTTTTGTGAAGTTATGCTTTCTTTCTAACTTTCTGCTGTCCATAACAATGTTTCATTTCTTCATGTCGGTCTGTAGTCTCTCATTGTTCAGTTCCACTGTGTTTTCTGAAGTAGGGGATTAACAGGAGATCTGTTTGCTATAGTACTCTAGATGCTTGCCTCCTTCAAGCCTGCAATAATTGTAATAACTTGCATAATGGTAATAACTTGCATAAAAACTGAAAGTTGTTTAAGAAGCTGCAAAATCCACAGCTGCCTTTTATCAGTTAATATTTTTTTCTGATGGAGTAGTTCTGATAATACTGATGCTTTGCATTTCACTGTTGATACCACAGTTATCTGGGCAGCTCACCGACCTTTCTTAATTGCTGGTATGTATATATTCTCTCTCCTTTATCAGGTTTTCATTAATCTTAGGTGTCATGAAGTAAGGATTTTCTCAATGCTATGGGTACAGAATGTTGAAAGGATGGGCGAGTTATTACTGATTCTGGTTTACATTTCTATGCAGCATTCAGTATAAGTAATGACTCATTTTTCCATATTTTGCTTAGATTTTCCTCTACTTTACTCCTGGATATACTCTCTATTCTTTTTTGTTTGACTTTATTTCAAGTGGCAGGTATGTAGAAGAAATGTCATTCACTAATCCTAAGGCTTTCAATGACATATGAAATATTGTAAGATATTTCAAAGTATGAAAGTAATTAGGTAAAAAAATAAAGACAGAATAAGCTTTAGATTAGTTCTTACAATTTATTGATTTTCTCTGAATAGTGTGTGTGAATTTTCATTTTAAGAGTACTGCTAGTGTAGGAAAGACATAAATGAGATTCTTTTGGTATTTTTTCACACAGTCTGTGAGTGAAAAAAATAACAATCTTGGAAAAATGGTTTGAATTCCTCTTTTCAGTCCCCCAGGGTTCTGCACATGCTCTCTACTCTTACCTGGGTTTAGATGAGCCTGATGCAAAAATAGCTTTGCTCTGCTGATTGTCCTGGCTGAAGTCAAGAGATGACTAGTGAAATGAAATATAATACAGGTATATAAAACTCTTTTACAAAATGTTTGACCCTGATTCCAACTTGATTGAATATTTGGAAGTCTTTTAAAATCAGAACAAATTCACACAGCTATAGTGTAATCACTGAGTTTGCTCTTACGTGCTGTTTTTAAATGGATGCCCACAGCAAAGTTCAGAATCTTGGAGTGATGTTTAGTTGTCTTTTCATAGGGCTTTCCAAAAAGATACCCTCGTTTCCTACGCTTGTAGTTCTTACTTCCAAAATTAAAAAAACTTACTCTTGTGGAGGACAATACCACAGTTTACCTCCAAGGATAGTAAAGCTCAAAATGCACAAATCCAGGATTTTAGCTGAGGCTGTTTAGCCATTTCGTTTAAAAAAAAAAAAAAAAAAAAGAGCCATTGAAAGGTAATTTTCATTTCTCTCCTTGCTTTCTAAAAAGCACAAAAGAATCCAAATTTTTAGAGAAATTTTAGTATTTCCTGAAAGCTTGTTTCTTTCTTTCCTGTTGATTAACTCAGACCTTAATCCCACTGTTTCAACAGATCTAGACTTCAAAAATCTATCTGGAAACTTGCTTTTCAATTATATTGAAAAATACCACCTTGCTGAAGGAACTGAAAAATCCTCCAAACAGTTGTTTATAAAAATGAAGGATACTGAGTATGACAACCATCAGCATTTAAAAAATGAAGATAGGTTCTATTTTATCCTGCTTCATTTACTGGCTGACTTCAAAAACTACAGAAGAGGCAGTGTCAAGGTGTTGGACTGCTAACAAGAGTTTGGAGGAATGCAATCCTGTTCCCTGTCCTTTCTCATACACCCACAAAAAAAGGTGACAAAATGGAGTCTTATACAGGAAAGCCAGTGCAGCCAGGAGAGCAGGACAAAATCCTGAACTAATCAATTACGACAGGAAGGTTGGGAGGAAGGTTGTACGAAATGACGGCACAACGTGCTGAGTGGTGGGGAACTTGCTAGAGGTGAACTCATTTATATTTTTGCAGAGTAGAAGTCCCAAAATAGTGCGTTGCAGCGTATAAAACAAGGTAGGGCTTGAAATAATTAGCCAGAGATGACAGATGGCAACTCCTTTCTCTTTCTTTCCTTCTCTTCTGTTGCTGTAAGATCAAGGTGATCAAAGAGCTGAGGATCATTTGTTATTGTAGGAAAACTAAAAATATCTTGAAATATTCAGGTGAAATAAGCTCATTCAGGTACCAGCAGTAGCTCTCATTGTTCCTGTTCAACACCTTATACGTGAGTTTGTGTGTAGTAAGTTTCCCTCAGAATCAGAATCACATGTGCACAGATGAGAAACCTGTGCACCCAGGTTTAGGAGTACTATTGAGTCAATTTATTAAATAAAACTATTAATTTATTTAATTTAATTGTTTACTAACAAACCAATGATCTCTTCTACTGCCATAAAGCCTTCAAAAAAGTCCCCAGAGCTCACCTCTCTGCTATGGTCCTTGAGTAATGTCATACAATTGTATGTGAGGGGAACCAAATGATAAAGAACAGAGACTGTGCTGCATCTCACTCTAGGCAAGAAAGTCATTATTTCCTGTGTTATTTATAATATATATCTGGCAAGCACAGGCATCTTTTTAAAGGCAAGCACTTATGGAGTGCTCTATCTCAAGTTAGAGATACAACAGGCACTTCTATCTATGTAGGACTTCTGTCACAAAAGAGGATTAGAACGCAACTGTGACCAGATGGAATTAAAATGAAAATTCAGTAATTTACTCAAATAACATAATATCCACTGCCATATAGGAAAAAACCAGTAGCATCTACAGTTCCTCTCCCAGTCCCAGTCCCGGTAGTAACTTTGTCTGACTGCTCCTAGAGCCAAAAGAGTACATTTAATTTTTTCAACTGCTTAGTGTCGCCTTTTTGATGGAAGTGTTAAGTGAACCCACCAAAATGAGTCCCTTAAGCCAGACAAAGATGAATTTTCAAATCAGAGAAAGGAGAAAAGGATTGGGAAAAGAAGGAAATAGTTAAGGTGAGAGAAGAGATTATAACCTCTGCCCATCAACCTGTGTCTGGGTGCTTTATACCAAATAAAACAGGAACAAAACTCTTTTCCTTCTGCTAAAACAGATTTCTCTAGTATTCCCCTACCGCACTTCCATCCTCAGCCCTTTAATAGAAAGAGTAAGATCAATTTCAGCTTGCTTCTGGGCAGTGGGCTTCACCCATACTCATTACATTCCTATTACAAATAAACAGCGCAGTTCAGGAGGAACGACATTTCTGTTCCAGCACAGCTTGATCCAAATGAATCAGTGAGGTAAACAGACAAAAACAAAAGTGAGAAAGGTTTAATAACACAATTAAAATATAACTTTATAAGCTTGTGAGCTGATGTGGTAGGCTGCTTTCAGTAATTTCCAGAGGGAGTGCTTATCCGTGACTACAAACGAAAGCAATCTAGAAGCTGGCCACTCAAAGCTGTACGGAGCGATACTGCAACCAAAAGCAGCTTGCTCAATCACCTGGAGAGCTCTCTTTGGCTTCCAAATCATAAATTGAAGTCTACCTCTAATTTTGTTCCCTCAATTTCTCAATACCTCACTCTTTATTTTTTTCTCCTTTCTTATCACTTCTTGGTAGTCTGGAATCCCTAGTGAGAAGCAGTGCAGACTGGTAGGACTCTGCCAGACATTAAAAAGCAGTCAACAACTGTTCAACAACTTCAAATCACTTTCTGTCTGGGGCAGCCCCCCAGATAGCCTGTGAAAGTAAGAACATATTTGTTGCAGTCAGTCTTTTCTGCTGCTTTTCTTATCCTTTCATATCCTGCAACTTTACATTGTAACTCGCCATTTCTGCCAGCCAAATACTTTATGCAAACATATTGGCCTCTGGAAAGCCAGAAAACAGCAGCTCTCACAGAGGTGAACCTTCAAGAGTTATGTTAAGGGCAGAGTCTGGGCAGTAACTTAATCCCTAGGAAGGGTCAGGGTCATTATGTCTCTGCTCTCTTGGACAAATGCTGTCTGAATTTTGCCATGCCAGAAGTTACCTCCCTTCTCTCCCAGCTTTACCAGTTGACTTATTTCAGATGTGCTCCAGAGCATTAGAGAGCATTTGGACAATGCAGACAATTTGGAGTAGGGCATGAATGTGAACAGAGTCCTTTATTATTGTAAGAAAATAAACACACTCTTCCTATCCCTAAAGAATGAGTCAGAAAACTCGTTCCCCCTGGAATTGCATGCCCATTTTCTTCCCTAGCATACATATTTTCCACCTGTCCATCCCTTCATTTTCTAGCAACACAGAGAAAGATTGAGCAGGAGCAGTCCTTATTCAGACTTCTGTAGGATCACTCACTGAACCTAAAGGTTTGCATTTAAGCCACTGATACCAACACTCTACCAGCCAGAGCTGAAAACAATCAGTTTCCACAGATTTTAGGGAGAGCCTAACAGAGGCACTAGGAGGTAACTTGGAAGAAGGCAGAGATTGTAGTAACTACTTCTGCTGCTTCCACTGTTTCCCTCTGCTTTGGTCACCTTGGAATTTGGGCACAGACTGTTTTGCTCTGCATTGCACTAATTTCTCACATACTCAGGTATTTAACCTCAGAATTGTCTCGTAAGCAAAAATGGTTATCTCATTAATAGGAAACAGAAATGTATTTTGAAGATTCCAAATCAAGTTAGCAGAAGTATTAAATCAGTCCTCAGAGAGCTGGCTCAGCTCTTCAGTCTCTGTGCAGCCCTGCACCAAGAACCGTGCCGGGATAGCCAGCACAGCTGCTCCTGGTGAACGGGGCACATCCTGGTTTGTAAGTCCACATTCTTCCTCCTCCATGAGCTACTCTGTGCCCTTACTTACTTAGTGCTGTGCACAATAATGCGCTCCCTGGTTGCAGGTCTGGATTCTCACAGTGCATTTTCATTTGCCCTTTGCATTTTTCAGTTCACTGGGGGAAATCACAATTACCTGCTGAACAAACTTCATTTAAAATAATCAAAACACCTTTAGTGTCTCTTTCCAAAAGCTGTAATTTAATTCATGATATTTCTATTTAATCCATTCAGAGCCTTAGGTTATGGATAGCACCTTTAAATAAAGGAAAACTTGTATGTCTTTATTATGAGCAGACTTTAAAAATCTCATCACGTTCCACTGACAATAACGGCATTCACTTAAGACAACTCATCGCTGACAGATGGTTCTCTAAGGGATTTTTGCATGTCAACATGTAACTGAATTTTCATATCTTAATCACATCATATTACAGATAATACTGAATACTCTTGTTGCACAGATGTGTCTGTGGACTTCTGATATTTGTTATAGAAGTCACCCCTTCTGCAATGAAAGGCTGAAAGGTCAATATACCCAAAAAATAATTAAGTTTTATTTTTAAGAGAGATCTCTCTACCTCTTATTCATAAACCCAGCACAGTTTAGACACATTTTCCATATATTTTCTTGCTGGGTTTGAATTTTTAATTGTGCAAATTATGAAAGAGTGAGGTACTCATGTCCAAAGTGAAGAAAATCTACCTTCCAAAATCCAGTGATATACCTGTTTTAAAGCAGCTGTAGCAACTCTACAGGTGCTCCAAATAGACTTTCATGCTAAGGATTTATCCCACAGCACTTCAGACTTCAGTGGCTAAACAGCTCTTTTTTTTCCCCACCTCCCTTCCAAATGACTCTCCTTAATATTTCTGATAAAGAATAGCTCTTCTCTGGTTTAAATTCTGTCAGGATGCCTGGAACCTAAGAAAAGGACTCTGTTACTTGTTTTATGTGTCCATCAGTCATCTGGAAACTATCTTAGCTCCAGATTTGGATCACCCACACATTTGTTCTGAACCATATGTACAGGCCTTCCTTCTCACAATCCAAACACAGCTTCAGGTTGTTTATTTTGAAAGTGAGTACTGAAAATAAAATTCAATTGGTTCAATACTTGCAAAAAAACCTCCAAAAGCTATCTATCTATATATGTGTGTATATATATCTACAAGAAGGAGAGATCTGCATGCAATTTGACAGGCAAACTGTTCATATTCCAAAGTTTTAAATGCTTAACAAACTTCTTTGAAAGTAATGGAGAAATTCTGTGGATGTTCTGTAATGAAAATTAACCCAAAAGAGCTTGGTGAAAATTTGAAGGAAAACAACAGGTAGGCTGAAAAAAGTCTGCATGAGCCTGAATTTATAGGAAAATGCATATCCTAGAACTTGGATAAGCATTTGCCAAAGCATTTCTTTAACTGCAAATGAACCTGCTGAATAAAGAGCACAAGAGCACTGGGATTTGTGGACTGGACCCTGGGTCTGAGCTGCAGCATGTAATCTCTATTCCCTGTAAAACTAATTTCAAATCTGTAGTTGGAGCCTCAGACCCTGGATCTTGACTTTGTTATTTGATCCCATCCCCCTCCTAATCAGATGAAACAAGAGCAAAGTGAGACACAAAAACTGCAGGCAGGGAAGATAGTTTGGGCACTGCCCTTTTGAAACAGTGACCCTGAGCATGTAACACATAACCAAAACTTGATTAACATAGAAATCCAATTACTGCTTCATTAAAAATCTTTCATTAATATAAAAAAAACCACTTGTAAAATGCTTGGGCTTCATTTCCCAACACCTACAACTTGAAAAAACATTGTTGAGGGGTCAGATTCAATGACACAACTGTCATCTCAAAGCTGTTCCTCCTAGGCCGAGGTTTGGGTGCCTTTCTTGCAGCATGTCCAACTTGGGCACCATGCAGATCTGGCATGATGCATTCCAGAGGCATGTTCAACAAAGCTATGTTGGAATAAAAGGTCCTGGGTAATCTAGACCTCCAGACATAGATCAGCAGGAGCTGCTGAAGCCAGAATTCCTTGGTAGTCCCAAGATCAAGCTGAAAATGCAGTCCAGCTCTACTGAGCAGCAATGCAGTAGCCCTGAGGACCTGTTGGCATCTCTGTCAGCTGTGAACATTCCAAGAGACCTCTGTCCCCAACCTGCTGCTCCCTGGGGTGTGAGCTACATGTCAGAAAGGTGTCCCCACCCAGACCCTCACCTCCAGTCTGGCTGATGGCCCTCAGCTCTGTGATAATCAGCTGTATTCAAATATCAGAAACAAAACCAGGGATGTGGCTGGCTTCACTCCTTGAGCCAAACAGCCCATTTCTTTGCAGACACCCACAGCAGACTTACACTGTCGGGAAAGTGACTCCAGAAAAGCAAGTGCATGAAACTGCCTCAGCCCCTCTGGCTGCCTGCCGTGTGTGACATCAGTGGTCCAAGTTGACATGGCATGAGTTGGCCCTTCCCACAGAACCCTCTCCTGATCTTTATACTCCTTCACATAAAGCACTTGTACAGGGCTGACTGTTTTTGACTTTTTCCTAGATAAAAGGACAGAAGAAGAAAATATTATTTTTGAAATTCTGTTCCAGAATAAACTTTTTAAGTTTTCCTCAGTGCACCCAAATTACTGATCCTACGAAGTCCCTTTTTAGAATGTGACACATTGCAGACACAAAACAGATCTGAAAAACACTTTAAAAGCATTTCGTAGTTTGTTTTTGTGGGCCTCCATGCAATCTAAGCAAACAAGAAAGGCAGTACTATTACCTCATCTCACACACAGAGAACTGAGTCAGGAAGAGGGGGATATATCTGGTGAGATGCGATTGTCTACGTCTGAGACACTTGACTAGATTCCCTTTGTAATTATCGGAAACGGGTGCTTCCAGATTTGCGTCAACTCATCTAAAAGTAGGCTTCTAAAATAGGTCGTATTAATTTCATCTTGATAGTGTCTGCACCTGACTAAGAACAGGAGCCAGAGATGACCAACAGCAGGCATGGTCAGTCTTGCCTTAACTCTCTTGACTGGTGTAACACCAGGCACATTTGGCAAAGCCAGATTCAAGACTCAGAACCCCAACCCCCAGTTCCTATTGGTTCCTCTGTTCTTTCTTCCAAGACAGGCTGTTTACCCACAAAACAAAATTAGTTTTAGTTAGGATTTCACAGCTGCATTAAAATGTCTGTTTCACTACCCAGAAATGAGAACATTTGATTTTTTTCTCAGTGTATTTGACATGGGCATCTATCTTGCCCTCGTTTTGCATTCCTTTCACTGGTAATTTCCCTCCTAACACCTTTAATCATATTTTTTTCACTCACTTCAAGAGTTGTGCGAAGGAATGTAATCATTCCATTCAGGGAAAATTTTGCTAGTTCAAAAAAATGCATTTGCTCAGGTTTTAAGCAACACTGCAGAACCACCCAGAAAGCAGAGCCCTGGAGTGGCAGGCAGATGTGAAAGAAAACTGCTGAAGCAGTTTGAGCATCAAGGTGGAGATGTGGGGTTTCAGGAATGCTCCACTGATGGGGCAGACCCATAAACATCAACCCTCATGGAGTAACAGTCCATGGAACACCCTCTTTGCATAACAGAGAATAACAAATTCTGGTACTCTGAGAGTAGCAGAAATCCTCCGGCCTCCAGGCAATTGAACAGCCCCAGATTTGCATGCCAGCACTCCTTTGTCATCAGACCATCTGCCAGGCAGATGAGCTGGCAGAAGATCAGACAGGTACGATGAAAACCTGCTTGTTTTCCAGCACACCTTCCTCAGAATAGGCTGTCACCTCGTGGCATTTTAGCTTTGCCTGAAATCCAGTGGAAATATGTTCACCTGGAGCTTCTCCAGCCAGCACTACAGATTAATCCTGACCGATGGCTGCAGGCTGAGATAATGTTTGTGGGCACAAATTTCTGTGCAAATATATGTGTTCATATCTATTTTATATGTGAGAATAAACAGAGCTGATTGGTGAAAATAATGCATTGGAAAGTTTAAAGACCTGATTTTAATAACCTTTTAAGTTGCTTCCCTTGAGAAGTTTTCTTTCACCAGTTTAAATATTTAATATTATATTTACTGTTCTTCTTTTTAAAGAAATCTACTAATGAAGCAAAGTGACTAATGACTTGCAAACCACTGATTGTCACAGGAGCAGGACTTTAGAGAACATTGAAAGAAACAGAACTTCTTATGCTAAAGATAGAATAGGCTACAGCATTTTTGAGCCTGTCCTGTAATTCCATACTCTTTCCAACTGTCCAGGTTTCATAAAGATAATGAAATATAGGATTTGTGTTTTCTAAGACCTAGCACTATGAGATTTTCAGAGAGTAATTTTATTTGCTAATAAGTCCTCTTGTTTCATCTAACTATACTTCTTTCATTCAACTATTTTCTTAGTTTCACGTATATATATATACAGAAATAAAGAGCTGTGAGGACTAAGTGTGCGTAGAAGATAGTTTGTGAATTAAAATGTAGTGATTCACCAGCATTAAAAAATTGCTCAATTAACTTTTCTAATTAACTGGTGTGTGACAAGCAGAAACAAAATGCAGGTAACTTATGGAGCTGGTTGATTTGGAGAAAAGGGAAAAGGTTAAATAGTTGACTACGTTACTCCCTATTTTGACTTCCCCCCCGCCTTTCAATTCTGATTAAATTACCACCACCAAATTTGCAGGGGAACAGAGCAAAATTAAACCCTACTCATGAAAACCTCAGACTTCTAGAAAAAAAAAAGCAAGACAGAATAAGGAAGATAATCCAAGCATGCCATTATGTGATCAGCACTGGAAGCTAATGGTAAAGGGAAGGTTTTCAGATAAAGAACATCTGTTTCATGAGAAATGCAAAAAAAAACCCAGGAAAACAAACAAACAAATATCTTGTGAAATACCTTAGATTTGTACAAAACAAAAATCAAAGGTCTGATCTTGCTGTTAGAGATACAGAATTTGATATATTGCAAGCTCTTCTTCTTTCTACTGTTTCTCGCACTTGCTTTGCCTTTGCTTCTTAGGTGTTTGTTCATATAGAACCAAAACCAAGTGAAAACAACAGGGTTTACCTCAAACCAGTAATGTATCTAGATAAGGCTCAATTCATGCAAAAATGAAAACCATCTACTCTCACTGTTATAGCTATTAGTACCCATTCAATGGTTACAGTCTAAAATTTGGGAAAATTTCCCTATTGTGGCACTCATGAGCATAAATTTCACTGTGTTACTGCTTAAAGTTAGCTGTCTTTTCAGAACTTGCTTGACTCAAGAAGGATATTAAAGCAGATGATTTAATGCTTCCCACTTGGGGTCTTTTCTTTCTCTCTCCTTTCTTTTTTTTTCTTCCATAAAAGCAACTATAAGTTTTTTGCCACTCAACATATTCTTGTCAGAAATTGATTTCTTTCTTTCTAAAATTTTTCCCTTTCAGTCTCTAGACTCGTATTTTAATAATGACTTACTGTTAGGTATCTACTATTGCATCTTATATAGTCTCATCATAAATCTGGTGTTATTCTTCCTATCTAAAAATTATACATCTTCTTAAAAGCAATCAGGCATTTTTACATCGACCAGATGACTCAAAGTACACACTGAGCAAGGGTTCTCCCAGGTTTGGGAGGGTTTAAGGATGCCACCCTATTGTTCCAGCGTGGGTGGAAACAAGTAGAGCTTTTTCAGAATTATGGTTTGCTGAATGAGAATAACTCTGATCTTTGAATCTGCCTGAGTTATTCCTTAATCGGGTTTTTTTTTTCTTATTTTGAACAAAGTTAGAGCTATGCTTTACGTCCCAAAACATGTGGAAGAGCCCATGTATGTAAACCGTTTCAGTAAAGTTCATTAGAATAGGCTTGATTTTAAGGGAATCAATTATTCTGAAAGCAAAGAATTCAGAAATACAAACACTTCAAAGTGAACTTCAAGAGAGAAAAGACTGAGCTCGAAGTTAAGTTTATCCTTCTAGAACAAGCTTCAAGCTGCCAAAACCCACCAAACTGTCCACACCTCAATCCCAAAGCACATTTTGGCATCTCAGACCAGCACTGCCTAAGGATCAAGATTTATACAGAACTCACATATTGAACCCCAAATTTCTCCACATAAACAGTTCTAGGCACACAAGTCTATGCAGAATCAACTTAATTTGAGGAGTCAGAGGCCTTGTTTCCACCTAATCCTCATACAACTGAGACCCAAAGCAAGAAGTACCCGCAGGAGGAAGAAGAAGAAAAAGTTATTGGAGGCCATCAGCTTTCCCCTTCTTTCTCTTTTGTTAGGCAGTCTCTAGCTATTACTGACTTAAACATCCCTAGCATTCCCATTATATTTGTATACCAATAACCCTTCTTCCTCACAAAGGTCAAACTCCCTGTTTCCAAAATTTTCCAGTGCAGCAGGATGCTCTAACCTTCCCTGATCTGGTTTAACTTTCATTAACTGCATTTGCCCAGCGCAGAGCAGCAGCCTCAGCCTGGGCATTTTTATCCAAAATTGTAGCTGGAGGACCTACTGTCTACTTTTTGTACAAATCCTAGTGATTAGATTTTTAGAGCAGCAGAAGGCTTGAGATCATACCTCTTTTCACTCTAAACAGTTTTGGCACTGTAACTCCCACTTCACAGAAGAAAATCCAAGTTGCCAGGCTACAGGGAAAACTGACCAAGATGAGCATATGAGTAACAAGAACAACAGGCCAGAAGCACAGCAAGTGAAAAGTGGCATGATGTGGTAACATCATGAATAAGGACATGTAGAAATGAGCAGCATGGGTTCTCATTTCCCTAGATAATATTGGAGTTTAATTCACCAAGAGAAATATAAAAATTAAATTATTACATTAACTATAGCTGCATTAAATGTCTGAATTAGAATATATTATTTTAAGGGAACATAACTACAAGTGGTAATCTAAGTATAACTGTAACCACGCAATATGTGCAATTGAAATAGAGCACTGTGTTGGCAAAACATTAGGCTGTTTCCCAGCTCTGAGCTGCATAGATCAAGCAAGCAACAATTGTAAAGTTTTTACATTAACTCACTGAGCTCCTATTGCAGCTTCTAGAGAAGAAGCCAGTCACGCTGTAGACAGCTCAGATAAGTGTTTCTTGAAGATTGACATGTTGTTCCCAAGTCTCTTGTCTAATTAACGACCCAAAACATTATTCTACTGAAGGTGATGGCAGTACTCACTTGACATCAAAGGGAATCAACAGTCACCATTTTTTTATGAAGAATTATTTTTACCATGTGATTAAAAAAAGCAAGACAATTCATAATGCATCATGTGGCAGCACTTTGTCTGTAGGCGATGGCAGACTCCAGTTCCATAGTGCCTCAGAGGTTCCACCTGAAGCCAAGAGATCAGCTCAATACTGAGGTTGCAGATCCTGGACCAAGTTACAGTCACCTCCAGAGATCCCAGCTCTGACAGGAATCCCATCCTGCTGTTCAACAGGCAAATATGCTAGAACACTGAGGAGCTTACAAACTAAATAGACAGGCAAAAAAAAATCTCCATTGTGCAGATAAGAATTGAGGCACGTGCAGAACTGGCTCCCCTGAGCTGGAACCGTTGAGCTCCAGTAAAGCAAGGGAAAGATCCTCAGGTTTATTGCTGCAAATCCAGAGGGACTATTTGGATGCAGATGGCACATGGTCCTTCATGATAAAAATTTTGCATGGATCTCTTGGCTTTATACTGTCTTATGTCATCTCTAAAATAGAGAAAACAATATAGTGACAAACCTCCTTTCTCCAAATTCTGTGTCTAGTGCTTTGTTTGTCAAAGAGTATAACTAAAACTAGCTTAAAATCATGGCATAAATTCTTCAGTGAAAGAAGCAAAAAATTGGGGATTACACCTGAGTCTGGGAAGTTTTGGCTCCCAAACAAGTGGGAAAAAAGGGAAATAGTCATAACCTTAAAATTGTGATTATATTAATTACCATTCACCAGACAAAATGCTAAACAATTATATCTGTAGTGTCTCTATGGCCGGGAATTGGGGTGGAAATGGAATCAGGTAGGACAAAATTTTCCTCCTCCACATCCCTGTAATTTGGATTTTAGGCAAGGAAATATTTTTGCATGGTTTATTTAGAGTTGCTGCTATATAGATATCTGCTACTTCAGTCATAGTATGGTAAGATAACTCTGAATGAAAGCTTCCAGCGTGAAGCCAAACCCCAGACCATGTTTTGTATTTTAATGAAGATTCTTTCACAAAGTATTCTGTTATGGATAGTAAGATAGTAGCAAAAAATGCACTAAACAGGAGAGATGGGAAGATAGCCAACTGTCTATACCAGAAGATTTTCAAAGTACAGTAAACAAATTATTAAGCACACTTCTCTGGCTTGATGCCAACCTATACTCTAGGGAACTGGTCAAAGGATGGATCATGAAAAGCCTTTTTGGGAGCAGCTAAATTCTACAGCTGTGGTCTTTGTTTTTCTAGTACTTTGCAAGAACAGAAGGGGGAATTACGAAAGCGTCTATCGTACACTACCCATAAGCTGGAAATGCTTGAAACGGAATTTGATTCTACACGTCAGTACCTTGAAATAGAATTGAGACGTGCTCAGGAGGAACTTGAAAAAGTGACTGAAAAGCTGAGAAGGTTAGTAACTAACTTTTTGAAATAAACAGTTATTAAGAATTTACAAGAGACTGTATTAAAGACATTTGTAAGTAAAAATAAGCATAGTTGCAATCATGCATAATTCATTATTTATTGATTACATATCATGTTTTGATATTGAACATATATATTTCACTTATCTGAATATATTTTACATGCCACATGAAGTTATTTACATGTGATATGTAAGATGTCTCCATATACTAAAAGCAAATATATGAAAGAAATACACCTATATAGGTACATATATGGCGTTGTTTATGTGTAAACCTATGTGTGGATTAGTGCCACATTGTGTTACAAATACAAAGGTTATAAACACACTACATATATATGTGCTTATACTGCATATATACAGGCAAATCTTTTTTTAGTGACTTTGCACATTTTCTGTTGTTACTCTTCATTGCACTGATACAAGAGAATAGAATTTGGTCTTCATCACTCAAAGCTGAGACTATGTTCAACTCAAATAATATTAAGATATTTCACATTATGCTATAGCAAATAATTTCCTTTTTAGTCTCAAGTAGAATGGAATGATACTGAAAAGCTATTATTTAAACTGTGGTGTAGTGCTGTTGTAAATTGGGGACCCGGTTAATATTAATGACAAATTATGTTAAGCATGCACTCCTGACATTCCTGGCAGTGACTAAAATTGTCTGTAGTCTAGCTTTAAATTTATCAGTGATTCTTAATGTCTATTTTTTTCATTTGTTTGCAAAACTTCTGATACTAGAATTATCCATTTACACAGGAATGTATTTGCATGTCTTGTCAGACTTTCCTAACCTGATGTTTTAATGGAACTGTTTGATTTACTTCACTGGATGAGTCTAAATTCAGAACAAATCATTCCAGGGCTATACCCAAAGAAATATTTTTCATTTCTTCCAGAAGGGAAAAGCCAAACCAAAACAAAGGCAGAAAACACCAATAAACAGAGTCAACCAAACCATTTTCTGCAAATTTTAAACAGAATGAATATGTAACATCATAATTTAGGAAACATCCTAGTGTGGTCTTATAACTTAAATGCTTCCCTAATTTGGGATGCTTCTTAAAGCTAAAATATGCAGGTCACACAGTGATTTTGAAATCTACACATGTCTATTAAGAGCAGGCTGAGATTCTCCATATAATTTTCTTGTTAACAATATTTTTCCTATCATTTCACTTAGAGCAGAGCCATTTAAAGTAACTTCATTCTTGATCTAATTTTGCTCTGATACATTCCAGGACAGGGAACACTGGTACTCTTTTTTTTTTGGAAGCATTAATTCAAACAGCTGTCATAAAGCAGCAGAGGGGCTGACCCTCCCACTTCTATTACAACAAAGGGGCTTCCTAGACAGTAGGAAGCCTCTTATCAACTTCACTGGGCTCTAATGAGTTAAGCACCCTTTGAAACTCAGGCCAAGTGCTCACTGCAAAGTCTAGCACTCATACCCAAACATCACATTAGCAGAACTGACTTTCCAATATTCTAATGGAACATTGTGCCATATTATGAAGAAAACTTATATTAAAAATTATGTTTCAGGCAGGTGATTACTCCCCTGAAGACATATCATAATGGAAGCCAAAAATATGTTACGAGGTGAGCTTTAAAAATGTTTCTATTGAGAATAGCAAGGCATACTGCAAGTTGAACAACTAGATTTCTCAACCTGGAGAAAGATAATGTCTGAAAAAAACCCTGTCATCCAAAAGCATGTCAGCAACATGTCACAGAGGAAAACCAATATGAGAAAAACAAAGAACTAGAATTAGTTTCAATAATGTGTCTCTTCCTTTATTCGCTGCACAGGGAGAGAAATTCAACTCCCTCTAAATAAATAAGCCCTGTGTAACAAGATCCCACTTGCATACTAGAGAACATTTCTGTTATTAAGTTTCCATTACTGTAAAGTGCAAAATTTTTCCAAGAGGCTGAATGGCCATTCTTTTCTAACCCTTTTTGAAAGTCTTTGTCTTAATTTGTCCAGAATTACCTGTGTTGCTGCTAGACCTCCCCTCTCTTACCCAAGCAAGAAGGTGACTCATGTGGCTCAATGGTCAAGTTTTCACCCTCACTACAAACGTTTAGAAGTAGCCTCTTTCTTTTTTTTCCCCAGTGTGAGCAAAAGCAGGACAGTGCTGCTGAGTGGGTTTGAAAATATTAACTGTAAAACATAAGTTCAACTTTGAAAAGTGACTGTAAAGAAGTTGGGATTTTCATACACCTCACAGTAGTCCTTTATCTGACATGATCATCGAGGCTTTTATGAATTAAAATTTTTAAAAAAATTCAGAAACCAATCTTGGAACTAAATCTGAACTCCAGAGATCACATTGTGTTTCCTTCTTGAGCCCCTACTCTGGGTAACAACTTGTTGAGGTCCCCACCCTATCTTAGAACCAGAAAACAGGGTTATTGCAAGGCACGAGAGGTAAACCCATACAAGCATATATTTAGCACTGAGATTAACCCCCAAACATAATTGTTTCACCATAAGCAGGACATTTCACAGACTGAAGGGGTGTTCACCAGAAATCCTGGGGGAAAAACTCACTTGTTTTCATATGGATGTTGGTGTAACTTACGATAACTGAGAGATAAAAGGTTTTTTTAACAAGAAGTTGCTACTTTAACAGTCACTCTTCAAAGGTAACTGTACTCTGAAAGAAATTTGTTTCTGTAAAGAAAGTCAGCCCAAGCCTGAGTTTTACTTTACATATATTTCATGGCCTTAAGAGAGTTTGAGACTCAGGGGAAGCAAAGAAACAGAGGCTTTTGCAGACTTCCTCTTCCGTGGTGATCTGCAGTCTTAGGGAGGAGCGTCTTGTCTGCATTTTTCATTAGGCCCCAATTTGAGCAGGAGTCTAAACATGCATTTAATGGGTGCAGATACATGCACCTCAAGTCACATGGGTATCACCTAATAATAAAAACAACACAAAAATCCATCAATAAATGATAATAAGTTATTGACTCACATGAGTTTATCCTTGTAGCACTTTCACAGGATAGTGAAGCTGACATACTCTTCGCTTTATTTACAAAGCCAGATTTACAACACTGAAATATTTCATACCTCACAATATTCAGGCTACCTGGGTGTCTGTTTTCTGCAAACAGGGCTAAGTTACCATTTGGTCATCTGATCATTTTAAAATTTTAATAATTTTCCCTGCTCTTTATTTCTCCTTTGTTTTATTTTAGAATTTAGCCCAAAGATTGATCTGCCTCTGTTCCTCTTTGAACACTTTCTTCCCTTTATTTCTGGGTCTATTTCTCTCCTTGCCACCTACATTTGCTGATGCTTCTTTTGGCACAGTGAATTTCCAGTTTGGGTTTGCTTATATATGCATGTGTATGTGCTTGTGTATGTGTGTACGTGTTTGTGCTTATTTTGACTACTTTTGCATACTATTCTCAATAGAAACACTTTTTGAAGCTTAATATCCTACTTACTGTGGATTTTTTTTTATATCTGATTTGATTTGACTTTACTAGGAGGCAGTCAATTTTTTCCGTGCAAAATAAACGTATTAGAGAAATAATGTTTGTGGGCTACTTTCTCTTAAACACACAACAGATTTGATAGGCAAAAGCAAAAGAAGTTACAAGCAGACAAGTAGATCATGATAATCTGTTGCAAAAACCTCCTACCATCATCTAGGCATGGAAGTGTTGTCATTGAAAAACAATTATATTAATGGTAATCAACCTTTCCATCATCCATATCAAGAGAAAGAGTGACAGCAGAAGCTGAGGAGTAAACCCAGTGACACATTGTCACCATCACAAGTCCGATATTCAAGTAGCAATTACTATTGTTTTTATTCATGGTCTCAAAGTTGCAGAAAGGTCTCCCTTGAGCCGTCCACATAGGTCAGACCCACTGCAGAGCAGAATGGGTTAGAGAGATGCCTAAGCTAGAAAAGCTCTGAATCAACTTTTTTCCCCTCTTTTCTTTCAGGATTTTATACAGATACTTTCGAACCCATTCAATCCCTTGCAGGTGCTAAATGTTTAAATCAGTTTTTACACCACCTCTACTTGAGCCATGAGCTGTCTGGGCACAATGCAAGTTTAACCTGTTCTATTTTGCTTTACTAGACAAAAAATGCAGACCATGACAGAGAAGATACTGGGACACTTCTGGTCTCTGCCAGCAGGCACTATTTTATTTTTCTAAATCCTTACTTCCTACACCACAGCACTCAGCCCTACCAGCAAAACAAAATATTTGTGCTGAGTAGCTGCAGGCAAAGCCATTGTAACCTTCCTTGTTTATACTGTTTTATCAAGATCGTGCCTGCCTTCTCCTGTGACACAAAAAACTGGCTACAGAGTACCCTGAGATCTGTCTCTGTTGTGTTGACAGCTAAATACTTTTGAAAATCCCAAGTACACCTAGAGCTGAAAAATAAATGTCTGTAGAGAGCCTTAGTGATAAATGCTGTGAGGATCATGGTCAATGCAGAGAACTGTAAACTTCAGTCAATCCTTTAAGTCACCTGGACATGAACACAGTGGCACTATGAGAACTGCTGAGCAATGACCTAGTCTCATAGTACAAGTCTCACAGATTTTCAGCCCAATTATATCAACACCTTAGCAAGCACTCTTACCACAGATCCTCCTCACAGGGAGGAAGTCTCTCCTCAGCAGCTCTGTAAAATGTAGGCAACATTGAAACTTCACCCAGGCTTACAATGAATGTTGGAAATGGCTGCCCTGAGTCTGGTCTGACCCTTGGTACCCTGAGGATTTTCACCCATGGGGATGTTATTATTTATATCCACAGAGCAGATGTCCTTGGCACGGACATTCCCTCTCAGGTCCGTGCAGCAGATGTTGTTGTATTGCTGGGAGCCCCAGTCAGAGCTCTTCATGCCTCAAGAGGGGCACTGCAAGCCACTGGTCTCCCCTGAATGGAGAATTCTGATCCTTTAATTGGAAAGAAAATCTCCATGGCAACTGAAGCTGGGAGAGACTTGAAGCATCATGTACCAGGAATGGATGGGCTGGACCCTTTGATTCACAGCCGTGGCATGATTCAAATACAGATCTTCATTTCAGTTTCAACAGCCACTCTAACTAACGAAATGATAAATCCAAGACACTTCTTTAATCACAGTCCTGATCACCACAGAAAATACACTCAGATCCAGGCTTCTCAGAGGATGTGCCTTTCTGCTGTATATATGCGTATTTCGTCTGAGTGAATAGTGAACACACTTGCACATTACCTAAAATCAGCTCACTGCTGAAAATACTTTGACCTATTGATCAGTACAAACATACTGATTTATTCAAACTTTTCACAGCTGAGCTTCTGACATTTGCTTTACATTTGTAATACATCCTGCTGAGGTGATGGGTAATAATAAGACCAAGGAGCTACTCTCCTTACCTTTGTGAAGAGAAAGGCACAGCTACTACCAAAATAGTAATGTTTTTCCCACAGGCTGTTCAGTTTATTCATTACAATACTAAGATTACTAACCTAAGGATGCACAGGCTGAAACTTTTCTTTGGTGTATCGCTCTGGAATAAGCAGGGAAGCCTCATTTTGTGAGTCCATTCAATCCTTAAGTGCTGCTAAAAGAAAAGACCCATCTAAGCTATCTAAATACATTTCCTGAAGAAAGATGTGTTTAGGTCTGGAGAATAGGCAATTCCTTAAACTTTGGTTAAAAGAAAGAATATTTTCTTCTAAGTCATAATGTTGATGCTCACATATTGCTACAGTCATTAGGATTCTGCTGCAATTGTTTTTATTAAGAGAGCTCCACGATTTTTTTTCTGCTCCCTAAGCTCAAGCTTCCTCTTTAACGTATTATTCCTGAGCCTGATGTAAAGCTACAATTTCCTTGTGCAAGATCCTAGGCTGCATGCAAGTGCAGAATGGCCAACGAATTTTCACTTCCTGATGGAATTTGCTGCTAAATATAGTAAGCAAACATGAGAAAGAAGTTTGCTTAGGAAGCAGGTGGTAATTGCATTTCAAAGGCAACCACTGACTGGCAACAGGAGTGATAAATAAATAGATTTCAAATAATGCAAGCAAAGGTTTTGTACTGATGTGAAAATACAGGTAAAAAACAACATGAAAGACAATGCATTCAATTACATGATATCATCTTTGTTTTAGGATACAAAATAATTACCTAGCCTTACAAAGAATTAATCAGGATCTGGAGGATAAACTTTACAGAATGGTAAGTTAACATAACTGGTTTTTTTAATATATTATGGTTTTATGGTTCTTAAGTCATAGGAAAAACATTTATGTAGCTGTCACAAAAAAAAAATCCTCATGCTCTAAATGCAATTATGCTTAAAAAAGATATATGACTTTATCAGTATCATGATGTAGAGCTCAAGCTGTGTATGATGACATAGCTCCATCAATTTAAATGGAGATTGCCTTGACTGATGATCTGGCTGAGTAAATTGTACCTTTAAAATAATTCTGGTTAATTTAGCTAATAACTTCATGGGTTTTAAATATTTATATTTTCATTAAGTATCAAATTTAAATAAGGTAATCCAAGGTTTTCTCATGCTTCTTAGATACTTTCACTCAGCTTTTATTAAGTGATTTAATAGAGCTTGGATGGTCTGACTTTTAAATGCTGTCATAACTATCAATCTCAGTATATTAATTTCCAATCTGCATGTGTCTGCAATTGCAATGTCAATGTCACTGTCACAGGCCAATTAAAGCCAAGAGAGAAAAACACTTCACTGCTTATGGGCTCCACGTTGCCAGACACAGCACCACTGACTCAAAATAGATTTAAGATGTTAAAAAGAAATAGGAAGGCCCCTGGTGCCCTGGCTCATTGCTAATGCTGGTGGGACATCACTAGCAGGAATAAAATTATGGAGGAATGTAAGGATAATGTTTCAAGAGGAAAGAATGACAGTTTTGGACTTCCAAAGATCCTCAGACCGTGAGGGCAAACTGGCCTGCTGCCTCCTCTCCTGGCTCGGTGGAATCAGTCACTCCCAGCTCCCCTTTTGTGCAGCCCCAGACCCAACGTGGCTCAGGAAATCACAGTGCACACACAACACACAGTTTATAGAGTGTGGTCATAGTCTATGCCCACCTTTTAGATAAGTGTCATGTAACATTTGCATGGATGGGCAACTTGGAATGGAGGGAACAGATTATTGGGGGTTTTGAGTAAATAGGGACTATAGCAACACACAGGACAGACACCAGCCTTTAATAAGAAAGGGGAAACAAATATTTGAAAATGTCACTGTTCTTATCTCAGAAGCCCATTTAAATAGCTAACAATGAATAGGGGACTGATGCTTTTGCAAGTGGGTAACAACAGGGCAAAGTTACAGCTGGGTTTTAGCTGACATTTGTGCATAAATATATGTATAAACACTGTAAAAGCATAAATAACATTTGATCTGGGGTTATTGCTTTCTTTTTCCACTCTCCCTTTGTTACTTTTTCCTTTTAGACAAATCACTTCAGGATTTTGTTGTCATCTGTAGCCTAACATTTATTAGCTATGCGCTATAAGACATTAATAAAGTAGAGTCATTCAGGCTGGTAAATGAAATAAAAATAATAGAAACATAGGAAGAAGAACTTCAGAAAATCCATGTGTTTTTATCAGGTATTTCAGATCAAAGCAAAGAATTTTTAAACTGCTGTTTGAGCATCCACTTAAATCCTTGAGAAATTATTTCAGAGCACAGCACAGAAAGAACAAAAACTGGTCCTGTGGAGCACTGTACCTTTCTTTATCCCACTAATAAGACAGTCATTGAAGATAGCTTTAGAGGCTTGAAGAAGATCAACCAGGCTCTGTACACCACTTAACTCCAGACTGCTTTGCTTTCTGAAACATTGAAACTGAAGACACAAAACAAAACCAAACAAATGTCAAATGGAAACTCCATCAAAGGAAAGAGATGAGGAAAAAAGTACTGTATGTGATTTAGATAAGCCAAACATTTCGATTTTTAGGGCATTCCAAAAGCCCTCAATACTTCAGAGAAAGTTGAATTAAATAACGGTTGGTCTGATTAATCAACAGCTTATGGAGGACTAGGCTCTTGGAAACCTCTCTCTCCCTTTCCTCATTAGAGGAACAGCTGTGTGTATACATTTTTTCTTTCTTTTGTCTAATTTGCCAATCTAAAATCAAACACCTTTGATTTCTCTACTTTTACACAAACCATGTGTTTACTTTCTCCCTCTCTCCTCTCTCCCCTTCCCTTTGTATATACACATGTATATGCCCAGAGACACATGTTCTTACGCAAGTTTTGACAATTTAATGTGTTCAAATGCAACAAGTAACAAAAAGAAGACCCCCAGGCAGTGGTCCCTTGCTCCTCCTGCCTGCAGATAACCTGGGATGCTCCCAGGAGACAGTTACTCCCTGCCTTAAAAAGTGACCCACAACTCCCCATCTCCCAGTGACTGGCCCCAGCTCATCACGACTTATTTAGGACTCCACCTTGGCCTTCCTCTTCTAATATTTTTGGGTAGCCTGAATATTGAAGCCTTTCATGCCTGCTATTAGTCTAAGGGATGTTAAAGAATAATCATTTATTCATCAGCAGTTACAGAAAAGGAGCTGATGTAGCAGTTATTTTTCTTCAAGGCTCTGCTTCCTTTTGGGTGCTAATTTATAAAATATTTAAAATTATTTGAAAGCACACTTCTGATCACAGCAAATGGTATCCAACTGAAACCTCTGTCACATCAGAACCGGAAGTATAAATATAAAACATAAACCACAGTGTCTGATTTGGCTAAAAGCTAAAAAAATACAATTGTGGAATTGGGAAAATTGTTGCATTAAACTGGGCAAGACAAAACACACGAAGCAGCAGAGGAGCACAGAACTAAAGTTCTTTTGTCACTCCTCATAGAACTCCTGTTCTTACCACAGTTGGAGTCTTCAGCTGGAAAAGATTTCTTTGGTGTTGTAAGCACTGGTTAAGCAGTGGAATATACAGGCTGTCTTCATAAATAATTAATCCTTATAGCCCTTTTCTCCATTATTATGTGGGAAAAGACTAAGCAGAGTCCTCTCACTATGATTCCATTACGGGACTGTTCAAATTAAGAACTTTTTATAATATTTAGTTCCAGTTATCATCAATAATCTCCACTTCCCTTTACACTTGTTTGATTTTTCGGGTCATGCTCTGCCATGGTCTTGCTGCTCATGAACAGCAGTTACAAGTAGATTATTCAAGTCATCCCAACCACATGTTAAGAAATCCTTTATATGATCTCAATCCAGTTCAATATATGATCTTCAGTGGAATTAAGGATGTATTTTAAAAACGTTCTGAACTTTCAAGGCAGTTAGTTCTGTAATTTTGCCTTTAATGCCATAAGCCAGACTTTTAATGGTATCTACACTTAGAAAGAACTGGTACCTAATAATAGCTGCTTAATAAACCCAACTGCTAATGAAAATTGCATCCATGCCTCCTCCCCGATCTGTATTTTGAATGTTCTTGAAAACACAGTCTCAGACTCCAGCTGCAAAAAGCTCAGAAGACCTTATTCTCCAGAAACACCCTAAAATATGTCTCGTAACTGGAAAGTCTGAGATATAAATTGCTGGATGGTATTAAGCCAATATAAGCCAAGCCAGCACCAGCCCTCTGCACACAGTGAATTATGCATTTTAGTGTCTGTTGAGATGAAAACTCTTACATTTTTACAATAAAAATTTACAAAATTTACAGCAAAATTTTTCTGTAGAACTGTTAGAATATTAAATGTTAACATCTGATTTTTCATCTACATTAAGGCAGACTGGGCATGAGACTCTGCCATAAAGTTGGAAAAAATTATTATTAAAACCAGTAGTAAAGAGAGATTTGTGTTAAGGATGATCATGTCTGAAATGCTGCATTATCTGAGCACAGCACTGATTTTTATCCTGTTTCTGCTTCCACCTATGAGCTGGAGGAGGACTAAGAGGTACAACAAGTACTTTATGCTCCAGGTTATTAAGAATTATTTATCCAGCTCTTGAATATCTGGGGTTTTCCAGTCTACTGGTCATAATATATACTTAAGCATCTCCAGTTGGGAAAATCCAAACATGAATTAAATATGAGCTGGGCAATTTTGAGCGGTGCTCTGAGACTTTGTGTCAGGGGAATGTTATTTTAAAAGAAGCAGATTGCTGGGTATTCAGGACAGAAAGGTAAAGAATATGGACAGTGGTGAGGAATCTGACAAACAACTTCAATCAGGCATTAAAAACATCTAACTACCAGCAGTATGGATATGGAATTTGAACCAGTCACTAAATTGCACTGAATCTCCTATGACAGCTACCAGTCACACCCCCAATATGGTTTAAAACACAAGTGAAAGATTAAAAAAAGGGAGAGAAATCCTGTTTCTCACACAAACATAAGGAAAACAGAAGCCCAGCATCTCCAGGTTCTTGCACGGAGCATGATGACTTCAATGGTGACTTTGAACAGTGATTTAAAGCACATCTTTTTCATTTTCTTTCCTTTATGAAGAAGTTTCTCCCCCTCCCCCATGTCCCATGAAAATCAAATAGAGATGACCTAAATATATTTAAAAGGATTTGCATCCCAAAGACAAGAAAAGTTTAGTCAGCTCAACCTGACAGGCTCATTTACTCACATTCAGTGAAGACAGCTGTGAATTTCAAGAGAAATTTATATTGGTTGGTTAGTTAAGGCAGAGAAGGTCTGTACTTTGTGGACCAAACAACTGTGAAACAACATTTCTAAGGAAGGAAATGACCATGAATGCCACAGAAACAAGTAATTTATATAAATAGCAGTTGAAAAAATGTATTTCTAGGAGGACTTCAGGTTACAGGGTTTTATGCTTACAGGCATTTTGTGCTAAAGATCTCCATCTCTCACTAACTCTTTTCACACTCATTTTCCAGGTTATAAAATATTGCCATAGGCAATAGGACCTGCACACATTAACACCTGTAGCAACTACACAGGCTCAGACTGAGTAGTTCCATTAGTTTCGCAGTCAAATAAATGAAATCCCCTGGATAACTGGGGACATGAGCATGAGCACACAGGCTTTTAGATATTCTCAGTCCTTTCACTCTCTCTGGACAGAGATTCATGCCCCATTTTTACCCTGTTGTTACATGGTTGGTAGGCCAATCCTCTTCCCAAGAGACACATAAGACAGACCAGCCATTTCTAATTGCTCTACATGAATATGACATCGACTGTTCTGGAAACTGCTTTCCATTTTTTTCTGAAGGCATTGGACAGTTCTTCTGCTCTGTCTCTTCCTCTTAGTAGGACATCTTCCATGAGTAGGAGCAACCCAAGGAAGCTGAAAAGAAACAAGGGACACTTCTCACTTCCAAAATTGTATCTGTTGCATGATGACAGAACTCTTTCTTTCTTAACATATGTGTTACCTGTTGGCCACTGATACACGTTTGTTATACCTGATATTTTCGATAATTTTCTTCATCATGGTTTGGTGTCTCAGGACAACTCTGTCTCTCAGGACAACCCCTGGGGATACCATCTTGACAAGACGGGAATAGAAAAAGCTGTTGTTTTCAAAATAGCTGAAAACCGCCCCGCCGAAATCTGTGTGGGATGTGGGTATCTTTGACCTGTGCCTTCCTTGTAAGTGCCTTGGTTCTTTGTGATTATCTGCGAATTCACCACAATGAAAGGAAAAGCAAGAACAAGAATAAGCCTGAAAAAGTTTTCTGTAGCAGGCATTTCACATCTCAAACTCCTTCATGAAAGCTGGTGAATGTGGAAAACCAGGCGTAAAATACCAACTTGTCTTGGCCAAGGAGCAAATTTCTGAATAACTTATAGGTCTTCTCTATCCAAATTCGTGGTCTACAACAAATATCAAAGGACTTCCAAGAGAGAGAAGGAGTGACGGAAAGAGAGAAAGAAGAGAAAGAAAGCAAGTGAAGGAGAGAAAGAAAGAGAGAGAGAGAGAAAGAGAGAAAAAGAAAGAGAGAAAAGAAAAAGAAAGAGAGAAAGAGAGAAAAGAAAAACAGAGAAAGAAAGAGAGAGAGAAAGAAAGAAAGAGAGAAAGAGAGAAAGAAAGAAAGAAAGAAAGAAAGAAAGAAAGAAAGAAAGAAAGAAAGAAAGAAAGAAAGAAAGAAAGAAAGAAAGAAAGAAAGAAAGAAAGAAAGCGAGAGAGAAAGAGAGAAAGAGAGAAAGAAAGAAAGAAAGAAAAAAAGANGAATTATTGAGATAAAACAATCACTTTTGTGAAGTGAAAACTCATAGAAGGCTGGAGAAAGATGGATTAGTATATTGTCATGTTCTAATTGCATACCTTGTGCTCACTAAAGGTATGAAGGATCTTCAACATCATAAGATTTTTTTAATTATTATCACGAGTGGCATGTACCTCAAGCAGAATCCTCTTTGCTCACTATAGGTGTAATATGTAATCATGGACTTTTTTCTATTTCTTTTTTCCTCCAGAAGCAAACATTTCTTCCTTCAACCTACTGTCACTAACACAGCCTCAGGAGATACTATTACATTGACTTCAGGGAATTAGTATCAGTCAACACCACCTCTATTCCCTCCAGCTATAATTTATTTAGCATTTTATTATCAAGCGGGACTCTAACCTAGCAAGGCATGCCATTGATGTGAAATGTGGCAGATGATAGGTACATGGAAAGAATATAAGCACATTTTGTCAACTTCTTCTGTACTGCTAGTAGAAAGAGCACAGGCTGTGAAGCTGACTATCCAGCTTAGAAAGGCTTTCAATAAGCTTAGAGGGAAGATACCTTTTTCAAGTGTAAAAGCAATGCTATAGGAGACAAAGAAGTAGATGGCAATTAAAACTATCCTCTGTCTTCCAACAAGTTGGTCCTGCTGTCAATGGGGTTACATAATGAACTGATTAAGTTCATTTATAAACAGCAGATCCTCAGTGCTGCTAGTTTCCTAAAGAACTGGTCCTAAGTCAGCAAAATAAAACAGTTGTAAACTGGGAATAAAGTTTTTGCTACAGAACATATCCAGTGCCTGGAGCAAAGTCCTGAGCACTTGAAAAAGATGAACAACCACCTAATTCCTGCTTAGAGGAGCAAACAGGTCTGTCCAGTGATCCTCTATTCATCCATATTTTATATCAAAGAGTACATCTAAGCAGAACTCAGGCCAGGAATGGCAGGACCCTTCCCCAGCTACAGCCAGGTTTGTTTGCATTCACTGAATTTGGATAAAGTATCCCTGTTTATAACTTAAATTGGCTGCTGTATTTCCATTCCAAAAATGCTGGATAAGAGGTGACAGGTGCCTTTACCCTGAGTTCATGTTAGACACACTGTATGCATAGAACTGAGAATTTCAATATTTCCAGATGACATTGTGACAAGAAGACCTTTAGCAGGAGGTGCAGGTGTAAGCTGTTTTTATTGTAATGTCCTTTGACACAGTGTATGCCATGGAAGCTGGCATTATTTCAAATTAGGAGCAAATCCCCTGCAGTTGTCAGTGCTAAGTTATATGAATTGACATACCCTGCTCAGTCAATGTATGTTTGCCCCCATGGAGAAACAGTAAAGACTGACACCAGTACTCATTTGTACCAGGAAAAAAAGTAATCATCCTGAGTATCTTTTACAAATCACTTGCAAAGAAGGCATGCATTTACTTCACAAGCAGCACCTTGACAGCACTTTGCTAAACAGATTTCTTTCTGTGATACGTTATTAATTATACACCAGTGTCAAAGTTTTTTTTTCCTTTTACTGCTATGGAATTACATTTCAAGCCTGTGACATGGGGTAGTCAAGGAAACAAATATTTATAAGACCTTTGCTAGTACAAGGTTGAGAATGATATTAAGAGCAAATCATTCTTCAAGTGAAATGCCATTGAGCATAATATCAAAATCCTCAGACAAAACACTATAGCCCCACAATGTTATCTTTAATAAAATAAGACTGTTTGTAAATCAAGAAGAGAAGTCATATTCTGCTGTAGGCCATTTTTTAATCAGAAACAAGTGTTGTTTACTAAAAGGATAAATTTTATAATTTAACACTGATGGACAAATTAGATTGGGTCAGCTATTCTTACTTGAGGCAATACATCATTTATCAGAGAAAAAGATGCTGCTTATTTCCACATCTCTGCTTTCAAGAATAGATATTTTAAAGTGTTATGAGCACAGAAGGTGCATTGGTAGCATATCCATTTATCCAATTCCTCTGATCTATCATAAAAAGAAGAAAATGCCAAGCTTGAACATCACAGTATGAATTATATTCTCGTAGTTTTATTTTATCAAAAGGTCCACAGGAATTAGAAAAATGCATTCAATAAGGACATCTTTGCATGGCTAAACTCTATCTTTCTCCTCTTACAACTCTTTTAGCAAAGGGGGAAAGTGGATTATAAAAATTCCAGCTGACACATAAGTCTCTTTCCTGAAAAAATACCTTTATTGCTTTGTCTTTCCCTTGGTCTTCTTGAAATCCATCCCTACTCTAACAGATTTTTCCCCCTCATTCAAGCCAGAATTTTTTATCCTTTATAATTTGGAATACCCTTCCTTCTTTTTGGACTTGCATCTTGAAAACAGTTGACAAAGTATACACAAGTACATTGAAGTGTCCAGTGAAATATTTTCTTAACCCTCTTTTCTTTGCTTTCTGTGTCTTCCCTCTGATATCTTCATTCTCCGTGAATGCATTTGACAGCAATTTTCTGAAGTGACTTGCTGGTCATGTATTATGAGGATTTCACTGTCTGCTCTATAAATTTGTTGGATCGTCTTAAAATTGTTTCCTTCCTAGCTGTATTTTAAGTCTTGCTGCCTCTATACAATTCTTAATTATTGCAGAACGAATGTATGGAGAAATGCATCTCTTTTTTTGGAAAATTATTAATATCCTAAATTTTCACGTGTCTACAGAATTTTTTCAATGGTCTTAAATTAACTAAATTCTCACTTTTGACTTTTCTTCTCCAATGTACCATAGAATAATCTGGCATAAGAAGGATTAGAAAAGACTCAATTTAATTATATGCTCTGTCTGAATAAATACAATTCAATTAAGGAAGATGTGATTATTAAATCTAAAATGCATTAGCATGCATCAATCAGCTATATGAGCTTTAAATTAATAAATAGTTCTTTCACAGTTAACCAACTACTAGACAGAGAATCAGAATTAAAACCTCTAATAAAATTAGCCCAAGTCTCTCAATGCATTTTTTAAAGCATAATTTACTGAATGGATCTTTATAAATCAACTGTAGTAATTTAAATGAAGTTCGTTCCGATATTGGGTGATGTTAACGTGGTAACAGATCCTGTTTTGTCACAAAATCCAGTTTTCTGTGTTTTGGGACTAACTGAAGAGAACACAGCACAGCATTGGCATGTTTCTGTCTCAAATTACCTGATACTTTGTGGTTTCTATCAAAACTTCTGGTACTTTCGTATTTAAATATTTTAGCTATTTTTCTTTCAAATTTCTGGTGGGGATACAGAGAGATGTCAAAGAATTCAGTGAATACATTGACAAAGGATGCCTAATGAAGTAAAACTTTAATTTCTATAAAAGATGCCAGAAAAGCAGATTAAAGGCTATCAGAAACGTTTAAAGTTACCAATTATTAAATCTATCTTATTAAAATAGATTTAATTTCTTCTCATAAGGTGGAACCATTCAATACCCAACTCAGGATGCTAACAAGGGGTGAGGAATTCAGTTCTGTTAGATCTCCAAAAACAGCCTAGTAAGAAAATGTGAAGAATTCAAAATATGGCCATGTCAACCTGCTGTGCTAAGGTTTGCCACATGTAAAGCTCAAGCAATCTGACTTTACGGGGTTGACATGAGGAGAAAGCTGAGCAAGCAAAACTCTCCCCTATAGATTCCCCAGGGGTGCTGATTCCCCTCTGTCCTTGTCTGGAGTCCTGGGACAAGCCCACCCTGCAACCAGGAGAGACCCATGTCAGCATGTTGGAGAAAGCACAACTTTTGCTCCTCAGGCTGAATGGCTTTGCTTACTCAGTCCTTTTTTTTCCTTTTTTCTTTTTTTTCCCCAGTTACATATTCTTCCTAAAGTGCACTGGGGAGGGAAGTGGACTATAGGCAAGAGAGGTATCAACAGTCCCACACGACACTCTATGCCAGGGAAAGCATCTGTGCCCTCTTCCCTTCCCAGAGTAACTGGAGAATCATCTCCCCATTAGATGATTCCCCAGTATCTGCTCTGCTGCTCTGTGAATTTTCATACTGTTATATGAATGTATATTCATCTCAGTGTTCCCAGTTACAGTGATGCAAGAGCTCAGTAAATGTAACACCAAGGGAAGAAATTTCATTTGAACAAGGCTAATTTTACTCCTTGGTGACACATGTAATTGGCTTTATCTGCTGCAATGAGATTTTTTCATAAGCCCTCACTACATGATCTTCCTCAGATTTCCACTGCTCAACTTCCAGGAATTTTTCTTTTGGCTAAATAGCCAGAGATGAAGAATAAAGATTGAGAATATATTCCATGAGGAAGAAGAAATACAGCTCAGAAGCCTAGTTTTTCCAACATTTTAACTACATATACTCTTCCTTAAGCTGATTTAACACAATCCTAAAGGCTCAGAGATTCGAACAGAGAAATTTGAATGGTAATTCCCCCACAGGTGCTAATGCCAGCTAGCTTTATTGTCTCTAAAAGACTTCCCAGCAGACTGCTGGAAGACAGGAGCCATTCATACAATTCCTGGTCAGAAAACCTTCCTATATGACAAGGAAAACAGAATAGAAAGCAAGAAGAGAGCTGATAACTAGACAGGTGGGTTTAGGTGGCGAATTTGGGCTCTGTGGAATCCTCATCCACTTGCTCTGGGGAAGAAAAGCTGCTTGGTTTAGCTATAGTCATACAAAGCAGAGGAAAGTCCTGTCTGTGGAACTGGTGAGCCATACCAGCCAGGCATCAACCTAGATAACAAAAAGGGGGTTCAAAGGCAAAAATAAAATATTCTTATTTGTCATATAATCAAGGTGCCAAGGATTAAACCAATCCAGTTGCTAAGATGTATGAAAAGAGACTCTCTAGCTGCCTATATGTCAGCACTAAGAACATAGTAATAAACTAGCAGATTTGGAAGCAGTCTGTATGCCCTGGTGCCAGATAATGACTTCAGCTCATGGACAAGACTTTAGCAACTAGGATGGTTAACTGAGCTTGTTTGGGATAGATCAAGTGGATTGCAGAGCTTGAGAACAGCACTGTATTTTGCCTGGCAACTCTAAAATAGTAGTCTTGAATACTCCTCAATTATTAATAGGCAGCAGAGGCAGATCACGTGCCAGTCTGTGCCTGCAACAGGCCACGTAACACTGCAATGAGTTGTGCTGTATGTCTGTAAACAGCTATTTGTAGCACACAGGAGGAAAAATTCTGTCAGCTTTGGCATTAGCAACCTATGCTGATGGTCACTTACAGCTAGTACAGAGCTCTTTAGAAGTGGTTTAAAAAATCGTAATAACAATTTGTTGATTATGAAAATGCTGCATTAAACATGAAGGAATCCTCTCCTCACCTTCATTATGATAAACGCAGGGACTCATCTTTGAACTGAGTTGAAGTATAAGGGAAAGAGATCATGAATTTATTACATTTGATATTGGTACACCGAATAAATTCCCAACCAATGATATATGTTTTCAATGCAAAAGACTGCATCCTGCAAAACTGATAATTATTTTGAACCAAAACATCTGGGATTTAAGATTTTAAACACTTAACAGTCACTGGTCACATTGCTTCGTTAAAAAATATCTCACATTTAGGAATAAAAGACTAGAAAATTATTATTAAAAAACTTTAGGAGAAGAAATAAAAATTGCTGCATAAAATACAAGCTGTACAGGCATCAAGTGGAAAGAAGAACTGATAGCAGTCAGTACCAGTTATAAGGTCTGAAATGTAAAGGATAGGTAAAGGACACATTGCTTCTCAGGAAAATGAATATAAAATAAATTTGGAGAAATTAGGCATAATAATGCAGCTGAAGTTCATATAAGTAGAAGAAATTTAAACAATGACTTTGGGGAAAATCAGATAGTTCTATATCATGAGATAACAAAATATTTTGTAAAATATTTTGGCAGTAACTGAGGATGGTAGGAAACACAGACAACTAAAAATGGATGGTTTTTACTTAGAAACTCCTTGGAAAAAGTTTCAGGTTTTGAAATGACCCTATTAAACACACATTTAAAGTTTTAATATGTATTACTGAGAAATCCAAGAACCATGGTGAATTTCCAAAAGATTGAAAGAAAACTAGCATGGCCTTGTACAAAAAATGAAAATGCAATGAACAGTGAACTATCTTTTTTATTTTTTCCTAAATGCTTCCTTTTTGGCCACCTAATAGATTTTTAACAAAGTTAATAAAGCAAAGCAGTAGTTAGAACGTAAGACAAAACTTGCGCTTCATGTCTCCTAGCTTATTAATTAAGTATAAAGACTCAGCTAATCCCCAGGCTTCTCTCTCTTCTATAGATAGAAACACTTCTACAGTGTGACTGGCATCTTAAAACAGATGTCTAAGCACATGAGCACAAACATCATTTGGACACATCTCTTCCACTGACTAGGGAGTAGACAAGCAGTGTCATTTAAGTAGAGCAGATAGTCCACCCCCTTAAAAAGTTGTGCCATGAAATTTTATTTTCTTGGAAACAATGTATCAAACAGGGAAGAATAGCAAAACAATTTCTAAAACCAAGACAAGAGCCACTACTTAAGTATGCAGAGCTTTTCTCAAGGATGTGAAGATACCTCATATTCTAAATATGGCTTTCATATTTACTGTGCTCTATTTACTCTGCAGAATAAGTGTATACCTACCCAGTGCCAGGGCATTTATGATGAGAGTTTCAGAGGGTTTTCTTTCTACACATGTTATCTAAACATTGTAGTTATGTTCCAGGCATGATTCTCTAAGTTTAATGTCAATAAGTGCTTGGTAACATGCTGAGGTGAGAAGACATTGTCTTATATAGATGACAGTACAAGTAGCATCCCTAAACATACTCTGTTTAACAGTGTATGTCTGTGTTTAACAGTGTAAGTCTCATATTTTGCTCTTTCCTGGCCTTCCTCTTGTTGCAACAGTGCTATTTAAAACAAAACAATTCCTTTACTGGGACTTGATGGTTATAAAAGCTTTGATTATGAAGTGGAAATCAGATTTAACCTGAAGCAAACAAAGGCTTTGCAACACCTGAAGGGTGTCTCCATATCTTCAAGCCTGTGGATTTTAAACCAAAATCTAATGAGCTCTAAGGGCTTAAATCATCCTCTCCTCAACTGTTGGAGAAAATATCAGAAGAAGGTCATTTCTACAAAGTTCCTCTTAAAAATTTTCTGCGCCTCTGCACCTGCTCTCATCTTGGCTTGCAATCCTCCTTCTACCAAATACAGTAAAGACAGCTCAGCCTTGTAGCAGCATATTGGGTTTTGAAGAGAGTTGCTGTATTCCTATGCTGTGTGATGAGTTTTCAGTGTGTCCAAACATCTTTTCCCATCCTAGTCAGACTGTGTTCCCTCCTCCTGCATCAACAACAGATGCCCTAAGTAATTCTGCAGAGGTTTCCAGTACTGCAGGATGGCAAGCTCTTTGCTCATGATGTCAAAATTTGCTCACACAACTAAGAGGGACCAAGATTCCTGACACTGTCTTCTAAATGATTGACTTCTTAGGACTTTCTACTGTGCCATTACACTATCAAGTGAGTTTCAAACCATTATTCTCCTGAAGAAGAGGAGTGACAAGATCAGGTTTAATATTGTCAGTGTAGGCTTCGTAGTATAAATTCAATAGTTATTTTTAAACATAACCTTGCATCCACAGAATTCAATAGCAAAATTCTGAGGGGGAGGATATAGGAACATAAATCAACTTTCAGATGCAACTTTTTCGTGTTGAAAATCACTCAGTGATTGGATTAAAATACTTCTTTTAATGAGATCCACAACTTCATGTTCCAATCAGAAAGCTCCACCCCACATATCTCCTTCTGGAGTATGAAATGCTTTTATTGGCATATAGCTGTTGAAGGAAATAATAGTTGAAGGGTTTGTGGCAGGGGGTTGCTGATTTTTCTTTTTCTTTTTTTTCTTCTTTATTTTGGGGGTTGGCATACACTTTGTTTGTACAGCCTGGAAAAACCTGAAAATCCTTGTAAAGTTACATCACTTCTTGTGAAAACACCGTTTTTTTCACATTCCCTCTAGATTAGAAGTATACTCTATATCTGTCCTAGTAAAGAACAGAAGTCACCTGTGAGGAAGAAAGCTGAAGGTAGAGCATGAGGTGAACAAGAAAAATGGCCTCAGTAGATTCCTGTTTACAAACAGGACCAGTTTTTGTCCTACAGAGGATGGTGTAGGTACAAAAGTGAAGAAATCATGCTTACAGTGGACTGAGGAGAGAGCAGAATATCACTGGAAGAGAAGAATGCTTTGAGTCCAGACAGAGGTGTTGAATCCAAGGAGTCTTGAGATGATTGACAGCTTTAATGGAAACAGGCTAGTAGGTGGAAAATGATGTTTAGAAAAAGAAGAAGAATGGTTTCTCCATGACCACAATTTGTCACTGGGAGATCTGGGCTCACACTGGAAGAGTGCAATGGGTTGTGAAGAGAAGTAACAGGACTTGACAGTAGAAACGAAGAAGGAGCAGAATGGTGGTATAAACTACAGTCTTTACAGTAAAACAGGACCTTGGAGAGTAACCTGTTTTCACGAATTTTCTACTAGAACTCCTGAAATACAATCAAACACCTAGAACAAATGCAAGATGCCAGGAGGAAAGGAAAACGCTCTTTTTTGAAATCTTCTACTTTAAAGTGTTTAATAACTATGTAGCTGAGTACTACACAGCTTGAGTCTGGCAGCCAGGGTTCTTTAATACCATAATAGACAAGATAACTGACAATTTTGTAGAAAGCATTAACATTGCAAATGTAGAGATTAGCAAATTGGCAACTTTGATAGAGGCTGTATCAATCATTCATATTATTGTTGCACTCAAACTTTTCTGCCCTGAATCCCTGGGTACAGCACAAAGAATTAAAATTCAGCAGTACAAATATTTAAGCACGAGCCAAGTTAAACAGAGGGAGATCTTAAACCAAAATCTTCTCGGCAGGACACTGTCGTACCAGAAGAGAGTTTTTAACTGCAAAGTAAACCTGAGTGTATTTATTCTAGCAATTAAGGATAACCAATGGGCAACATCAGTAGATATTAAGGTATAGTTTATTACATCATACACTGCATATGAAATTCTGGATTATTATTAAATTGGCATGACAAGAATTTTGAAGGAACACAGATTTTTTCTCAGGGAAAAGACATGAAAAGTCAGCACAAGCAAGGATGGAAGATGTATCTTGGACATGGCACTTAAAGAATCTTTAAAGGCAAAATTTTATACATGATTTAGCTATGGTTTGACAATTCTATAAAGTGAAGCATATAATGAGTTCCTGAAGTGATCAGAGTTGGAATAATTTTCTAGCTCCCAGTGGATGCAGACAGACTAGAAAGTCTAGGAACATAGCTGTTAAAATATCACAAAAATCTGTCAATCCTGTCTTGTCTGCTGTGTCCATTGACAGCAGAATTGCTTTCCCTCTCCCTGCTAAGGTACGTTATAGCTACCTCTAATTATATTTACTGTAGGAAGACAGATGGTCTGACTTTTCAAAAATATATATTTCCCTTATTATATCACAGTAGGGGAATCTGCCAGCGGAAGGAAGAATTTGTATGCAAAGCAGTGTGAATGGGATCCATTCCTAAATAAAATCCCTTATGACAATAGTAACTAAAAGCAGACCTTACCCTTCTGAGCTAGGAAGAACCTTGAACACAATTTGATTCTTGCCAGAGTCCTCCCCATTAAGCTCAACATATGCTAACTCTCTCCCAGTTAATCAGTAGATGCTGCTATCCATTCTCATTAGACTAAATCAGTTCCCTGGGAGATATCCCAATGAACTGGTGATCCTAATTAAACTCCTTCTAATTAATTTCCACTTCATGAGGGTTTTAGTGTTACCTCACCTAAATCCAGTTTAAGACTTCTGCTATCCTGCGTGACTTCACCGGCAATTTTCCTATTAATAGGGGCTAAAGAATCCATTCCATAGAAGGGATGTATCTTATGGAAGTGCTAGTTTTCAAAGCATTTCCTGCTATTTCAAAATGTGGGTGTTAAACAGCAAAGTGCTTAACTAGATCTGAAGAACCACAACCTCACTCACCAGTTTCCAAGTATGGTTGCCCAGTTGCCTCCATGGACTCCAGACTTATTTCTCCCAGGCATCTTCCACCTTTGCCCATCTCCATCAAATTTCCTTTCCAGAGCAGATCTCTCCAGCTGCTGTGTTCACAGAGAAAAACTGCAACTTAGTACTTTGCAACTAAGCAGGACTGTACTTAAGCCTCTGTTAAATGTGTTACATACAAAACCACCACCCTTTTACTGAGTGATTACTCATGAGTAACTGCCTGTAAACTGTCAGCAATCATGTAGTTTTAGAGCTGAAACTCAGACACCTGTTTTGCCATAATGAAGAATGAAAAATGTCCAAGATGGAAAATGCCGTTTGCCAGGGCCCCAATTCTTAAATTTGTTTTTCAACTGCCTCTCCCCTCAAAAATTTTTTTTATTAATTTTTAATGAGCAAGTGTAGAAACCAAGTATTTCAAAAGAGTAAGCAATCAGGTGTTTACAAGGTTAATGTCTCCATCGTAATTGTAAACACACCTTACATTTGCACTATCAAAAAAAAAAATGAGAATTTGAATATATTTTTACAAAAGCCAAAATAAAAGCCAAGTAAATCTTATATTTCACTTGTCAAGTTAACATGAACTTGTAAGTGGGAAAATACATTGAGTACAGAACAATAAAGGCTACCAAGAAGCCTTATGACTCAGGTCAGTAGTTACTACCCTCCATTTCCTGTAGCAGATGTCTTCTGCCTCTCTTCAAGCAAGTGTGTAATGATTCAGACATTAGTCATGGCCTGAATGTAGAGCCAGCTACCACTGAGGTGTTCTTGCCAGTGTTCCTTATACCTGCATCCTGTTGCATTCAGCTATACACCAGAAATTTATCTGAGATAGACATGGCTTTCAGGCACACGATGTATTATTTTCCCATGAAGAAGAACAGAATGGACCAGTGGGGTGATAGATTTGGAGCAATGTAGATTAGTCCATGTGTGGAATTGTATAGACATGGAAGGCTAGATACAAAAGTAATTAGGGAAAAAAAGTTATTGCATGACGTACAAACAATCATCACAATTAGCATTTCCATAAATTTCAGTCATCATTCCTGGGAAATAGCAACACTGAAAGCAAAATCAGCAAAACCTGAAATCCAGCTGTCTAGAAAAGGTTTGAGGTTTGCTGGCTCCGGAGCAGGGCACAAACACAGGAAACAGAAGATGATGTGGAAGACAAGCATTAACAGTGTGGCCTAGGAGGACATCGGACAGTGGTCAATACATTTCTCAAGAAACCTTTTCTCCATACTACTATTTGTAGTACAGGATCAGAAAACCTTACACCCCAACACCCTCCACAGGTTCCTTTCTCCTCCCCTCGCTGCCCTTCATCTCTTTTCCCTCTCAGGAGGCCCTGGCCTTCACCTCCTCCATCTTCCATATGCTGTCCGAGGAATTTGAAAAGGCAGGAGGGAGACCAAGACATATCTTGTGGGATATGGGTAAGGATTGTCAGCTACACAGTAGTGAGGAGAGATGAAGTCTTGTACTCCAAAGGAATTGGAGAAAGACCATAGAAGCCTGACATTCTTGTGTAGAACCCCCTGAGCACCTCCTTGTCTCTTTCTACCCCATCATCTACAATTATTCCGAAACCCAAATATGACCCACGTCAGAGAGATGCTTGGTCCAGTTTTGACACCCAAATATGAGGCTGGCCTTAAATTGCCAAAGGGAAAGGGGGAATGAAAAGACTGGCTTGATAATGGCTCTTCTCTCTTATTTCCCCAGCTCCTTTTCAACAGTATTTCTCTTTGTCCTTCCTGTAAATACTCTGGCTGGGAGAAAAAAATGTGTTATCCTATCAGCCTGGGAGGAGAAGACACCAACAGAAAAACAGAGACTTTCACAGGAGAATAAAACTGATGAGACAAGTGGTAGCAGATGGGGACAAAGTTAGATGACTGAACAGGGATGATGATAAATGCCCAAAATTTTCAGCTACATTTAAGTCTTATGTCTGAGACACATCATGTGTTAGGGGAAAAAAAAAAAGGACAGAGAAACACACACAAGAACATAAACTTGCAAAAGTTATAGATGTTCCTCAGCCATCTTTTGGTCTTAGTGTAAGACTGAAATTCAATGAACTAATTTATAGATGAGATTACATTAGCTGATTAAACATTATCTTAAACAGTAGAATCTATGAGTCAATTTTACATATCTTTCATCCAAAAATATAATACACATTGTTCACATTGTTCAAATATTTGCTTATACATAAAGCTTTCCTTAATAAATTGGCTAAAATTACCCTTTTTTGTTGTTGTTGTAGTTTACCAGAGAATAGAAGCATCAGTTCAACAGCCTTGTGATTTTTCTGTCTTTACAAGAAGAGCTTTGCTGCAGAAAATATTATAGAATTTTTTCCTGAAATTATCCCCTCAGGCCACCACTAATGTAAACCTAATAGATAAATTGTTCACTTTTAGGATTCACCACATGAGAAAGAAATAAATAGTTGTTATGAATTTCAGTAACATGAATAAAGCTTTTTGGGGAAATTCTTACAACACTATTTTAACTGATCAATTTTAAAGAACCAGTAGGGCAAGCAAACAAAAGGAAATTCCATTACCAGGGGAAAAAAAATTATAAGAAATATTAAATTACAGAAAAGACAATCCCAGTGGTATATTGATTTCCACAGGGGTTTACACCTTATTAGATGTGCAGATAATTACAATGGTATTGTGCATGGTTTTCAGAAGCCTTTGATTCCCATCATTTTACATTTGCCACATTATCTGTTGTTTGTAGAATTACACAGATCAGAATTGTTTCTTACAATGCTACAAAGCAGTACAATAAGCTTTTGAATGACCTTGGAGACTCTACAGCTTGTCCACTCATTACCAAAGTGGCTCATTCCATCAAAGACTGGGAAGATGTTCAGAGTTATTTTGGTACCAGATATGTCTCAAGGGCTGAGGATTTCTATAGAGAAATAGAAGCACACAAATACTCTGTGTGGGAAATACACCACACAAAAGCCTTGTGTACAACTTAAGCTCCGCAGTAATGACTAAAAGGGTTTGAAGGCAAGAGTAAATAGGGCTTTATGCAGGCTCTTTGCACCTGCATGAACATCACTCTAATTGCTTAGGCTTATTTACTTTTCCTCTTAGCGACAGAACCTAGAGATAACCTTCTAGTGCAAATCAGATGGAGTAAAACAGTCTGCACCAACAGCAGAAGGAATTGAGCCCATGAATATGTCCATTTTACTTTATAGGCATGAACAGCCCATTATTACACCCAATTATTCCTACTTCTTCTCCAACCAAAGACTAAGAAAACATGAAAATTAAAGCCTTCAAGTTGGCAGTGCACATACTTAACCAGAATGAGATATCAGGCAAACGACTGCTGGATCCAAGAGCAATGTCATGGCCTTGGTTTTCCAAATTTTCTTAAACAGCTAAAGACAAAACTTCTCCAAAATAAAAAGGAACGGAGAGACACAGTATGAAACAGACATGACACACAAACAGACATGACACAATTATACATATTTACAAACTGGCTAACTCCAGGTTCGTATCTTCATACTCATTATTTCTAAATTGTCTGCACCAGAAATGTGTGATTTCCCTTGTAGTGCTTATGGCAACCAGAACAAAGGCATTGAAGTTGTTATTGTTATAAACTTGCTGCACCTTAAACAAAAGTGCCATGTAGCAAAGATACAGCAGACAGGAGTGGTTAAATTTAAATTATTGTGTAACTGATAATGCTGGTTATAAATCATTATTTTTCTCTTGTTAAGAGAAGTTGAAAGGTTGGAAATAAAATGTAAGTATAAGTGGTCCAAAATTGTCAACAAAGAAAAATGAGTTTTGATGTCAGCCCCGTGAGCATCTAGATATGAACTGTAAAAACTAGTAGATCAGTACAAATTGATTCCCTGACAGTAGTGAGATACTCAGGGCCATGGGGCTACAAGGTGATGGCAACAATCCACAGAAGGATTTCCAAGCAGTTACTGACAGTATGTCAGAAACCCAGCACTAACCTCACACATGCCCTGAGAGATTCACAACTAGTTATTCCATTCACGGTTTTGAGTTATAATAGATACTTCTATTAAAACAGCAGCTTAAAACTATTCTGTGTATTATCATAGAACCCCAGAATAGTTTGGGCTGGAAGGGACTTTTAAAGGTCATCTAGTCCAACCACCCTGCAATGCACAAGGACACCTTCAGCTAGATCAGGTTGCTCAGAGCTCCATTCAACCTGTCCTTGAATGTTTCCAGGAATGTTTCCACCACCTCACTGGGCAACCTGTGCCAGTGTTTCACTATCCTCATACTAAAAAACTTCTTCCTTATATCTAATATGAATCTAGTCTCTTTTAGTTTAAAACCATTACCCCTTGTCCCATTGCAACAGGCCCTGCTAAAATGTCTGTCCCCCATATTTCTTATTAAGCCTCCTTTACTACTGAAAGGCTGCAGTAAGGTCAACCAAGGCATTCTCCTATCCAGGCAGCATAACACCAGCTCTCAGACTTTCCTCACAGGAGAGGTGTTCCAGCCTTCTTGATGACCTTAGAGCTGGATGCAGCTCTCCAGCTGAGGTCTCACAAGTGCAGAGTAGAAGGGCAGAATCACCCCTCCCCAACCTGCTATCCAAGCTGTTTTTGATGAAGCCCAGGATGTGGTTGGCTTTCTGGGCTGCAAGTACACATTGCCAGGTCACGTCCAGCTTTTCATCCACCAGTATTCCAAAGAAAAACAGAAAAGAAACATCACTATGCCATAATGAAAGTCAATAGTGCATCCATAAGATGATGAGCGTATACAACTTAAGTTTCTCCATCTGAAAAAAGATACAGAGTAGAATGATGAGAGGATGAGAACACTGTGGAGCATGTTCCATGCAAAGTGCAAATACACAAACAGGTCTCTCCAGCTTGTTGAAGAAGTGGCAGTGAGAGGAAATGCATATGAAATTGATTAGAAAAGCAAGGAACAAGCAAACAGAAATTATTTCTCATCACAACCAATAAAAGAACCAAAGAGCATCAAATGGCAGAGGCAAGTGACTGATTCAAAACAAAACAGGGGAGGCACTTACCCACATAGCACTTAGTTAAAGATTGTCCTGCCACAGGATACTGTGGATGTTAAAATCAAATCTGGATTAAGAAAGTGATAAGAAAAAGATATTTTGTTATAATATCACTTATAAGTAAGGAATTCCTTGAATTGTAAATTCTGAGAGGCTGGGGGGTATTCTGGGAAATTATGACTCTGAGCTTGGTTTGTTCTTGTGCACTACTCTGGGCACCTCTGCTCTCAGTCAGATAGCAGGCTAGATGTACCCCTGCCTCGAGTAGTACAATTCTTTTGTTGTTCTGACCTTTTATAGTAGAATAGTTTGGAAAACATAAGCTGATGCAACCTTTAGACCAGAAGGATAAACCATGAAAACACAACAAATCTGAGAGAGAGACAGCTTGTATTTCATTCCTTCCTGGTTAAATACCTTACCATGACATTTTTATATCCATCTCCTGTAACTTTTCCAGACCCACCCTTTTTTACTGATTTACCCAATAGCAAATTGCAACTCCATTCATACTGTGGGGCTCAGCAGTAAATCAGGAGCTACCCACAGCTATTCACAAGGTGAAAATGCATAACTAACAGTGTCAGTAAAGGTTCATCAGAGTTCGGACATGATTTAGGAACATCCTAGACAGATAGACAGACAGACACCCACCTTGCTCTCTAGAGGAGTGGATAACTTTAACTTGGTCGAAACAGAGAATGAAAGCCTAGAAGACCTTTTCTAAGACTGTTAGAAAGGTTTTGGTTAGATTCCTTTACACTGGAAAATTACCCACTCTGATGCTTGATCTCCAAAATTATGGGTTTGGATTTTTTTCTTAAAAAGTGTCAGATTTTTAAGGGCAAACTTCAGCTTTTCATGTAGAAAGTGGTTGAAAGGTGTTTGTAACTGTAAAGGTGTTTGCAGTTTGTAACTGCAGACTCAACTGAACACTCTGTGTCAGAAACAGCACCAAAGTGTCTCAGGGATTTGCCATTTGGGTCCTTGTCTGGCTGACTTCTCTACACCATCTGCCCCGAATGAAAAACAGTTCCCATGAGATACAGCAGTGATTCAGAGCAAAAAATAGTCTACAGAATACATCAGCAGCCCTGGGATCCCATTTCACGAAGCAGAAACATGCAGGAGCTGTCTACACTGCAGTTTTCTGGAGGAAATACTTCTGAAATGGCAATTTTGGCCAAAAACAGGTTCACCTCACTCACTCATCCATCATTTTCACAGCAGAAGTCCTGGATCTGTGGAAGCCTAAATTATTTGTCAGTGCTGGTAGGCTATTCTTTAAAACCTCCGATGCAGAGATTGGTGAAAGTCAGTGACAGGTTTAGGAAGAGTTAGAAGTGTATCCAGTAAGATTTCTCCACAGTGATTAAGAGTCATACCTAAGGTTTTTAGAGCAGAAGTCATGTTTCAATGAAGCTTTAATCCTATTACATCTTGTTTCAATGCAGCATGAACTCATAAAAGTCAACAGTTTTTAATCTGGAAACATCTAACTCAACATGCTCAGCCAAAAGTTTTTGTTTAAGGCACTATTCTTCTCCGTACCATCAGGTCTTAAATATTACAATTGCTGTTTCCAAACACTGCCTTTCCACATTATTAGTTAGCATCTAGGTATTAAGTAGTAAATGGAATTCAGTCCACTGGGGTTTGTTGTACTCTGCAGTTTAGAGCAGAAGTAGTTGAAGCATTGTACCTCAGCAGTGGTGTAAGTCCTTGTACAAGCAATAAAACCTGCCACTCTCTTTATGAGGCAAGCTAAATGCTATTAAAATGATGAATGAACCAGTTCCATTTTATTTGTTCAGCCTTTCCCAGTGCTATTCCCACAACCCAATTTAAGTCACCAACTTGTATTCTACATAAGTTCTTATGTGCTTGAAATGCACAGATGCCTGCACAAAAGCTCTTCAGAATGGTAGTAAAGGTTTATTTTCTTTTCCAGTGAACAAGCAGTTAAAGAATTGAACTGAAATACACAATCAAGATTAATCCCCATGTTCAGAGACAGCTCTTAAGAGACTGTTCCAGGTAGTTTACAAGGCTATCTTGCTTTGCAGTGAACTGCTGCTGGTTATCCATGGGAAGTTGAATCTCAGACTGATCAGTCCCTCTGGACTCCAATAAGAACAATAATACTCAGATCAAAAGCATCTTGATTAAATAACCTAATTAAGAGGTACACACAGCTAGTGTTGTAGAAGATTTTTTCCTCCTGTGAGGATGAAAAAATCTCCAAATTTACCTTATTTTCAAAATTAAGGGTAAACATTTGCTTCCAGTGACATGTTTATGACCTACTAATTAGTTCCTACAAGAATAGCTGAAATCCCAACCCCGTTTTAACACAGTTCAAGGAGATAAAATTACCTTCAGCCAAACATCCCAAGACATAAACTGCAAAAGAAATCAAACACATCTCACTGGAGTTTGGCTGGGTGATCAAATACAGATCTCCAAGGTGCCAGCTTTAATGTCAGGGGAGAGGAGGAGAGGAGGGAGGGAGAAGAGAAGGAGAGAGAGAAAGAGCACGTAAGCGAACACACCAGAGCAATTAAACTGTCAACCAAGGTCCATAGCCCATGGTTTATTTTAAATGAGCACATACATCTGCTGTATGTCACCAGGAAGCATGTCTGCTCCAGGCCTTACCTATACAGGAGGATTTTTAGCTCAAGTCTTGAGTTTTAAAGATCCTCTGCTCAGTCTCTTGTGTATTAGGACCGACACATATGCCTGAGGAATGGGCCTAATTGGGTAAGAAATTGCAAGAAAAAATAGATCTGGGATAGTCACTTGCTATGGGTAGCACTGTTGACCTGAAAAGTGAATCCTTAAGTTTTCTAAGTTCTTTTGCTGTTACACACCTCATAATGTCAATACAATTCGTTTAATCTAGTTGAAAGTCACACAGTTGAATAACAGAACACAAGTCCATTGCTTTTCTTCCTTATTTGCTACTGATTTTTACCAAAATATCTGTTGAAGATGCTTTCCACAGAAAGCACAGAGTGTGATTAAAGAAGGTTGCTAAGTCACCGCACTGGCACAGAGAAGGTCCATGCAGTTGTAAGCGGGATATGCTCCACGTTAAGGAAAAGCTGTTTGAGAATCTCAACTAGTATTAACTTGAGGAAGCATTCAAATGGTTGTCATTAAGAAATTAATGTATAGAAAAACACTCTTTTCTCTTTTGAGACAAAAGCCCCTATTTTAGGGCCCAAAGCCCCTATTTCTCTTTTGAGACAAAAACTTAGGGACAGAGTAATGTCAGATTTATATGGGCAAATCTGACTTCGGATTTTACAGTGGAATTTAGAGAAATTAAGAAATTAAGGNAAAAACACTCTTCTGTCTTTTGAGAGATAGCTTAGGGACAGAGTAATGTCAGATTTATATGGGCAAATCTGACTTCGGATTTTACAGTGGAATTTAGAGAAATTAAGAAGATATTTATCTGGACTGACAGAATTCAGAGACATTAGGAGGACTGCTTAAATGGACTGAAGAATTCAAGAATCTGGAATGTGGAAAAGGCCTGAAAGCTCTTGAAATCAAAGATACATGATTATGCCCTGTAAATCAGAAGGAAAAATTGTGTAGAGCAGTTCTGAGATTCACTGAATGAGTGAATATTCCTCATAGGTAATATTTTGAATAAACAGAGTATCTGAGAGGCTTGGAAGAAGACTCTTGTATGTCATAAAGCATAGAAATAAACTTAAAATTACCAAAACTCAAGGTAAACTAGACTACACAAGGGAAAGCAAAACATAGCAAAAGGAACTTTGTCTGCATAAATAGTAGGACAAGAATAAAAGAAGTTGCTTCAAGGAGTGAAGTAATGGATGTTCAGGATAGCCCAAAAAGAAGTGAAGCAGACACTCATTTGGGACAAAGCAAAAAGAATAACTGATATAAATGAAGATACAAACGAGAAAATTACTACATGGAAACAGGATATAATCATGCTAAGAGAAAAGGCAGTTGAACCATTATCGTTCTAGAGACCAAAGATGCAGTTTTATGATCAGACAAAGCAGGCAAAAGGCCTTCCTACAAGCAGTGATCACTTGTTCTACATCAATTCCAACAATGGTGCTGCTGTGGCAGGAAATGGGAAGCATAGGAGAGAATGGATGCCCCTGGCTCATAGGACAAACATGAAATTTTGCAGTGCACACTACAAGGTATGTACTGCACATCTTTGGCCACACTCAACTCTCCGAACCAAGTAACCAAATTTAGGAACATGAAATTCCCATGTTCCTTCTATAGTCAACAGGAAAACACTGGCAATACTAGCATCAGGTAGGACACAATCAATCTTTTGGAGCAAGTGGTTTTGTTACTCTGCTGACTACATGAGCAGCAAAGGTACTGTGCTTGTGGTTCCACGGTTTGCTCAGATATGTGCCCGCCCATAGGCAGGGCAAAGCTATGCCCTCAAACTAATGAAAAAAAATATGTTATAAATGGGGGATCACCCACTGGAGGTGCCAGAAAGCAATAAAATACTGGCTTCATTAGTCAATCATAGCTGGAAAAGCCATTTGGTTTCAGATGTCCCTTGTGAGGCATTTTTGGAGAACAAGATCACGATGAGGCCATCTGGAATACAAGATGCAGTCCTGGGCATCCAGATGAAGGGAAGATTAATTCAGTTTGTAACAGAACTACAATAATCAAGAAAATGAAGAATTTATCTTCTAAAATGAGATTAAAAGATGCTGGCTTATTTAGCCTAAGAGAAAGGTTGTTGGGATTCTGATTGCTTTCTATAAACTCATCAGTCTAAGTTTCTATAAACTTAGCAGAGGCTAAAAGCTATTTAAACTAAAAGACACTTCTGCTACAATAACAAATGGATAGACATTAGCCTTTAATAAATTTAGCCTGAGTATTAGGCAAAGGTTGCAAATTCCTAGAGGACTAGAACAACTTTTATTAGGGGGAGCTCCACCGCTTAGTTGCTGAAGTGTGATCAGTTTAAGGTCAGGATTTACAGCCCAGCTGCCTGCAAAGCAAGGAGAGGGACTCATTAACTCATGAGTTGCTCTCTAGTCCAATGCACCTTTGGCCTCAAGCACTTCTTTTTGTGAACTGAGCATTCTCTCAGCATTGTTCTGTACTCAATGCATCTACATGTGTAGTGCCAGACTTTCAAAGACTTTTGTGTCTCATAGAGGCAAAGGCCAGATTTTTGGTTCTTCAGACACAGGGCTTCTCTCCTCAGATACACAAACTTGAGTGTGTTGACTTGGCATCAGGTGATGACTTTTCTTTCATATTATATACTCTTTCAGGGACCAGTTCTGTGCCAGAAGTGAAAATAAAAGCCTGCTGAGGAGTTACAAAAAAATAATCTAAGCTAGAGAAAGAAGTCCTTTTTTCCTTGATATTTCACAGAAGTCAGGGAGTCAGCTGAAAGCTAGCTGGCTGCTTGCAGAGTCTGGCTAAGACAAAAGTGAGAGGGGCTGGTTGTTTGTGAAGAGGAAGTAGTGGGGGGAGAGAAAGAAAAGCATAGCAAATACAAAGGCTAAGAGGAGATACTGAGAGTTACCAACACATTTAGTTTTGGTATAGGATTATTATATCCAGACAAAGGCATAGAAACAGTGCCTAAAATAGGACACAAAAACTAATTTCTCTTCTTCTGAGTACCACCATGTAACCACACTTTTAGGTAAGCATCAGCATCTCTAAGACAGCACCTCCTGTGCAAGTCAGTCCCTACCCATCACCCTTGAGCATTGTTCATACAAAATGTGTATACATTAGCTGACATATCAGAAACCTGCCAAATTTTCCAGCAGCTGAAGAGGTCTGAGAATTCTCTGTCTTCAGCAAGAGTGATCGTTTAAGGAAGAATTCAAACAAATGATGCAGATGTAGCAGCATTAATCCTAAAGGATTCTCCTAGCAAACAACACCGGGCTGCTTTCTACTAGAATACAGAGTGTGGCTCAGGTATGCTTAGGTGGTTGAAGCCTGCAGTGATCCCCACTGACACTGGGAACTCTTCATTTTTCTTTTCTGTATGAAATTTGGCTCTTTACCAGGGTCCCAATCCATGAATAAATCTCCCAGGCACTACTGCAATACTAGGGAATGCAATAACATCACAACAGTAAATTTCTATTCATTTTAGTGAGTGATCATCCTTGCAGTGCCTGTATATTCCATAACACCATATGGCACCTGCTTTTTTTCTTCCAGTATTACTGTCATAATTGACATTGCTTTTAATTTTTTCTTAAAGGGCAAAATACATTTTTCTTGTCCTGATCTCAATGTAGGAGCATTAATTTGCTCCTCTGCACTCCAGGGCCGTTCATTTTCCAAATTTAATCACTAATGTTCCTTTGGGCTTGACCTGGGGGAGCAGGAGCACATTCAGTACTTGTTAACCCTTGGTTTTCCCATAGTTAGAAATAACAGAGCAACATGGCTTTCAGGATCCTGCCACAAGTTAATACACAGAGTTACTCAGAGTAACTTTGAGAATGGGGCCTGTTGGTAAACATCATCAAGAAGTACTGTCGCATATATCCGGGGAGTTGAAAAATGAACACATTTTTTTATTCTGATTCTCTTTACAGTTCTGACTCCTATCCAGCAGTTCTTTCCAGCAGTCAGGAGGTTGCATCCTCTGAAGTCACTATAGAAATAGCCAATCGTGTGTTTTCCCCACTTTTAGGAGAATTTTAGAGAATTTCTTTTAAAGGAGAATTGCCTTTAAAAATATGATTTGGAAGAGGAGAGAAATTAACATCAGTGTTATGAAAAGGTTCACACTGGAGGGATTTTACTCATACACATGAGTAAAATCTCTTGATTTACTTGACTCTTTAATTTACCTCTTTAATTTGGAAATTCCTTGATCATCCTCAAAACAAGAGGTGTGATAATAAAATGGTTCTCTCATCAAATCTGTTCAGACACCATAATATATGCCTATGAGATAACTGATTTTTAATCCTCTCTTGAAAGAAATGTGGTGCTTCTCATTCATGTTATGATCACAGAGTAATGCTTTTCAGTTTTAAGCCTGGAAAGCAAATTCTATTTTAAAACTCTGATTTGTCCATTGCATTTTAAAATACAGATGAGAGCTTTTATACTGAAAATTTGAAGAAAACCTTTTAGCAACACATTAATAATGGGAAATGAATCTTAAATATAATTCCTTAATATTTTAAAATCTTCAGGCCACTTTAATTAAGCAACACTACAACAACAAAAAAAGAAATACACATCTATACTAGTTGGTCTTTAAGGTCCCTTCCAACCCAGGTATTTCTGTGATATTCCAGAGAAGTTGTTGAAGTAGTATGAGATGTGCAGTTTCTGGTCAGTTATTTACACTTGAAGCTTGAATATAAGCCATAACTTATTCATCTGCATCACATAATCACTAAAACACTGATCTGAGACATGTCTTGGCATACTGTTTAAACACTTGCAAGGTGTTGCTTCCACCTCGTCCTTCCTATTCACAGAGCACTTGAGCATCTTAAATTGCTGTTCTGATGCTGTTCCACATCTTTCAGATAATCTTCTAGCACAGAGTTTAGATGTTTTTGAAAGGTCTTTTCTTACACTAGAAATGCAAATAAGATTCCAGCTTTCATTCTCCAAAATTAGAAAGAAGTCACCATCAGTTCTACTATATGTTTAAAATACTGCTAGAGACAGCTGCAAAGGTGGATGAAGATGAATGCGTGCTGCAGAAGTCTCTTAGTAGGACTGTTTCCAAAGATTGCAATTAGAATTAGGAATTTGTAAAAACATGCCAGTGAAAGAGTGGTATAGATTGCAGTTACATAGCAGCAGACTGATATCAGAGGACACTTTAAATAATGCATATAGAAGATGAGTCACCCGTAGTAGTAGCATTTTAGGCTGTGCATAATTCAGAAGCTTTTATTCCTATAAAGAATACATTAAGGTTTTCAATTCTAAGCTTCTAACATGTCCGTGGTCACTTGACAGTGACAAAGAGTGACAATTAACACGTTGTACAGTTTAAAGATCTCACTGTTTGACTTTCATTTTTCATTTTCATTTCTTCTGTAGTTCTCAATACTGTTTTCACCCTCGTGACAATGACCTGACTGTAGGTCACATTCAATGGCAGTCTTTGCTCTCTCTGAGGCTGACACAGGGCGAACCCTGAGAAGGATTTCCCGGGGAAGACTGGACAGACTCATATGGCCATTCAGAGCAGACCACCACAGCTGAGATTTCACAAGATGCCAAACCCAAGGACAAGCTGCTCTCATAATCGCCTTCAGCCCCATGGAGCAGTGAGATGCCTCTAGGATTGTTCTTACTGTGCCAGGACACACAGAGGATATGTACAGACTTAGCCTTCTTCAACTAGGCAATAATCACCTCATGAAGTGTCAGCCAGCTTTCTGCAGGTTCTTCAGGCAGTTACTCAAAATAGAAAAATGTATTCTTCAACACAGGAATTGCTGACTGCAATGTTTATGGCATGAGCTAGATGGATCAGATGAGTGATCACAGTGGCCTTCTTGCTGGCACAGAAAACCTACTAAAAAAACAAGTTGTTTTGACTGGATTGGCTAAATTATTTATGAATGCCTGGATTTTCACACAAGAGAAATCCAGAGAACCTAAAATCTGCCATGGCACCTCATGCCAGCTCTTAAGCTGCATTCTTGTTAGCTATCAAATAGCAATTAGGACATTGCTTAGAATCAACCTTCTGTATCTAATCTGCTGGAAAACATGGAATTTGAAACCATGCCAGAGTAGTAGGAAGTGTTTCTGTAGCTTCCAATAGTGCCTAGTTTTATCACCAAAAGCAGCTAGCACAGGCTGTGATGAGGTTTAAATAGTATAGATCGTCCACTGCCTGCAATGAAAGGGGTATTTTTAATACCTATGTGTATTAAATTACACTTTAACATATTTTCAAATACCTATATTAAGTTCTTTTTCCTACAGCTGCAAAAGATAAATTGAGAGAGAACCAAACTGTAGCTTCGCTGATGACTTTAAGCATTTACTGGAGCTAGATTCTGGAGCACACCAAGACTTTTCCCTACCACAGCAGGTTACAGAAGGGGATTTTGAAAAGTTTTCATTCAGAATGTTCTCGTTCTCCTTACTTCTAAAAACAACTCCTATCACTTCCAATGAAACTTGAGGCTAGTGGGGAGGCATCCAGCAACTCCTTTCTAATTGTCAGGTTGCCTGAAGTTTGGCATCTACCTTGTCTCAGATATACTCATGGGTGGGGACAGTATTCATTCTCTCATTTTGGAGTGGCAGAACAGAAAGAATGTTTGTTAAGATTCAAAGCTAGAGCTAAAGATTAAGATAAGTGAATCCTTTTAACAATCAGAGATTTTGCCTAAAGCCTTGACGAAAGTTTCATATCACTAATGAGAATCAACACAACTCTTCAGCGTCCATCCACATTAGGACATTTCTCTCACTAAACAGACCTCAGTAGCTGAAAAACAAATTATATCACTACTCTTCAACCATAAGATGTTATGACAGTAAACATTAGAAAAGGACAAGTAAATTAGATGTCAATTCTGAAGACAGCTAGTACATGCAATGTACTACATTGTGTGGAGGATAAATTCAAACAGAACAATGTGGAAATACAAGGAAAACAAAAGCAAATAAACCAAGTCATAAACAAAAGTTGTGAATCAAATGCTGAGGACAAGTCAGACTAATTAGATTAAAGGTTTCAGTTCATAGAAATACTTTTGAACAACAGTGAGATGGAAAGAATCAGAAAGCAATTTACAGGATGAGGATATGGACTTTTCTAGAGTGGTGCCCTTGGGTCTGGCCTACAACCTTCAATTTTGTGGGGTCTATTCTCGGTCAAATATTTTCCACTCCATCCCAAACTATGATTAAAAAGAGTACCCCTGAAGTTCCTTCCTAAGATCAAAGCCCTAAGAATTGACCAACATGTTCTCAAGCATGAATCCATTCTTTTCCCTTCCTTTTCTGACAGGTTTGGGGATCTAATATTCTGCCCATGTTTTTCATAAACCAATAAAATTATAGTCTTCACAGTGGTTATGGCATCTAAATCTCATTTTCTTAATGGCAGAGAATAGTTTACCTACCACACTTGGAGGGCTTTTTGTATTCTCTTGGCAGGAGGGAATAAGCTGTCAAATGATTTCAGTGTCTATGATTGAATGACCATCCCTTAAAGTGGAGGAGAAAAGAAAAAATTTACCAAAGGAGTGAATTAAAAATAATTCATTTTAACATTGTGTGTTTAGCAGGAAGTTTTGTGGTTGGGTTTGGTTTGGGGGGTTGGGTTTTACTTTCTTCTGTTTCCCAGAGAGCTGTTGTTGAAAGTAAAGGAATTACTTACAGCTTTCAGAGCAATGTCACTCGACACACAGTTAAGAAAATAAGTCAAGGGTGCCAAGGTTAGAGTAAAAAGTTCATTATGGACAGTTTCCATCTCTGATACTTTGCAGAAGAATTTTTCAAAATCCCTCTGTGCAGAGATATACCAAGTGCTTCTGCAGTTGAATTACCTCAAATCTCAGGGACAATCATGCTGGGCAAAGTTCCCCCGTCTTGACCCTGTGGCTCTGTGTTGTCCAAATGTGCAACAGCTCCCTCCTGACTCTACAATAACTGTAATGTGCTTCTTGCACCAGCTTTGCAAAGCCACTATCGTAGGCTGCCCGTGCTGGGAAATGTCTCCCTCTGACCCAACGGGGCTGTTTTCATGGCACTTCAAGTACTTGTCTTGACACATGGGCCAGAAAACAAATGAGCATCTTCCCCTTTTCACCTGACTGCCCCTAGCAGGAGCCAAAGCTCTTGTGCCACACTTTTCTTTAAGCCAGAACATTTTTTTTTTTTTTTGCTACTGATTGCAATCCAACTTTCAAATTCAATGGAAACTGCAGACAATGTTGACCAATATGTCTTGGGAATAAAGCAAAAATACTTTTTATAAAAAACAACATCCTACATAAATTTCCACCTAGCATTCCTAAAAGAACCAGCTGAACAGATTCCCAGCTTCCTTCTCCAAGCTTCATTAAAAATAATTTATGTGTTAAACTGATGTTCATTTTAAATAAGAATCTGAGTGTAGGGATAATTATGAAAGGTTGAAATGCTCATCTTTACCAAAATCCAACAGGTCAACCATAGAATGGGGCAAATAGAAGTTGTACAAAATGCAAAGGCATTGTTTATGTTGTTCAGCTACTGGAAAACTAAATCACAGGATTCCATTAAAAAATGGAAGCCAACACGTTTTTATGAAAAATTGTCAAATAAATTTCTTTTGCAAAAGCAATTGAGTAGATATATTTGGACAGTAAGACTTGACAAGTACCACTGCATAGGATTGTTATTACAAAACAAACATGATACGGTATCAAAAGCAATTAGCAGATGAGTTGTGAAGTTACTAAAAGTCACCTCAAAAAGTAGCAGGCACTGGGGTATTTACATTATAAAAGAGTCTGTTCAGAGGGCTGGATCAGGACAACTCAGTGATTGGTACAGGTCTCAGCATTAACTAATGTTTTCAACGGTGTCCTAAATGCAAACAAAATTATTGCTGATAAAATGAGATAAAAAAGATTAGCAATGTTGTTAAATATTGATAAGTAGATCAATCAAAATGTCCAGTGACTTTCATAAGCTGTTCCCACTCAGTTAAAATATGTTTTCCCCCAGACATTTAAAAGCGTAAAATCTATTAAGGTACCTTGCAGAGCATACTGCACAAATGGGAAAGGGAAAGTAGAGGGATTTTGTTGTACTCTGGAAAACAGAGACTCAGGAAAGGTCACTGACTCTGAAAATTAGACTGGTTGAATAACTCCACATGAGCTCCCAGCAGCAAGTTGTGACAAAGATGACAAAAGTAGTATTTGTATAACCATGGCAAAAGTGAATAGAGCAGAATGATGATCTTGCCACAGTTTCAGATAAGAGACAATCCAGTTTGAAGACAGTGATGGAAGTTCTGATATTTACAGTTTCTTAAAGGGTGTGGAAAATCATTCAAACTGTCTGAAAACTGAAAAGATTGAGAAGTGAAGAAGTTGCCTCAGCAAGAGACTCAAGCAGCTCACACGTTTAGTGCAGCGAAGAAAGACAATCGACTCATACAAATGTCTTCAGAGGGAGAAAATGCTAAATATCAGACAATATTTTGCCTTTTTAATTAGGCAAAACAAGAACTACACTCAGGATCCAGACCTGTTCAAATGTGGAAATTTCACAAATGCAGAAGCATACAGCTCCTGTTACTCAGGGAAATAGTGTATTATCCATTTCTTGAGGTTTTCCCATCAAAACTTTCAACAGGTCATTTCTAGTCAACTTACTGAAAACTTGTCTCAGCTAGATTCACATTAGTTGCAAAATCTCTTCATGGTGCTCTTCTCTGGGGACAGTTAGAGACCCAGAAAAGAGAGCTTCCCATGAATTACAAGATTTATGTCTTGCGAGATATGGATTCAGTCCTTGCCTCTGCCAAACATGATTTGTGTGTCATTGAGATAGTTGCTTAAAGTAAGCTTCATTTTACTTGCTTTTAGGTATCTAAAGACTAGATGTCTGTTTATCATGTATATGTCTGAAGTATTTTTATCCTCAGCATCTCTGTCAGTCAGCAGAGAGAAGCAGGCACCGTTGGAGAGTTGTTCCTCCAACAATTCTCAAAAAAAAATTCAAAAAACCCCACCATCATACAATGAGAAATGTCATGCTCTGAAGAAATCTCTATGCTGGTTAAAGGAAGGCGGGAAGGTGACAGACATAGACTTGGACAGTGACACCCTAGACATGTAAATAAGGGAAGGTTTGCCTTAGCCTCTGCTCAAGAGGATATTAACATTTCTAAGCTGCTGTGAAAATAATACCTTAGAGACTTAATATTATTAGGAAATACATAAATAGTTATAATAAATGGAATCAAGAAGTCACTGTGTTCAAATTTTTGCAAGGCTCCAGGGTGAAAGAAAACAGAATCTTGAGATTGTATTGGAAAATATTTAGACTGTGAGCCAGATCTCTGAATGCCATGGAGAAATACTGAGGGTATTGGATCCATGCACAATTTCCTTAATGACAAAAATAGCTTGAAATATCTTTTTCCCAAACAAAAGAACCCATTTTAAAGGGCTATTTTATTTCAGCCTGGCTTTCAGGATAGCAACAAAGTTGTGCCAGCACAGCTGATGGGGCCGTGAACTTTTGTGTGGCAACAAAGGCCTTTTCAACCAGATTCACAACTGAAAAAAAAAAACAATTGTGGTGTTATGATATAACACAGAATAGTTAAGGAGGCAAATGACCTTCCAGAATAGCTCTGAAATGGCATGGAGGACAGAAGTGCTGATTCAAGACAGTTGATCGTATGCCATGGAAGAAAGGTTGTGACATTTCTCTTCACCAAAAGGTAGAGTCTCTCCCACCTACACAAACTCTGGAGGCAACAGCTGAACCACCCTGAATACCAACACAAGGAATATACAGCAATGAGTTCCCTATCTGCTTGTTCATAAAAACATGTCTGTCTTCTATTTTCTTTGGATTTGATCCCAGCAGTCAGATGGGAAGGAAGTGTTGCACCTCCCTTACAGTAAAACTTAATCAGTACATCGAGTGATCCATTGGACCAGGAGAGTTTACTCCTCAAACACTCATGAGTAGAAACGGTGGCCCCGTTATGAGGATCAAAGGTGGCTCTATCTAGCAAAGCTTCATGTGACCACAACTGTGCAGCAAATGTCACTCCAGCTTTCTGGCACACTCCTGCCTGTCCCTCCCCCCAGGGTTTCTCAGCAATTCCAAAGTGCCACAATTAAATTCATATGAAAAAGAACTAAAACAACAACTCCCCAAACTGCATTAGGAGACAGAGAAGACTTAAATAACATACTAGCAAGGTTGGAAGCAAAATCCTCTCTTTGTTCAAGCAATTTGCATAATGACTGTTCACTTTTTGACACTTTTTTTTGCACTGGTTATTTAATGTAGTCATTATACTGGTTATGGCAGTTTAAATTGGGATGCTGCCAAAAAGACACCACTTAGCAGGGTCTGTGGGTCTACATATTTGAACAGAGCATTTTACTTTAATGAATTTCCCCTGCTTTGCCTTGGGAAGAGTTTATATGGATTTTCTCAAAATGTTCTCAAGGATCCAGGGTTGATGGGAAAACACCAAACTTAAATACCTTTACCCAACATGTGATTTTACAAAGTAAATAGCAGAGATATATTTTAATAAAAAAGGAGAGAGTAATTCACACAGAAAAGACATGAGTACATTGTGTTTATTCCCTTTACTATACGTACAATTTTTTCAGCCAGCTTACCAAATCTTTCCAATCAAAGCCCCAATTCATGTTTCAATGTATATTAAACAGATATAAGAGATTAGAAGAAAAAAAATATAAAGGCGTACACATATTGGACATGGACATGTTTGGAAAGATCAAATTCAACAAGAGGAAGAGCCCAAGATGTGAACTGGGGTAGTCGAGAGACTGAACCCACAGTAGAACAATAATGTAGCAATAATCCTAATGGCAGGTTTGCCATCGTGACAAGCTCTGTGGCAAGAGCAGATCTGCTGGGGCTGGCTCTGGGCTGGTCAAGCACCACCAAGCAGGGTGTTAGGTGCAAAATCAGGCTCTTCACTGCAAGAACAGATTTTGTGCTCTCAATTGTAAGGATAAACCCAGCAAGGAAAAGTCATCCTTGCCATAGGAGTCTGATATATCAGAGAAAACTTATCTGAGAGAGAAGTATCTTAGCTCCCAAGGGAGCATTCAGCTGAACAGTTATTTTAGTTGCAGGGGGAAAGGGAGGGCAATTTAAGTTTTCTTCTACCCAACTAATTATTAAAAGAAAGTGTCAAAAGATGACAGGAAATGTGAATTTCAAAATTCCTAGAGCAGAGCATAATATTGAAGAGTAAAGTACTGTAAATAACCTAACCTTTACTTTTTTTATTTGGTTGGAAAATTGTCCTTGCTTAGGTAGTTGACTCTAATTAGAATTCACTTGCATATTAAATTAATCTGCAATTAATATGAATTAATTCAGTATTTCAAAGTTCAGAATTCCAAATTTTCCTTCCTAGACCATTTTACTCAGAGAAATTAATGCCACTTCCTTTTCCCAGTCCACCTAAGTAGTTCATTTAAGTACTATCCTGTCTCCAGCAATCTCTCCATTTCCACAGAAGAACCTTTGGGCCCAGGAAGTTTGAGCTTCAGGCAAACAATTATTAGAGTGGCAGCTTCAAGCTGCAGTGCTGATGAGCCTACCTTGTGTGGCCTGCAGCAGTGGTACTTCCTTTCTCCCTATTCAGATAATCTTTTTCTTTTCGCAAAACATTTTGCTCCTTACCAGTATGTCAGCTGAAGTCTCTGTTCCTTCCATTTCACTATAACCACATAATTCTTCTAAATTATTTTATGAGCTCCTACGAAGAACTACAAAATAAAAAAAATTAAGCTATGGGCAAGGACAGACAGTATAGTCTCTTCCTGAGCCAACCCAAGGGTCATACATCTGCCACTTCCTTTCATCCCATGTGTTCATCATAAGAAAGGCCTGTCACATCGGAGTACTGTTCTTGCCACTTTCTTCTTTGTGTGGAAGAACTCCAACGTGACATAGATTTTCGCAATAGGTTAGGCCTAAGGCAAAAGACACATGAACAACATATTTTCTCTGACCTGTCCAGAAAAGTGAGCATTTCCAAATCCTTAGTGCCATTCATTTGTCTCTAAAGAATGCAGCCTTACCTGCAACCTTGGCTGGAAAATCACTTTAAATAAGTATCTAATATACTGTAGAATAAATATAATGAATTAGTCATTGCTCCTTACCATAGTATAGCAACATTCCTGAAAGCCAGGCTCTATTAGCATTTTGAAGAGGTATTGAGACAAGGATGGGTGTCCTGGGGATTACTGCAGTGGGAAGCAAAGATGAGACAGTGGTACATTATGAAGTGCAATCAGGATGCTGCCGCAGCCTCTGCATAGACCCCTACATATTCCTGCAGGTTTGTTTGTAACTTGACAAGGAATTACCTAATAAATAAGATAAACATTTGGCTCTTTTCCTCTATTTGCTTGTAAAGATGCACATTTGTAAATAAACTTGTGGGTTCAGTGAGTCTGTAAGTGAATGGATTCTCTGGATACTCATTTTACACTTAAACCAAAATAAAATAGCTATGCAAAGAAGCAAAACTAAAAATATAATACGTATTAAAAGGTGCTCTCAAGCAATGATCAGTGACAAATCCTGCACTTCAAGGATTATGTCATGAACTTATATTAGTTGATACACTTTTATTATTAATTGAAAAGGCTTTCATTATTCTTACTTGTTCTTTTCACCTTGTCAGTTCACTGTTTTTATGACAGTTTCTGCCCATGGGTGTAAGTGACTGTGAGTAGGGGATATCCATAGCTTAGCTCTTAACTGGCAGATAAACTCACGTAGCTCCAAAGCTCCATAAACAAGCGCAAATACAAACATGTCATCTGTCATAATACCATGAAGATATGCAGAGCGAAAACTTACACACAGTAATGCTTAAAACCAGAAAGTACTGTGTAGCATACCCAGCAATACCTGCAAATCTAAACCAAATTTTGCTTTTTTATGAGCCAACTGATAAAATAATTTATTCATACGGTCTAGAGAGAAGTACTGTAAATAGAGCAGCTGTTAACTTTGAGAGTGACAGTAGAAAAAAAGGTTTGATTTCCACCACAACATTTCTTATTCTTGTTTTCTTGGCATTGTTGGGTATGCTCTTGGCCTCCCCATACCTACAAACACATATATTTCTATTAAAGACTGTGGCTGCAAGCTTAGAGGTCCTTCAGTTCAAACACTGTGCCTTGCTCAGATGAGACCATGACACATCTAGATAAGGGAACTTATACTATATTCAAAGCAAACTGGTTCTCTATTTTATTATAACCCTGAGATGTATTAATTATATATTAAATCATCTTTGCCTAACAGTAGAAGCATTTGCTAATCACAGAAATTTAAACTACCATATGTCATAACAACCCCAGTTATCACAGCAGTCAAGTGAGATATGGTAGCCATACATTTTTACAGAACTCACAGAAGTACACAGTGAAGGGACAGAAGTACAGGTTTGAAGGAACATCTGGATATCATCTGATTCAAACCCCCTGCTCAAACACCTAGAGAAGGTTGTCCAGGAGTCTGCCCAGATAGTTTTTTAATATCTCCAAGGATGGAAGATCTACAAAATCTCTGGGCAACCTTTGTCAGTTCTCAGTCACCCTCACAGTAAAAGAGTTTCCTGATGCTCAGATGACAGCGCTTGTTGAGATTGCTTTACGGTAGGACACTGTAGTGCGTTTCTGTGTCTGGGTTTTGGTAGCAGGCGGGAGCTACAGAAGTGGCTTCTGTTAGAAGCTGCTGGAAGCTTCCCCTGTCCTGTGCAGCCAATGCCAGCTGGCTCCAGACAGGCTTCCTGCCACTGGCCAAGGCTGAGCCAATCAGGAGTGATAGTAACGCCTCTGTCATAACATATTTAAGAACAGAAGGTTGTGGCGCTGAAAGAATTCCAGCCAGGGAAGAGCAGAATGAAAATATGGGAACAACAAGGTAGACACCAAGGTCAGTGCAGAAGGAGGGCGAGGAAGTGCTCCAGGAGCTGGAGCTGAGGCCCTGCAGCCCATGGTGCAGACCATGGCGGGGTAACTGTGCCCCTGCAGCCCATGGAGCACCATCAGNCATGGGAGGGACCCCACGGGAGCAGGTGAAGGGCTTCTCTTCTGAGCAGTGGCAGAAACAACAACTGACCATAACTCCCATTCCCTGTCCCCCTGCACCACTTGCGGGGGAGGAGGAGGGGTGGGGGGAAGGTGTTTTTAAGACTTTTTTTGTTTCTCACACTATGGCTCTTATTCTGTTAGTAATAAACTCAAGTAATATCCCCACTTTGAGACTATTTTGCCCATGAAGGGAATCAACAACTGATCTCTCCCACCTCTTATCTCTACTCATTAATCCTTAGCTATTTTTTTTCTCTCCTCTCTCCAGTTGCAGAGGGAGAGTGAGAGAGTGGCTTTAGTGGGTACTTGGCATATGGCCAAGATTAACCCACTGCAGACACCCTCTGGGTGCTGGAAAGCAATGAAGGGAGACTGCAACATTACCAGAGAGATAGACAACTTTTAGGCTACTCCATTTCTGCTGAAGGACTAGGATAGGAACCTTTGTGGATCCACTGATTTGCAAGGAAAGTAGATCTTTTCATCCAGCTTTTGTTACTTTTCAAAATACTCTTATTTCATGCTTTATCAACCTACTAAAACTCTTTGCACTCCACTTATATTACAGATTATGGATGTAGGGACTAGATGGCACCAAGCACTTTTGAAAGTGACAGCTTATATTTTTATGGATCTGTAAATATATGAGAGATGTTGTCACTGTGATAGATACAAATTATTAAAAAAAAAAAACAAACCCAAGGTTCTAGACAGAGATTATTATCACATGGTTGCTTTGTGAAGAGCAGATATTCGATTCCATCCTCAGACCTGAGAAGGAAGCACTGAGGCTCATGCTAAATCCAGGCTAGGAGCAAGGGCTCTGAGCACTTGGCCCCCCCAACATCAATATCAGTGCTGTGACTGCTGTAGTCACCCAGCAGTACAAATTTGATCTGACTCAGACGTGGGCACATGATTGCAGCTCTCTTGTGTTAGTCAGACACTACAGAGCTGTATTCTTGTTTGCTGGCTCTGTGTCAAGGGAGGAGGCAGGGGCAAGATGCACTGAGCTGACTCAACAAACATTTCTGAACGACCCACCAGCGGCTCAGCCTGTGGAGTCTGTAGCTGTGGAGTGGACTTCAGAAAGCTTCAGCCCAGCTGCAAGCTGTTAGCATATCAATAATAGTATTGACTTAGTTTGTTACTGAGTTTTGAGATAGGTTGTTAGCACCTGCAGAGCAGAAAGCAATGCCAAAAGGAGAGAGGAGAGGTCATCAGCCTTATGGAAGAGCAGGAGGACCGAGCATCTATAAGCTACCAAAAATAGAGGGATCTGCCAAGAGTGGTTACAAGTAAAATAAGCATTTTTATTTGTAACTCACAGTCATAGTGTTGATATTATGATTCTCATGCTCCTTTCATGCCTCTCTGAGAGCTATATCTGATGCTGAAAATATGATTGTTCATATTGCTCAGTGTTGCAATCCTCATAACCAGCAATCTTTTAATGCACAGCCATACTGTCTCTTCCAGATGCACTATTTTCCCCTAAGTGTGTCAGGATTAAGCTTTTGTCCTCTTATTGCCACCACTGGACCACAATAACATCTGGCTGAAGCCCTGAGTTTTCAAAGATGAACACACAGTGTGTGGTCAATATGATAAAGGCTTTCAGTGTTCTGTCCACCTTTAGGCTACCTTCTTTTGTCACAGTGAAACAGACCCTTTGCTCATGTCAAAAACACCAGTTTGAGGAGAAAGGTGTGAACATACACTAGTAGAGAAGACGGGGACTGGCCTTTCTTTCTCATTCCTCCTCCACCACAGCACTGCTGAGAAGATTATTACTTTGGTGTCCATCTGCTGACCTATAATAGTATAAATTTGGACTAAGCTGAATTTTACAGTTCAACAAATATAGAATATTTTTTTTAAAGTTACACTTGGCCAGATGCAAAGTCTGGAAAACATCAGTCCAAACATTATCATAACTGAAATAGAATGAAAGCATAATTTAGCCAGATTCAGCATTACTCAATGCAGTAGAAAGTATTCCTACCAAAGCCTGAATCTGCTGCCCTTTTATGAATTTCTCTCTGCTGAAGACTATAAATTCTTGATCATATGTTCTTTCCTGAACTGTAAAATAGGTTGAGTCAAGTTCAATCTGGCTAAGGAGAGCAACAGTTACTGAAATCAGAGATTTAGAGCAACAGGGTTCTGCAAATCAGCTGTCCTAGCACTCACAACTTGTCATACAAGAGCTGACAAAATCTTCAATACAAATGGTTATTTGGAAGATTAAATCTGTACCCTGTGGACATGGATCCTTCAAAAGCGTGAAATTACTTGGAAAATTGAGGGGACACATTTTTTGCAGGTACTTAGGTAGTCACTTGTCTACCTCATTACGCAGCTAAATACCTTTGAAAATGTAATCTTCAGTCATACTCTCAAAGGAGATAGATTTTTAGAGGTGCACAGCTGGCCAGGAGGTTTACAAAGTGCCTAGTTGTTTAGTTCACAGTAAAGTGGATGAGAGTTAAGGGTCTCATATAAAACCACATCAATCTGGCTAACTAAGAAACACAGCCCCTAAGATCACGTGTCTTGTTAAAATCAATAAGGTTGGAGCTCTTGCAAGCTCTCGAAGATATTCTTTGGCTTTCCATGAGGCAGTCCCCAGGCAGTCAGCAGGAGTGCCTGATCACTGGGAACAAGAAGGGGAGAGGCGTCAAGCCTGAACCAGCATCCAGACACAGCTGGACTGTCAGAACAGAGGTCTGGTAACAGCACAGAACAGGCAGTCCATAAAAAACCTGACATTAAAATAGGCCAGTCCAGACCTTCACAGAGACACTTTAATCATATCTGCACTGTTTAAAGAAAGCCGTGGGTTTGCTTAGACCATTTGAGAAGGTGTTTGTCTTTAAATAGCAACTTAGGATGAGAGCTGCCACTTCCAATTTAATCACCCTTCTTTAATGGAGCTTCATGTTTTGCAGCTGGATAATTAACCTTGATATTCATTCGGACTTCAAAACACACAATTCCCCTTGCTGTCAATTAGCTGACAATGTCAAGTATGTGTTGATAGAAGATTTTTGTGTGACCCTGGCAATACGGCATTTGGGAAATTTCAGTCCTTCACAACTAACTCTAACAATTTTAGAATGGGGATTGACAATCACAAAATCTCAGAATGGCTGAGGTTGCAAGGGACCACTGGAGGTCAACTAGTCCAACTTTCCCACTCAAAGAGGATCCGCTGGAGCAATTTACTCAGGGTTGTATCTGGAAGATTTTTTATTATCACCAGGGAAGGTGACTCCTCAGCCTCTCTGGGCACCCTATTCCAGTGCCCAGCCACCCTCACAGTAAAGAATTTCTTCCTCATATTCAGGTGAACTTCCTGTGTTCCAGTTTCTGCCTTTTGCCTCTTGTCCGATTGCTCAGCACCACTGAGATCATGAATTTGTCACTGGATTGAGTTCACTAAACAAAACAGATGTACACTAGGGTTTACCCTACTTTCTGTTTTTATGGCAGTGAAGCTTTCTAAAAGATCCTCCAGAAAATTTTCGAACTGTTTTGTTATCCTGGTCTTGTACAGCACATGGAAGATGCCTCTATCTCAGAGTATTCAGAAACTACCATACTTTTTATCACTTAGCTACAGCTGGAGGCGGGGTTATAAATTATTTTTACACAACAATCTTTGGCACATGAGGCCAGACAATAAACACTGCAGTATGAAAATGGGACAAAGTAAGATAAGTGACAGTGGCAGTTTATTTTTCCCACTGATTTCTTTGCATTTATAATAAAGAGTTACAGCCTACTTGTAAGAAGATTTCATTAGTGGACAAAAAGAAGTTTGAATTAGACTCTTTTCTTGATATCCCACAGTGGGTCACGTTCTGCTAATGAGTGTTAACCCTGCAATCAGGAAAACATTCACCTTGAGAAATGAACAACCTTAATCAGGACTCTTAAAGCAGCCAGAACAGTCAACAGCTAAAATGAAATTGGCTCTAACACAACTGTTTTTCTTTTTAAATATTGTTCTTCCTCTCCTATGAGAATGGGAGATAATACTATAAGTAAAGCATTCTCGTACCAAATGCCAAGAGAACCTGTAGTCCCTTCCAGGTTAGAAATCCTGTCTTGCGACTAGGAAGGAATAGCTGTGCTCGATTGAATGCTTTTGCACAGGCTAACTACAGCCTTTTGTGAAGATTCCTAATGTGAACCCAGTTTGACCTCCATTATTTTAAAGGACTTTAGCTCATCTGCTAAGTAAAAATAGCAAAAAAATTGAGGGAAAAAAAAAAGAAATATCAGTCTGTTGTGCTTTCCCCTGGATTGGAGAATGACATCAACCTTTGGGCCTTTTTCTGAAATATTCTGACAGTATCAAAAACACTTACTGCTCCATTTTCTATACAGGGTCAACACTATGAAGAGGAAAAACGGGCTTTGAGCCACGAAATAATTGCACTCAATAATCACTTAATAGAGGCCAAGGTGACGATAGATAAGTTGTCTCCAGACAATGTAAGTATTTAATTATGGATATATCTTGAGAATATATTTAGAAATAAATTAGGTCTTGCACTTCCCATGAAATTATAGAATAATTTGTTATTGTTTATGTAAAATGTAACTTGTCACCTTAACAATTAAAATTTGTGTGTTCGTGTGTTCCCATCATTTTGTAAATTCAGCTCTCCTTATGCTATGAAGTTGTGGTGAGACTTTTAATTGATTTTTTTTCCTTATGTTTAACCTGAAACTGATGAAACAATATTCTAAGAAATGCCAATATTCCCACATTGATTTTGCTATCAGTACAGCAAACTAGTGCAAGTACCTGCTCAGAGCTGTTTCAGGGACACATGTGGACTGAGGACTCCTTGTAAGGATTTTAGGCACAGTGTGAAGCCCTACATTTCCTCCAGTTCCTCTGATCTTTTGGTCTTTGCTCACCAAAATGGGATGCCCAGCACAAGTGAGCTCTATCAGCAGAAGGTAGGATTGACCCAACCTGGTCGCTCAGATCATTGCGCAGAGGAGGAGACAGGTTTGCCCCAGCAGCCTTTAATGTGGAACAATTTACCTATCTCTACGTGGAACAACACAGGGAACAACTCCAGCAATTTTCACTCTGCATCTCATTAAACACTGCTGAAATCTGGCATGCATACTGCAGCTGGCAACAAAGCTCATTAAATCCTTTCAGGAACAAACCTACAAAGACAGCAAAGAAAGGAAGACTGTAGGCATTTCGTTCATGATTGTGCCATTCCTTCAAAACTTAATAAAAAATTCATCTATAGAAGACATGTTTCTTTTAGCACTTATTTTTTCAGTATTTTACATTCAATCTTCCCATTCATATTTCATATGAACTCTAAATTACAGCAGGGAGCATTTGATCCTATTAAAATGCCTGTTGATATGAATTGTGCCTGTGCAATTATCAACTTTCCAAAGGAAACAGAGAGTTCATGATCTGACCCTTCACTTTTACAAAAGTTGAGTTGAAAGAACAGTTACTACATAGCTCTAACAGCTGTAACTAACAGAGCATGGTAACTGTAATGGGCTACATTTAGGTGTTAGAAGAACAGATATACATCCAGATTAATTCAGCTGCAATCAGTGGAATTATTTCAATGTTAAAATAGAGGTGGGAAAATACTGTAAAACTCTCCCTGTAAGTATTCAAGCACTTACACTACTTCATGGAGTCATGAACCCACATTTGAAGTGTTTTTAATTTTTATAGTTTCACTCTGAACATTACAGTATGGTCCAGAGGCCTCAAATAACAGCACCACTTCTTCAGACTTGAGATTAGTTTGCAGACAAAATTCTGCCCTTGCAGGACTCAAGGAAGTGGCATGAATCTAAGTCGGAGGGGGGTTCAGGTTGGATATCAGGAAAAGGGTTTTCACCTAGAGAGTGATTGGGTGCTGGAACAGGCTCCCCAGGGCAGTGGTCCCAGCACCAAGTCTGACAGAGTTCAAGAAGCGTTTGAACACTCCTGGGCACATGGTGTGACTCTTGGGGATAGTCTTGTGTAGGGTAATAAAAAACCTAATAAAAGTAAAGGTTAAATTCCAAATTTAAAAAAAAAAACTAACTATGAAACAAACTACTGGTATTATACCTAACCAGTATAATATGCTTTTGTCTTGGCAGTCTTTCTTCCTTCAATTATATTTCCCCTCATTCTTCTGACAGAAATGTAAAATGATGCTTTTGATGCAAAAACATGTTTTAAATTATGGGAAATACTTCTGGCATTAATTGCCAATTATTGTTCTAGTTGCCACAGACATGGCTAGTTTCCATTCAGGCAAACATTAGAGAGAAAGTCACTCCAGTCACATGGCATGGCCTAGCACGTTGAGAACAAAGTACACGTGGCACATGTAACTCACACGCAATTTTTCTGTAGTAATTTTTAAAGCTGCTAAAAATAAAGTGCCAGAAATGCTTTTTGTACTCTCCATGACAACCACTTCACAGAAACAGGCACACAGCTTTTGAAGAAAGGACTAGATTTTGGAGCGATACCATCTTTGTGTGCCCAGTAATGCCATATAGGACTCAGGGTACCTGTCTGTGCTACACATTGTGCAGCAATGTATTTTTGGTTTCATGTGCATGTAACATGTCAAAATCACAAGGACATGCAACATATTTTGCTTCCAAATTGAATTATTTGGTTCCTAAGGGAATTAAAATAGTGTGTATTAATATAAAATTAGATTAATATGTCTCCCCAGTTTGTTTCAGGTAGAAGTGGCACGTACAAGAGCTCACACAGGCACAGAAAAAAATCCCCAAACCAAGAGCATCTAAAGGCCCTGGAATATGAAGATATAGTGAACTAATGATCATAGGAAAACTATCCCCATCCCTCATGGGCTCACAGGAACATCTTGTTGCATCTGTTATTACAGAATGCTTTAAAACAATAATTCTAAACAGAGGGAAATTCTTTTTCATAGCATATTTCTTTATCAGGTTTTTTTAAAAATAAATGGAGCAGTAAAAATTGGCAGGCAACAAGATTATAACATTAAAACCAGAGAAAATCCAAATCATTTCAGTGTTCAATGCCTTTTTTCAATAAACATGTTCTAATTTTTACAGATTACCACGGCCTAGTGCCCATAGTACCTTTATACTTTGTATATCTCATCTCTGTCCACCTTTAAATTCAACTTCTGAAACCAACTCTCTTTTTAATGTAACTACATAAGGAAAAACAACATACAACTCTTACCTTCAGGGACCCAGAGATACTGGTTGAAGGATACAGTTACACATTCATGTGTGCTAAATTAAATTAGGTGAAGAGCAAATCTGTGTACTGAATTTTCCCATTAAATAGGCTGTGGGAGCCATTCAATACGAAGATTGTATAAGCAGCTTGCTTAAATTCTTTCCTTTTCCGTGTGGAATTCTCATGGTAATTTCTTGCCCAGTGAAAATATTCTGTTCTGGGGCATCAAATATTTGCAGTGAGATTTAGTATATTTCTATAGCTGCATTCTGCAAGATATTAAAGGAGCCAGGAACCAGAAAGAAAGTATTATAAGGAGAGAGAGGCTCCCTTCTTAAAAAAACCAAAATAATGTATATTTCTGTAATGAATTCTCCTACAGTCTCATAAAATATTTTGTCACCTCCTACAGTAGTATTTAGTGCTGATCTTCATAATACTCATAATACTGGAAATTGTCTGTTCTGGAATTTTCTTTTTTGTTTAAAAGATCATGTTTCTTTTAGCCTTCACAGTACTGTGCATATTAACAATATGAAGTCCAATTCCTAATGGTAAGTATCCATGTTCTGAAATGCAGATTGCTGTTGTAATAGTTCTCAAAATTTTATTCTTAGTAATTTTATCAGCCCTTACAGAGCAAAGGGGCAAATATCTCTGAATCATGCAAGAAACAGAACATCTTAATGTATTTAAAAGTTAAAGTATGCTCCAAATTTGCCCAAAGCCAATTTTTAAAAGATTTTTCAGACATGGGAGAAAGGCTGAAAGTCACAAGATCTTTGCAAACTTTAAATAAGAGGTTATTTTTTGTGTTTTTTCTAGGAGCTCTATAGGAAGGACTGCAATTTAGCTGCTCAGTTGCTCCAGTGCAGCAAGAATTACGACAGGGCACATAAACTCTCAGAGGTAATGTGACTGAACCTCTTCCATATTCAAAGAAATAAATATGGTATGGAAAACAGGTTATTTTGCATGTGTCAATTCCAGAACTTGTTTGCCCTTAAGGTTTTTACCTCCCCACACCCTGCCTTGAAGCCACAGGAGAGCTGGAGCACCTGCTACTGTTCTGTGCAGCCTAGGGAGGTGCTCACAAAATCACAGCCAGTGATGGCACTTGAAGATACTCTCTTCCCCAAAACCCCTCCTATCCAGCAGAATGGGCCTGCACTGATTGCCTGAAAAACAAAGGTTTTAGCAAAACCAAAGAGCTGCTAACTCTAGAATGCAAAATGCTGGGGAGAAGCAGTGGGGTGAGAGCAAATGACAAGCTACAGGCGTCAGAGATTCTGATATAATCAATTTTCCTCCTGAAGCTATTTTCCAGTCCAGCTAGTTTCCAAACCTGAATTTTAAAATGTACTGACAGAACAAATACCTTTTTCTAAAGAAACCAGAGCACCGAATGATTGATTTCCAAGGTGTAAACTTTAATTTATAATCCTCGCTTCCAAGGAAACTAGGCTTGAGGAACAGGCTCCTTAAAAGGGAGGTAAATATTATCTTAGTGAACAAGGTTGTCTTTAGGGATGTAGGCCCTGCACAAAGCAATTCCACCTTCCTCACGTATATTGCTTCAGTGAAGGTCACAGGGAATAGCCTTTGCTTCATCAGTCCCATCAGGTCAACATTCCCCCAGACAGTCTCTCTTTTGCAATTCTGCAATGGAATAATGGAAAATTAAATGTGGAATGTATAAACCATTTCTAAGTCAGTAGATGGCTTCAGTGCAATACACAACCCTGGTAAATAAAGGTGGAGCAAGACTCCTCTGTCAAAGGGGCAATGATTTTCTGGAATAGAGACAGAACTTCCATATTAACCATTATCTTGGTTATTTTTTCCTACTATCTGACTTTCTTTAGCAAATCATATCCAGGAATTATCATGACATTCCTAACATCTGAAAGCATCCTACCTGTTAGCAGTAATTAGGACCTTAAAAGTACTTAGTGGTTCACTTGCAGAGAACTATCACAAATGTTAGATCTCCCCACAATTTCCCAGACTGTCAAACACTCAATTAAATAGGGAGTCTCCACTCATAAGTCCAAGTATTTATTAATTTAGCAAGTGTGAATGCACTGTCACAGCCAATAAATTCCTTACAAATGCAAATATTGCCTGATAAAGTATTGTATGTTATCCAGAAACCTAAACTGGAGTACAATACAGTAATGTCACAGCAGTATCATTTTAGTAATTCCAGTTTCCAGTGCAATACCCAGAAAATAATGCTCTTCTTCTTAACACATTTCATAATCTTAATGCTGTATATAAAATAGATCAAACAGTCATGCTACAGGATACTGTAGCTGCCCCATGCAGCCTTTCACATTAAATTAACTGTATTTCTTTTCCTCATTTCTGTGGCAATTTATACCAGGCCTATTTTACAACCTGTTTATTCAATCTCTGTTACATCTGTACTTACTGTGACTAATGCTGCTGTCTGCCAGCAGACTGGCAATATCGTACTCTTTATTTCCAATGGAAGACATATGAGCTAATTAGCAACATAATGATTAATCCGAAATATCCTGGAAGGTTCTGTTGGTTGAAAAAACACTCACCCTATTTCACATAACAAGAATACCATTTCACTACATGCCATGTTTTGAACACACTGAGTTTGGGGGATTAAACCAGCTTTAAAAACTTCCCAGTGAAGCTAAAAGAGGAGCTCCGTATCTTATACAACGCGAGACAAGACAAGGAGCTGTCACTGTAAATTTCCTTTGCCGAAAGTAAAGTGAAAGGGGACAACTTCATTTATTTGTAGGGTTCTCTCCTCTAGAGAAACAAAGTTATGGAGGGAGTGAGGTCATAAGGTTAGCCACTGTTTATTTTGTAAAGAGAAACTTGATTTCTAGTTATAAAAAGAAAGTGCAGAGTAAATCAGAGTTCAGCCAAGCATTCACAGGATAAATTCCTAAGTGGCATAAATCAACACAGATATCAAAGGAGTCATCACAATCACAAAACTTATTCCAAACATGAGTTCTTCTGATTGCCAGCAAGAAACCTGAAAGACAACCATCACGAAGCTCTCTGTCTCATATTGCTGTCAGATCATTGATAGAGATCTGAAATAAGCAAGGCAGATAAAATTCGACTGGAAATCATGTGTAGTGATGCTTCAGTAGGCATTACCTACCAGACTTTTGGATTGCATCAAGCAATGTGTTCTATCTCTTCTGGTCCATGTGACAAAATGGCAGGTGGAACCATCCACAGAGCTGACCCTGACTTTATCAAAAAACCTATGTGGTCTGATGCATAACAGCCATTGATTAATTTTGTCATGCGAATCATGATGTAAATTCATGTAAGAACATGTTGAGGCTTATGTGGATGGTTGATCTGACAAGCAGGGTCCAACTGATGGGGCAAGGAAGCTGGTTTGATTTGCTTCTTCCCAGCACAGGAACACTCCTGTCACATCAGCCAGTAGCACTGTATCAGTGAAGACAGCTTTTCCACCTCTTCAAACAGCATTGTTTATCAAATGTGAAACCAGAGAGCAGGAGCAGATTTGGCACTGGGTTGGAGGCAAGATGAGCCTGGGGAAAGGCAAAAGAAGAACAGAAAAGATCTGATCTCTTCCTCCTCTTTTTTCACCCCAACCCCCCAGAGACCTCCATAACCCATAATCCAACTGCAAATCTCACTCAGGCAAGGCAGTCTGGAAGTATTGCTCTATGCTGTAATTCCCTACCTGCCTTTTTAAGATTCTTGCTTACTACAGACTTTACATCAGTAAAGTAAACCTGGCAGGGCTGGGTTAATGAGCTTAGAGACCTTCTCTATGATGCTATGATCATTCCTATCCAACCTGAATTAACTTGGAAGGAAGCTTTTCAGTTTCACAGTGTTGTCCATGAGGGAAAGCAAATCATAGAATCATAGAATCATAGAATCAGACAGGTTGGAAAGGACCTCTGAGATCATCAAGTCCAACCTTTGATCCACTACCATCACAGTTGCTAGACCATGGCACCAAGCACCACATCCAGCCTCATCTTAAAAACCTCCAGGGACGGTGAATCCACCACTTCCCTGGGCAGCCCATTCCAATGGCTGATTACCCTCACTGTAAAGAATTTCTTTCTAATATCTAACCTAAACCTCCCCTGGCACAGCTTGAGGCCATGCCCTCTTGTCCTACTGCTGATTGCCTGGGAGAAGAGACCAACCCCTACCTGGCTACAACTACCTCTCAGGTAGTTGTAGAGAGCGATGAGGTCTCCCCTGAGCCTTCTCTTCTCCAAGCTAAACAACCCCAGCTCCCTCAGCCTCTCCTCATAGGACTTGTGTTCAAGTCCCTTCACCAGCCTGGTTGCTCTTCTCTGGACCCGTTCCAGCACCTCAATGTCTTTCTTGAACTGAAGGGCCCAGAACTGGACACAGAACTCGAGGTGTGGCCTCACCAGTGCTGAGTACAGGGGAAGGATCACTTCCCTGCTCCTGCTGGTCACACTGTTCCTGATGCAGGCCAGGATGCCACTGGCCTTCTTGGCCACCTGGGCACACTCTTGGCTCATGTTCAGCCTCCTGTCAATCAGCAACCCCAGGTCCCTTTCTGCCTGGCTGCTCTCCAGCCACTCTGTCCCCAGCCTGTAGCGATGCAGGAGGTTGTTGTGGCCAAAGTGCAGGACCCGGCACTTGGACTTGTTGAACCTCATCCCATTGGAATCAGCCCAACTCTCCAGTCTGTTCAGGTCCCTCTGCAGAGCCCTCCTGCCTTCCAGCTGATCGACACTCCCCCCCAGCTTGGTGTCATAATGAACATTTCCAAATGTTAACTAGATAAATGAAAGTCATTTGATTACATGTGATTCCAAAAATGCACAAAGATTGTGGCCCTCACATTAGCAGAAGAACCATGTATAGTGAGTTATGCAATGTCATAAACAGCACTCATCTCACACCAGTATTGACATATACCCTTTTCTCCTTTCTCTTTTGCCATCTCTTTATGTTATAGTTGCCATCTGACTTTCAGGAAAGAGTCAGCATTCATCTGGAAAAACACGGGTGCAGCCTTTCTGTCCCCTTTTGCCACACTTCTTACGCTGACACCATACCCACTTGCGTCATTGCCAAAGTACTGGAAAAACCAGACCCAAACAGTTTGTCTTCACACTTGTCAAGCCCATCTACAAGGGATCTCAATTTTCAGGACTCTGCTGGAAAAGTCGGACAAAGGCCGCAGTACAAGTCCGATATCTACTGCAGCGACACAGCCCTTTACTGCCCTGAGGAGAGGAGGAGGGAGAGGAGGCCAAGTGTGGACACGCAAGTGAAAGATGTGGGGTTCCTGCGGTCCCAGAACTCCACAGACAGCACTGTCGAGGAAGACGGTTTCCATTCCAGCTTCTCTCATGAAGCCTTCCCAGAGTACATTACCTCTCTGCCAACCTCCAGCTCCTATTCCAGCTTCAGCGTCACCTCCGAGGAGAAGGAGAACGCCCAAGCCAACACTCTGACAGCCTCTCAGCAAGCAATCTACATGAGCAACCGAGACGAACTGTTTGAAAGAAAGTCCCCAGCAGGTTATGAACACCAAGGGAGCCCCAGGTTTGCCAAGCCCAAACCTTCCCAGCACATGGAGCTTGCTGATGACAATGAGAACTCACCCACTTTTACCAGAACTCTGCCTCCATATGCAAATGAGCCTTTTCATTTCTCAGCCATAACACCACAGCAGGCACTAGCAAATCAGAAAATGAGGAATGAGTGCAGGAGCACGCACCTTTCAGAGGAAGACTTGCCTGGGCGATGGAGGCAGTTGAGTGTGGAGGACATTGGTGCATACTCTTACAGGAACGCTGGCAGACTGTCGCCCTGCAGTTTTTCAGAGCAGTACTACAGCAGCCCTATTAAGAAGGGGGACAGCCGAACAAGCCCCATCTATGCTAGTTACAAAGCAGATAGCTGCTCTGAGGGAGATGATATCTGCCAAAGCAGACTTGTGGATTCTTGCTTCCTGAGAACAGACAGTGGCCTGAATATTGACATCAGCACTAGCTGTAAACAGGACAAATTGCCCACTTACAAAACAAAAGAATCAAGAGACCAAAAAAATGAAAGGATCACTGTCCAGTTATGCAGTAGCAAAAACATCGAAAACAGCCCAGTATTGAAAAGAGAATACGTGGACGTGAGCCCCAACAGCTCAGCAGAGTCACTCAATCAGAGTTCAGTGGAGGCTTCAGAAATCCACCAGTCTTCCATGGATCAAGGAAGCCATTCAGGTATTCACAGCAAACAGCAGCAGTTTCAACGGACTGGGAGCACTGGTTTGAGTCGGAAGGACAGCCTTACAAAAGCACAATTATACGGAACCCTTCTGAACTAGGCATCTCCCAAAACGGCAATAAGATAACAAACAAAAGGAAGCAAAGAGCATTTGGTACTTCTAGCGAACAATAAGGTTCTAAGAAACAGGATTATTATAAAATATATATTCATAATGGTACTATATGTTTAAAACAAAATCTCTACAAAAACGTTATACAGCACTTTTCACTTAACATGCTTTCCACGTGGGAGATCGTCCCCTCCCCTCTTTTATAAACCTGAAATATTTTTATAATGAAAATGGTATTTATTAGACTATCTTAAGCTATTTGAGCAGAATTCTTTTCCCTTCAAGCAGGTTTCTTATTTATTTTTGTGCATGAGGCCATCTGTGCCTAAATTCTTGGAGGAAAAGGGTAAAATCATGATGGCGGTGATAAAAAAAAAATCCACCCGATAAAATACCATAAAATGTCATGTGAAATCAAAACAAACAAGAATTGTGAATTTGAAGAAGTATATTTTTTAAGAAGAATGGAATTATATCTTAAGTTATTTCATAAAAATGTATTTATGAGTGACTAATGTATGCACAAAGTGATACTAATATTTTGTTCTTTTAATCCACTGCGTTTCTGCTTTCCTGTTTTTCCTTGTATACTACCTCAAAAGTAATTGAGGGTTTCTTTGTCACATTTTCTGTAGGCTTGCATTTATATTGTCTAAAATGCATGCAGTGTCATAATTAATACTGTATTTTGCATAACTTAATAAAAGACACTAGTGGATCTATTTTGGAGTCATTTTTTCCCTTCATTAAAATAGACCCTGGACAATAGAATATGGAATTTCTTTGAGTGGCACTAGCCCAGCAGAAGTTAATGACTAAAACTCCTGAATTAGATTGTTTTCTAAAGAAGTCTCTCTTTCTCTGCAAGGTCCAGAAATCTTGTTCACAGTCCATGGCCTCTGGGTGTGGAAGGATGATTTCTCATGAGCCTGTTGAAAGTAAGCAATGAAAAAGAATTGTTTATCTACAGGCTTGAATTCACTAGACAGGGTTCTGCACACTGAAAGAAAACTGAAAACTCCTTGAAAACCAGTGATGTGGACTCCTCCTCCACTACTCACATACTTGACACAATCTTTTAAGTCTTTAGGACTACATCCCACAGTTGCCCTTTCCTCATATGTAGCTTGGTATTTCTAACAATTATTGTTCTAAAGCCTAAGGAAAGTCTGGCCTTCTGTAGCCTATGGGAATTTTACCCTTGAGTTTAAGAAGCTGTGGTTTTACCTATACTTTGTGCGTTTCCTCCATCGATTTTTCTGTTTCTCACCATTTCATCAGTATGGAGTGTACAACTTGGAGAAGGGAAAGAGCAAAAGGAGTAGAGGAGAAAAACAAAAAGGAGAGAAAGGGAAATGCTGTGGATTTTCTTCCTGCCTTCAGTATTTCTGTTTGATAAGAGGCAGAATATAGCAATAAATATCTAGTAATTCTTTTAGGCCATTCATTTTCTTTCTGGAAACACATATCGTATAATTAATATGCTGACTCTTGACAGCTTATGTATGGGGAAAGTCCTTGCTTAGTGAACTATGTGGTAGTAATCAGTGAGATCACTGCGGAAATCTAAACTAGCTCCTTATAAAGCTAAAATAATGAGGTACCATTCAATAGCTATTAAGAAAATATACATTTTCTGCTGATTCTCTGCAAGCAGTTACCTGGCAACTAACTGTGAACTAGGACTACAGAACTGCTCATTTCCTACATAAGTATCTTCAGTCATGGGGCCTCAGATTCAATGCATCTGGCATAAGCAACTCCCATTGCTCTCCATATTCTTCATGTATAATATAAAAATTTGGTCATTATTGATGTGTGCAAGTACTTGCTGTTCTGTTTGGAAGATCAGTCATCAAGTCCCTGCAGTTCCTCTGAGATCTGTAGCAGCACCATTGAGAACAATGGCAGCTAATAATATCACACAGGTAAGGCACAACATAACTCTAAAGTGATGCTCATTTCAGTACAAAAGCTGTAAACACACCTTGTGCTTTTACGTCCCCATACTTGCTCACAGTGAGTGTGAGTGGTAGGGCATGCCACAAATAACTCCATGAAGTCGATAAAAAACACATAGAATAAAGTTTCCAAAGGTCAACTGCTTCTTATGGCAGGATGTGACCTGTAGTAAATAGACTTGGAGATCCAGAAGAACTGTTATTTCCCCTTCAAAATACTAAGACAAAAAACAGGTGTCAAAAAATGTCACTTTTGACTCATTCAGATATATAAAATTTAGACAATCCCTAAGGCAAGGCATTAATTTCCCTGGTCAATGAATACAAGGATTTGTATGTAAGAGGTGAAAATTAACTGTTATCTCACCTAAGAAAATATGTAAGATACAGAACAGTAAATTGTGTCATTTATGAACTGGAACACTCAGTAAGTTTGCGTCAGACCAATCCCTTTATAATATAGATCATTAGTTGACCTAAAGTGCTATTTTGCTAATTACACAAAATTACATTTCTGCTAGATAATGTTATATATCTGATTATTTAATATCCTATTCTATTATATTCTTTCATACTACTGCAGTTTCAAAGTCCACTTCTGTGCTTCACTTGACTCTTCTTCTCAGTTTATGTGCACTAATATGTAGATTAAATACAGCCTTTTCAGCCAATTAGTAATGTGGGTTTTTTGTAAAATAGCCTATAAATTTGTAACATTTTTCTGTAATGAATTGTGTTACAGAACAATATCTAACCCTGAAATTAATTACAACTGAATCAAACTGGCTATAAAACTTCTTCAGCTTTAATGTATTGATTTTACTTTCTCCTTAATTAGAAAAACTGACAGTAAATTTGCTAATTTGCTATGAAAATGAGACAAAAGTTTTAATAATTCACCCAAATTTACAGATCTAACTATGGTTTGGTTTAATTTTTCTAAACAAAGATAATTTTGAAAGATTATAATAAAGGATTTATTCCTTGAGTTTTGAGGTTTAATTTTGTCACATTCAATTTAGATTTATTGAAACAACCACAGAGAGAGACTTTAGGCTTTAACTCTACTCTTACATTCATTTATTGACAAGTTACTCCAGAAATGCAGAACAACAGATCTTCAGCCAATGTGCCACAGACCCCTCCACTCCATATTGCCAAAACCTCATTTTTCCAAGTGACATTAAATTCTGCATGCAGGTTTTGTGGGTAACAATGGCAGGAATTTTGCTTTGATTGATTATTTCATATGCCACAAATAAGAAGAGAAAGGGTGAGTAAAAGAAGTGGCAAGTCTCCAACACTGAAGTGAAGCAGAAGCTGAAAAATGTCATTTTAATGAACAAACACTGAAAGAAGAATGTATATGATACAGAACACTGATCAGGGGAAAAACAAAGGGGGCTGAAAGAGATCAGAGGGAGGCATACCAACTCACATATTAAAACAGACAAGAATAAAAAATACTAGCAGGGATATGCAATACAATTCACCAGGAATAACAGTGCAAGAGTATTATGAAATCATGAAAAGCAAATGCAGTTTTTTAGATGTTTTCTCACTCCAAACTAAGCTTAAAAAAAGGTTCAAAATCTCAATAAATACAAATAATGCATGTTATTTTCTTTTAAACTTTTTAGAAGTCTAGAAATAACTAAAATTTCTAGGTTTAAGCCATGGCAAGCCATAATATAGGTAATTTTCAATTCAACAGTTTCTAACTTCTTCATCCAAACCAGAAAATTAATCAAACTAATTCTTTCCCCTTCCAGCACTTTTAATTAAAAAGAATTTTCACTCCATAATCTATCACAGAGCATGATTACACAGCTACTTAGATTAATTTCCCCTTGTTTAATTTTAAAGTACTAATTGACATCTTTTGGACATTTATATAAAACTTTTATCCCCCACTCATATTTATGACCTTGTAATCCTTACAGACTATTATTATATATCTCCTTGAATATTGTTTTAATTGTGCAGATGTAATCCTCTCAGTTTTTTCTTGGAAGACACTCCCTTCAGGACACTGTTTTCAATTGCTCTCCAAGGAATACCCTCCTCACCTTTCTCCTGCTGAGTACCATAGTATTCTTTACTATCAACACTGAGTTTTTTAAAACCCTGTACAAAACTGCAAGACAAGGAAGGGAGGGAACTCTGCAGATTAGACCAACTGCATTTGTGAGTCTCCCAGCACCAAAATTATCGAGTCATGGGAACCCCACCTGAAGTGTTGCATGCAGGTCTGGGGCCCCCAACATAAGAAGGATATGGACGTGTTGGAGTGTGTCCAGAAAAGCCCACAGAGATGCTCAGAGGACTGGAGCACCTCTCCTGTGAAGACAGGCAGGGAGAGCTGGGTTTTTTCAGTCTGGAGAAGAGAAGACTCCAAGAAGACCTTATAGCACCTTCCAGTACCTAAAGGGACTACGAAGGGCTGAAGAGGGACTACTTAAAGGGCCTGTAGTGATAGGACAAGGGGAATGGCTTCAAACTGAGAGTAGGTTCAGATTAGATATTGGGAAGAAATTGTTTACTGTGAGGGTGGTGAGGCACTGGAACAGGTTGCCCAGAGAAGCTGTGGATGCTCCGTCCCTGGAAGTATTCAAGGCCAGGCTGGATGGGGCCCTGAGTAAACTGGTGTAGTGGAAGGTATCCCTGTCTACAGCAAGTGGGTTAGAACTAGATGATCTCTGCGGTCCCTTCCAACCCCAGCCGTCCTGTGGTTCTGCACAGTTTGTTAGGCTGTGATTTTTCTCCAAAAATCAATAGACCTGAGGCTCCTTAGCACCAGGCTTTCTAAAGCTGCCTTTCTAAGGTAAGGGAAATTCCTACAGACAGAGCAGTTCCATTTCCAACCTTATAGATCTATGTCACTTTTTAGAAATTTTGACAGTTACCTTTGTTCTAAAAACAGTCCTTGGTGTAAGCAGCAGCTCCTAATGACCATCAGCCAGCCATGCTGATCTGCATGCACTAAATCATGGCATGTTGTGTACATTGTCTTATATCAACATTATGAGAAGTTTCTCATTGTTTTCCCAATCTTTCCTCCATGTATGTTTTAAAAACTACATTGATATAAAACAACTCTAGCAATTCAGTCATTTTGTAACAGCTTGTCCTTCAGTCTAGCTCCTCTCACATTATTTTCTCTTTGGCATTTTCTTTGTATTGTATTAGTAAAGATACTTTAGTAATTTGTTTAGCTGCAGTTAAAAAGAATAGTTTGAATATTCATAAGAATAGTTTGAATATTCATTCAATGAAAGGCTTTGCTGCTGGTGCAGTGGATGCACTTCCACTGATGTTCAGTCTTGCCCTTTCCACTCTCTGCTTTTACACTTCTATTCTCCAGAAAGATACAACTCTTTTTTTCCCTCCTCACTTGAAAAAACTTCAATTGCAATTCTCCACTTTCAGAGCAGGATCTTTTATAACGCTTGGATACAAGGGCTATATCTGTAAAGACACTACTATCACTTCTTGGTCTATCTAAATTCTTCAATTATGTGCTTTCTAAATTAATTAATACAGGCTTGAGGAGAAACCTGATCTCAGGACTATGTATTTAAGTGCTCTGCATGAACAAATTTCTATAGGGTGGGACTAGGGAGATCCACTATGTGCCATGAGAATTTGCCTAAGTAGGAGCAATATACTCTAATCCTTCACAGTATTACTTACATGTATATATATTCTGTTTCTAGTGAAAATCTACTGACCGTTTCCATGCCAAGCTACTCTGATGTTGAGCTTTAAATACAAAGGCTCATGTTGTGGTTTAACTAGAGATGGCAACTAAGCACCATGAAGCTGCTTGCTCACCCTCCACACAGTGGGATGGGAAGGGGAATTGGTGGGGGGGAAAAATGGTAAAACCTGTGGGTTGAGATAAGAATGGTTTAAGAATTGAAATATAATAAAATATAATAACAATGTTAAATAATAATAATAATAGTAATGAAAAGGAAGACGACAGAGAGAAATATGACCCATGAAAGACAAGTGATGCACAACACAGTTGCTCACGACCTGCTGACTGATGCTCAGTCCCTCCCACAGTAGTGACAATCCCCTCTCAGACAATTCCCACCCCAGTTGATGTACTGAGGATGACTTCCATGTTATAAAAAACCTCTTTGGTCAGTTCCAGTCACCTGTTGGTGATGTTCCTCCCAGCTTCTCGTGCACCTCCTCATAGATAGAGCACAGGGAACGGAAAAGTCCTGGATTTAGAGCAATCATTAAGTAGCCACAACCAAAACATCACTGTGTTATCAGCATCATTCTCATACTAAATCCAAAACACAGCACTGCAACCACTATCAGGAAAAAAACTGACTTTTACACCAGACAAACCCAAGAAAAACCCTAACCTCTTAATTGTGTCAAAAGAGTTAAAATTACATTTCCCCACAGTAAAGCAATTTTAACAAACAGGTCTTCAATTTAGTGCAAAGAAATGTCTTAAGGTTTTAACTTATAAAGTCTTTCTTTCTAAAGTAACTTGTCCTATCAAACATCTTGAAGTTTGCACAAAGCCAAATCCCCACAAACCTCTGATTGGTAGAACAGAGCAGATAAGAATTTCAAAATCACCAAGGAAATAGGATCTTAAAGTCATCTTTACTACCATATAACACTAGGTCAAATTTTCCTAAAGCCTTGAAAAGTGTGAGTCAAATTGCAGCTAGCTGTAGGGGTGAGAGTCCCAGGAGAGTCCAGCTGCAACAGAGGAACACAGAAGGCTCAATTGATGGCCATCCACCAGTAGTCTCCAGACAGCTTTCTTACCCCACAAGATCTCCTTAGACAGCAGCTTGGTGTCTAAGGCACCCCTTTGAAAGCCTGGCTCTGTCCTCCTGATAACCTCTTCACAGGTTTTGAAAGGCTGCTGTTCTGAGCCCACTTATCTTTCTCTTCTCCACCCATGCTGCAGAAAAGTGTGCTCTGCTTTCTGCCAGATGGGAGCTCCTCAAGGATGTTGTTGGGCCCACATCCCACATCTGTAGGAAGTGGTAAGGTCCCTCCCACTCCTCGTTGCTGAGGCAAGGGAAATCCCTACAGACAATTATGACATCCCACAGCAGGGAGAACATCTTCATCTGCAAGGGTCAAAGCAAGAGGCATTGATACAAAATGCAACCAGTGGAAAATATCCCTGATAGGAGTTAAATGCCATCTCAACAACACATCTATCACCAACACATATACAGAAATACTCTAACTGTGATTATTCAGAAAAATTCTAATTTTTGAAGTCAGCTCTACTGAATTAACATTTAAATTTTTCTACCCATCTAGATTTTTACTTTGTGACTTATGAGTCAGAGCAGACATACATATGAGCTGCAGAGCCACAGCTAGCAATGTCACTACACCTAGCTGAGCAATGACAGCTCTATGATTCAGAAGAAGAGAAACAGCAGCAAGTCCTGGATAAATTACATTTGTAATGTCAATGTCAGCCAGCGTCCTTTCCCATTCCAGGTCTTCACATGTGAAGTTGTGAAACAGATCACAGGGAATAAGAGGTATCCTCAGCACATAAGGGTTATAAATTTCACTGGGCCCCCACTCAAGCCCTCATTTAGCTTTTTGTTACAGTAGAAATCCTCTTAGTCTGGACACCAGTTGTGTAGGGTGGCATAAGGAGGAAGACCTACACTGACAGTCCAGGCAGCATGGAACCTTTCACCTCAAGAAAGGTACTGTGCCACCGACCTGAGGAGGTGGGGACAACATTAACAGCACTTCTAAATTATAAACTATGAATGTTGACTCTCGTGGGATTATTTTTGGCAGGGAGGTAAATCTGGGCTGATGGTTCACTTGACTTTAATTTGACTATTTATTTCAATGGACCTTCAGCACTTCACAGTCTTTATCCTCCACAAATGAGGGAAATGCTCTTATCCCCAAATCCCTGAGAGTTACACTAAGATGACATGCCTAATCCCAGAGAGATAGTAAGGAGTTAGCTATTTTCGTTCCAGCAGATTTTAAGGCTCTTGGCCTTGTGCTTATGTTATAACCTGAGAAATGGATAAAGACTGAAAGCTCAAGTTCTCAAGCTCAGTCTTAGCACAGGAACTGAATCATCATTTTCTGATTCATCCCCGCTTACCTGTGCTTTCAGAGTCCACTATAGCCTGAAGGTGAGGGAGGTAAGACCTGACACAGGAAGAAAGAAAATTCAAAAAATAATCTGTATATCCACACTATTAAAATGCCAAATCATTTCTAAGACAGTAGTACTCACGTTCGATAAAACTGTCTTTTTCCATATTTTGCACAGAGAATACAAATGATGAAGTGGCCCAAGGAAAATATGTAACTGAGCTGAGAACTTGCATCCTGCTGTTTTGGAGCAGCTTGGATTTTCCTGACAAGCTGCTGGATAGATAAGGGAATGGAGGCAGAGCAAGAATGGTGGCTCCGTAAGCACAAAATATAGCAAAACATTCCAGTCACAACGTTTACTGTGTTCCCCTAATCTTTAGGGTACATTATCAAAAAGTCCCAGGAAAAGGCTTTTAGCGACACAGACTATTTTCTTTCATTCTTATTTTGGCTTTTTTCCCCACCTCTTTTTAAAGAGAAAAAAAAATTCATGTTTTTCAAGCTGTAGTGATATGGGCTTTTTGCTAGAGCTGTCAGTCCTGCCTAAACAACCTGACTTATGTCAGTAGGGAAAAACAATCCTGAAACTAAATCAGTTTAACAGAAGAACATTTGCTCCTCAAGGTCTAATTGAAAAGAATGTCAGTAAACAGCTCATTACTGAGATTTCAGAGCCCAGAAAGCCAAGGTGTGGGAACACAACAAATGCAGTGAAGTCACACTTTTGCAAAGACCCCAAACAAGTATTTTATTTAAAATGGGTTTGGACTGCCTTTTATTTTTCTTTCATTCTCTATTGATGATGAAGATGAAATGCACTTTTTGGCACCCTAGATGACACCAATTAAACTTGATTTCTTGCTTGAGCTCCTCATAACTCCACTTGTCTCTGACTTCTAAGACTATTTTGTTTTGAGCTTTAAATTTCTCTTTGCTTAGAGAGAAAGTGTTGCTCCCACTCAAACAACCTAACTTTCAACTCATGAAAATACACAGACAATTTCCAAGCCCTATCAAATAGGAATTTTTTCCAACATTTGTATTTTATCCTTATAAAAAGTTAGGATAATTCTTCTAACTTTTTATGTTTTAAGCTTATGAAGGATGGATTGTCTCTTATTACTTGATTATACAGTACTTGACATAATAGTGTCTTGATTGTAATTGCATAGGCCATGCATATTGCATTACCAAATATCCTATTTTCTTAGCCTTTTTTCTCTTTGGATGTGAAATCTAACATTTCCTATTCACAGGTCAGTCCCTGGGCTACAATATCTCACCACACACTCACGCATACCTCGCACATTGGATAAAGAGAAATGAAGGGGACTATTTGAACTGCCAGTATTTGCAGGCAGTCCATTACTCTGGGCTCTTCCTTTTCCTTTACTAGGCCTTTCTCCTTACACAGCTTCTTAAACTGAAACAGCAAAAGTGTCAGCATACAGTATTCAGGAATTACTACAGAACAGCTGAGTTCCACCTTATTTTTCTACAGGAACCAACACTGCATGTATCATATTTCTTAACACTCTGCAGTTTATACTTGCTTGCAAGCCAAAGGTATTTATCAATCCACACAAAAAGATCTATTCAAAAAAGGCACCACCCTGACCACAAACTACCTTGGCACATCTGCACCTTCTTCCATTAGTGCCAGCCATACTAGCTAGACATTGATACTTTGGAATTGCTTTGGATATTTTTGTATTCTCCTTCTGAGTGGATAAAGCTTGACACAGTTACGGAAAGAAACAGCTCTTACTGGGAAAAAACAAAAACAAGGAAGGCTTCAAAGAAGCAGGACTGCTCAGAGAACGCATCGGACTGGACTAGTACAGCTATTAAGGAGGTGGCAAGAAAGTATCCCCCATCTGAGAAAGGCTTTCCAGAGGCACCCACTTCATTGCAGAGCACACTTGCTCTCTGCAGCAGGTGGATAACTGGCAAGGAGCCTTATGACTGTAATATTGCTGACAGATGGCAACCAGCAAAGTCTGTTTTTCAGCAGCTCTTTCAGAGGCTGGTGACAGTCAGATTTTTGTCATATTTACACCAGTACAAATCTTGGATAACGCCTTTAAGGCTCTCAGTTGCTGTACAGATGCTGTAGTAATAGTTCTATTCCACTCAGCAACATTTCCTCATTACACAGTGATGAAGACTCCATGGGCTGCCCAGGCAGGTTTTGACATTTGTGGCAAGCATAGTGCAAGGGACTGGACAACTGTGAATACCTGGGGAAGGGGGAGGGAGGTAAAAAATAAGGCAGGAGCACTAAAGAGAAAGAGGTGTGTTTCCATTTCATGTCTTGAGTACACAATCTTAGCCTAGGATTGTACAGCAACAAACAACAGACAACAGAATGAAGTGAAAGAGACATCAGAGAACAAGGGAGAAAACAGCAACCAAACTCTTGGACCTCCCAGACCCTGAGGATCCAGGCTATGGTTAGTTTTTCCCTTATTATTACTGAGCCTGCTACCTGCTGTCCAAGCAATAGAGACTGGAAATCAGGAGAGGATCAGTTCTGTTTTTCTGTGGACTCACAGGGCACACCTGAGAAAATCATCGTGTCCGCTGATACTGCAGCCCCATCTCTGCAGAACAGGCACCAGGGCAGCAGCTCCTCGGAAATGTGGGATGATGATTAAAAAAAACATATGGCATAACTTGACTTACCTGTCAAAATTTTTCCTAATTGATGGTGGTGTCAGAATCAGGTTTTCCCCTCACTGTGCTGGCTGAATTAATCAATTTTTTCTCTGCCCCAGTCCTATGTGTGTCAGGCAGGAGCTACCCACTGCATTCAAATGTTATATTTTCAACATTCATCAGCATTTTCTCTCCTCCCTGGGCACTAGTGAAAGTTTTCATGCCATAGTTTATTTACAGTACATTCAATTCATGCCTCCAGCCATTCTAGAGACTTCCCACATACCAAGCCTTACAAAGGCTTTAGGGATCATTTTAAACTTACTGAAGATACACAGACTGTGCTCTCTGGCTGTGGAACATCACATTTAATTGACTTACACAACTGAATCACATTAAAATTTTTCAGGAATTTAGACAAATTAGAATACAAACTGTAGATAAACTACTGATCTTGATCCTTGTCAGCATAACCCTCCCAGCAGCTACAGTGACCTGCTCTGAATTCTATTTAACAAATGATTTTCCATCAGACTGCTGCGTTGGATTGTTTGCCTAGAAAAATACAGAGATTTTTGCTGGGCCCACGTCCTTAATAGGAGGAAGATATTTTCTACCATAAAACTTTCAAATGCACATATATTAATCCAAATACTTATATTATACATATATATATTATTATATTATGAAAATTTACTTTCCATTAAAAACATTTTATTAACAATTTAGATGAGTTTCAGTCCTACAGCAAGAGTACTTGTTCTGAAACCTGAGAAGCGAATTGGCTGCATTACAGAAGCAAGGTGTACACTTCTTACCCCAGCCACAGAAGAGACATTAAATGCAGGCTGCTAACACAAAAATAAAAGCCTAATTTAAAGACAGAAAATAGTCAGTACAGAAAACTGTACAATAACATTACAGCAGGGACAAGTGTGTCTATTAAGCAGCATAATTCCTTGAAAGATGAGGAACTTGTTCCCCTGAAATGTTGCTCTCCTTGCAGAAGGTACTCCTGCCTCAGATGGTTGCCAGTTACAGAGTGGTTCTTGTGCAGCCCACAGACACATCATTATGTCAGGCTGACATCTGATGTGTTCAGTCTCCTGGAGTATGAGATCTGCTTATTATTTCCCTCTTCATAACAAAGGTTCAAGGCAACCTATTAGCTCTAGTTCTTCTATTTATGGTACTAAAGTGTTCAAAACACTTCCTGAAAACAGTGCTGCAGTACAAAAGCGTATAGCACTTTGCTTTCCTTCTCCCAATACTAGCTTTCTTCTGCTTCCCAGCATTTCCACAAAGGGACACTTTTGTCATAGGCTTAGATAGTCAAAAATGTATCTTGGTTAAAGGTGCTGTAAATAAACACCTCACTGCATGCCTATACTTTGGGACCCTGTAGACTGCGTGACTAGTGGTGATTATGTCCCAGTCTGGAGTCCTCAGCACAAGAAAGACATGGACTTGTTAAAGAGGATTTAGAAAATGGCCAGGAAGATTATCCAAGGGCTGGAGCACCTTTCCTATGAGGAAAGGCTGAGAGAGCAGGGGTTGTTCAGCCTGGAGAAGAGAAGGCTCTGGGGAGACTTCAGTGCAGCCTTCCAGTACTTAAAAGGATCTTAGAGAGGTAGAGCAACTTTTTACATGGACAGACAGTGGGCAAGAGGGAGTGAAGGTTTTAAAGAGGAGAAATTTAGATTAGATTTTAGGCAGAAATTCTTTACTGTGTGGATTGTGAGGCACTGGAACGGTTTGCTCAGAGAAGCTGTGGACGGCACATCCCTGGAAGTGTTCAAGGCCAGGCTGGATGGGGCTTTGAGCAACCTGATCTAATGGAAGGTGTCCTTATCCACGGCAGGAAGGTTGGAACTAGATGACCTTTAAAGTCCCTTCCAACCCAAGCCTTTCCAAGACCTTGTAAGAACAGTTTCCAAAGTAAGCTTGGAAATCCCATGCAAATGCAGCAGAGACTTTCAGTTACAAACACCTGTGGCCAGCCCAGTGGAGGCTGTCTCCCCTGTAGCCATCACAAGCTGCTTGAGGATGCAGGGGAGTGCTGACCACTCAAACCTGGACCTTCCAGACTCCTCTGGTTCCCCCTTCCTCCTGCAGAATGGTGAGGAGCCAGGTGAGAGCTGTCTGTTCCAGACACAACACACTGCTCAGACAGAGCTGGGTCTCTGCTGTTAAGAGTTCACTACTCTGGCACACACCCTTCCAGCACGTGGGACCTGAAATGAAATCCCATGGCTGGGATGTCACAGAGACAAGTGGCAAGAGCATCATGGGTTTCTCACCCTGATGCCTTCTCCTGTGAAGATGTGTTCTGCGAGCAAGATCTCAGGACCTCCTGCTCTACAATCAATCCAATAAAAAAAGAACATGTTTTTTACCTTTGCAGTGTGTTACAGGGAGAATTCAGAACAGGTTCAAGCCTACCATCTATGTCCTAGATGCACCAATATGTTATTAAATAGAGTTATTAAAGAGAAACCAAGCTTTATCATCTCATTGGTTGCATATGCCATAGCACTTCAAATATAGTCAATTGTCACAAATTTTTCTCACAGAGATTTACAGCAGAACTTGCTCAAAAGGGAATGATTGTAGAATTTGAAATGTAAGCGTTCAGAGAGCAAATTAATGTCTAATTATGAATGCTAAAAATAAAAACAGAGCTATTAATTTCAGGAGCAAATGATGAGCCCTTATGTTATGAAGAAAAATAACATCCATCTGAAGAGTCCGTTGATATCTTTTCCACAATTTACTCAAATTACTGCCAAAATTTTCCTCTAACAACTTCTCTTATGACACTATTTTTTATTCCCTCATACAGTTGCCACCTTCCAAGATGATCTCAGGTTCAGGAATAATTAATGTGAAACTAATGGGAATTTATTAAACTGGGGGAGTTTGGTGGAAAGTTAAGTAGAGTTAGGCTTCCTAACTCAAATAAAAATGATACTATCAGACCTCAGTGCAGATTATGAAGAATACGATTTCTCTCAGACAATTCCCTTGACAGATACCTAAGTAAAAGGTAGCTTAAAACACACGGAAAAGGTCATTATCCTTGAATTTTTTTCAGGACTGTGGTTCCCAAGGTAATGCTTTAAAATATATGGAAAATGGGAGGGTAGAGAAAAGGGGGAGGAAAGGAGGCTCAGGGCTCCCTGTTATGTGTTTTGCAGAGACATAGTGTGAACAGTAAAGCAATCTCTCTAGTGCCAAGGCCCAGACCCACAAAACAGACATTGCAACAAAAAAATAAGAGTTTTCATTTGGTGGAACGTCAAGTCCAAGAGCCACTTTATGTGTCAACTATTTCATAGAATCATAGAATACTGACTTGGAAGGGACCCATCAGGACTATCAAGCCCAACTCCTGGCCCTGCACAGGACACCCCAAGAGTTACATCACGTTGACGGAGGGCATTTTCCAAACATTTCTTGAACTCCATCACGCTTGGTGCTGTGATTACTTCCCTGGGGAGCCTGTTCCAGTGCCCAAACACCCTTTGGGTAAAAATCCTTTTCCTGGTATCTAACCTAAACCTCCACTGACTCATTTGTATCACATCCAAATTCAAACACAGGATTTTTGCATGAAAGACCCATAAGTACTGGCAAAAACGAAAGCATTGAAGATTTGTGTTTTGCCCAGGTCCTGGTAACATTTTTCTTTTGTAAAAAAAGGGCACATTTTCTGTTAATCCAGCAGATTTGGTTCAGTTACACCAAAGAGACTTATTATAAGCAATTGTAAAAGAGGAAAAATTTCTTATTCCTTCTGAGAAACCTTGTCAGACTTCACATTTGCAAGCCTCCCTCTCTCTGAAGGGCATTCAGAATGCACCAAGTAGCAAAAATCCCTAAAGGAGCATAATTAATGTGACAGTTCAGCTAGTATACTGAAAAACAAGGAAAACATTGTATACATCATTAATAAAAAGATTATTCAAAATTGCACTTCTGAAGTAGAGACCAGGGGTCCAAAAGTAAATTATATCAGATGCCGGAATCCCAAAAGCATTGTCTTTATTTTAATAATGACACATTTTCTCCCCTGCCTTCTCTGTAAAGCTCTCAAAATGCCAATTATCCAAGGAAGTACACAGCTTCTCGGGTGAATTTTGCAATTCACCTGTCGCTGAAGCAGCCGTGACCAGACTGCTATAGCAGTGCCAGAGTTACTGACTGAAAACTAAAGTGCTGCAAGGTTTTCCTGCAAGCACAACCACAAATTACAGCAAATTTATGTTTATTTTTATAGATAGGTGCAGTACAGGCCACAGAAAAGCTTTTGGCCTTGGCTAGCATGGCAATGCAGCCTGAGCAAGTAACACAGCCAAGAGGCAGGCAGGTTTATTAGCTAGAGGCTGTCACCAGTCTCACCTTGCAGCTTCACAGCTCTGGCAAGATCACAGGATGAGTGCAGCAAGGTTTGTCCATTTGAAAAGGACCATGAAGTTACTCCTGGATGTGGTAACTGGAGACTTGGACAAGTGGAGGCTCCACTCAGGTCACCCCACAGCCCAGCCAGGCTGCTGCTGAGAGGAGTGCTCAGCTGGCAGGTCCTTTCCCAGATTCACCAACTAATCTCCTACCATGGCACAAATCTTTCACAGACTGTGCTTCTTACTATGTGCTGCCACCCTTCCTCCCATGCTCCACCTTTTTGACTGAAGAAAGTCACACACATGCTTGTTCCAAGTGCTACATAAAAGTACTGCAGAAATGAGTCTTGGACTATAGGATTTGGAGGGCTTGCTGTAAGTCTTTGGTTTATGACCTGTGACACACAGTTGGCAGCTGATTAAAAAGAAATCAGAATTTCTCTATATATTCAGATCTCTGCACATCATGCATCCTATGAAGAGTATGCAATGACTCAGGTATCTTTTTACACTAGGTGTGATTTACCTGAGTGCTCACCAACAGCCATTTAGTTTTTGAGACATTAAAAATTATGCATGAACCCAAACTGAAGAGACTTTGAGAACAGTACCAGTGAACTGAACAGAGAAGCTACTTCCTTTGTACTCGCAGAAGGAAACCCATGTCTTTATCCCTCACCAATATTAAAATTTCCTAGGAGGTTTTTTTTCACTTTTAAAATTTCTCATATTTGAGAAAAGATGAGGTTTTGGATATAAGATTTCACTTCATGGCTTTTGCCCAGATTCTGAGGTTACATATCTGGTCAAAAACATTATCTGTTTGAGGCTGCAGCAACAAAAAATTAGTCTATGACATGTCTACAGCTCACAGATTGCCTGTTTCATATTAACAGCATAATAATTTTCCATTTTTGTAATAAAAGCAGTACGTGATTTGAAATGGTTTCTGCATTCCATGTAATTGTATGTATTAAAACAAATTCCAAAGGTGCAGATCCACAGATTGCAATCAGACTGGCTGGGGCTATGATTGACTTATAAGAAATTATCTTTGAAACCAAGAACTTGCCTTATCAAGAACAAAACAAGGAAAGGGAACAAATCAAAATAACTCATTTGCTTTATAATATATATATATATATATATATATATAAAAGCTCTAATATATATATGTTATGACACTCTTTACCTAGTATTCAATGTAATTAATTTCCTAGGTCCTGTGAGGGGGGAGAGCCCTGGAATTTACTTATATCACTTAATGGGAAAGCAACCAAGGGGGTAGTTATGCAATAAGACTTGAAAAATAACATAGTTCGTGGTGAAGATATATCTAAATGATATTCTGAGGCAATTCTCTGCCACTTGCTTATAAGTAAGAGGTAATAATCTGAACATAAGAAAATTGCTTTCTCAATGTAACCAGGTTTGTACCAGAGAAGGTACACTTGTGCACAAGCTGATCCATAAGTTGCTCCTCTAAGGACCCACTTCAAACAATTTCTCAGCATAAACCTCGCTCAGAACTAGGAATGATACCTGATTTTTGCAGCCCTGCTAATGGAAATTGGAGACAGCTGAAACTGTCTGGACTACAACGTCCACTTTCAACCTTGGTGAACTTCAACCTTCTCCAAAGTGTTCCCGCAAAACTTCTTAGATTGATTTTAGAGGCACTTATGCAAAATTGTGAAAATATAGTGAACATCACATTTGGATGAAGTTTTATCATTTCTGTGCAGTACCAGGGAGGGTACTTTCTGGTAACCTTCTAAATAAGCTTGTGCAGGATATCCAGGGACTGGGAAAGTGAGGTGGATAAGCTTAGTTTCATTAAACCTCTACCTAAAGCCAGTAATGGGAGCCCTACTCCCACCTAGAGACCCACCATTCCCTTTATAGACTAGGCTGCTCTGTCCCAACTGGGAGTCATTCTGCACATGTGGTAGAATTCATCGAGCTCTGGGCAGGGGCAAGTTTGTCCTACTGCCACTAGAGATCAAGTGCCTCTAAAATTGCTTTATTTTCCCCTCATAAATTAATTTCCTGCATTTCCACTCTTTGAAGTGTGAAAACATCAGACTACGACCACTCTGCACAGAGTGGTGAGTCACAAAGAGAGGGGCAAGATGTTTATCAAAGAAAGGAGAAAGTGCCAAAGGCTCTTTGAAATTCCTGAGGCCACATTTATGTTTGCAAGTAGTAAGGCCCAACAGGAGTAACACAGAGCTTGTCTCACTTTTGAAATTGCAGCATCTGAACTACACGCATTTGGGGGAGTAGGGGGTGCTCTGAACTATCCCCAGTCTAGTCCCACCAGCTGGCACATGTAAAATATGGTCCTGGAGCACATCTCCTCATTTAAGCTCATTTGAGGGAAATGCAGTTTGCACACTCCGTGAACCAAAGCATTGTAAGGGGCAATAACTCTGAGGGTTGGTGGGTGGGATTTTTTTGGTTTGGATTTTTGGGGTTCTTTTTTAAAAAATGCAGTCCTGACAAGGTATACCTTGTAGGAGCTGATATAATAGAAAGGATCTACAAAACACGAAAGCAGTAACCAAAGGTAGAAAGAGAAGCAGACAGAAGAGAGGGGAAGAAAGAGGGGAGAATCTCCAAAAGTAATAAGCCTCATTAAAACTGGAAAACAGGCAAGAATGGAGTGCAAAGTGCTCTGGGATTTCTGCCTACCCTTCTAATGACAGCTGGAATGAAAGCCTGAAAGACTCAAGTCAGAGCACAGTAAAAAAAAAAAAAAAGAGAAGATGAATGTAGGTTAAGTTTATAGACTACTATACCTTTAAATGCAGAAGATAGTGTGCTGAAACAGTGACAAAAAAACTGCAAATGAAATGGTGAGGATGCAAGCAGTGAGGATGCATGCTAGGAGGAGCTGGGATTAAGAGAATAAAATCAAAGTTAGCTGAAGAAAGCAGAGCAAGTATTTTCAGTTGAATGCAGTCCAAACCAATAGATAAGGATAATGGGAAACATGAGAGCCCCCGAATTATTTATCTTCCTGTTTTGTTCTGTTCTGCCACAGTCTTGTAGCTTTATATTTGCCTGTCACCTATGGAAAGAGTCATCCCATTGTAATGCCATGCCTTATTTTCATGATGAGGCCTATAGCTGAAATATAGAGTGACTCACCAACAGTATTTCAGCTGAGTGAACACAACGATTCTAATAGCTGTCTTCTAATTAGCAGGTTTTTGAGATAAAGACAGTTGAATAGCTTGCATCCTCTGACACTCCAAATTAATAACGCTCCAGTAGCAAATAATAAAGTGGTAGACTGGCATTATTACTTTTTGGTACAGTACAAAATAGATTAAAATTAATCTGGCTTGTTTATCTACACAGTCTAGACTATTTCAAAATGCTGGAGATCTCTGCCTTGGCTCTAACAGATGATGCCCTAGAGAGCTCTAAATAAAGCTAAAAGAACTGCTCCTAAAGCAAGATTCAAAAATTTCTAGATTACAATTTTCTGAATAAAATTAATTAATCAACAATTCATTACATTCTAAAAGCTTCATCTGACCATAATAATCCTTGTTTGCAGCCCAAACAGTATTTGGTAATTGCAGAATGATGGAGTAATGTGGATATTTTTTGATTACAGTTCATTACATAAGACAACAAGGAAGAATTTGTCTTTGAATCATAACGAAAACTTAACTCACACTACTATTCTAAAACATTTCCAATGACTAAATTTCACTCTGTGTCTTAATCAGTTTTATATTAGAGATTTTAACAAGATAATGCTGTGAAAATAATTTCATTGCATTATAAAACCTTTGGCTGGATCTCATAAGTAATTAAACTCCAGCCATCTTTGAAATCTGACACAAATGCAATTCTAATTTTAATATTCTTTAAGATTATAAAGTTTCAAGTTTCTTTTACTTTACTGCCTTTAATCAAATTAAGCTTTTCCCTCCCTCTCCACCATCAAACAGTCTAAAATTTATACTTTTAAGGTTATTTCAGGAGGGATAAACACTAGACACCAGAATCATGTCTCAGCACACAAGCTGAACTTAAGCAACAACAAGGGTAATCTTATAAAATGCAGTTAGTTTTCTAAGCAATGATTCCCCAGGACTTACACAGGCAGGCTCTCAGCTGAGGGTGAAGGTGCTGAGAGCTCCCTCAGTATAAAGCAGTGTTTACATAAGCTCAGGCTTCATCCAATAAGGCATTTCTACCATGAATTCGCATTTATTTCAGAGGCCCTTCTCAACTCTGTATTTAATAAAATAACAGACAGGTAATCTCCTACAGAGATACCAAGATACAACAGGAGCAATTACAGTGCTGCCCATCCTTCATATAGACAGACCTGGCTGCCAGAGGTTTTAAAATGACAACAGCACATTTTGAACTAAAACACCTGCAAGGAAGGACACAGAGCCAGTACTGTGCAGTCAGGATTCCGCCTGCCCAGTGTTGTGCCAACAACTACTTCACTTCCAGCTCATCTCCTTCTGACATTTATGAAGATCCCACAAAGCAAATTAGGAATAACTCAAAATCCCTGAACCAGTTTTCATTTAAAGGTACAGCAGACTTGTATACTAGAGGCAAAGTCAAGAGAAGTGCAGAATTCAGGCTTCTCTCAAACATCTAATTGCTGAACAAGGAAGCAAGAAATTAACGACAGTCTGGGGAAAAAGAAAAGAAATTGCTTTTGCTGCATTGCATGGTTCACTTAAATTTAATGCCCTGTGTTAAGACCCATCATAACTGTTGATAAGATGATTAAAACCACGCAGCCACAATATCTTGGTCCACACTTCAAACAATACAACTGGATTCACAGTCTTGCTATAGGCTTATAGAGATACTACAACCAATAAGGAACTACAAACCCATGGATCATATTTTGCTTATTAATTAATTAAAATCTGCCATTTACAAGAGCTCAAAAAATTTTTTTCTGAAAGAGCTTTTTTAACTGAGCATGTGAAAACCAGACAGAAACTCCCTGCGTTTGTGGCAATAAGAAAAAATCAGAATAAAAGGTTGGAAAAGTTGCTACTATACACGGCTTCTAGGTCCCATGACAGAGACAATTTACTTAACCCAGTTATCCTGTGTATGTTAAAATGCCCTTATAGACTAACCAGACCAACATAAGCCATGCTTATAGCACTCACTACAAGGTGCACATGTTTATAGGGAGTCAGGGTCAGGAATACGTATGGTTTATGTAAGGCATAGACATTTATTTCTTAGACTTTATTTTCATAGACAAACACACATGCATAAAAAAATATTTTCTAGAACCATGCAATACCAGTACAGGGAACACAAATTTACACTTACAAACAATCTATATATATGTAAATACACAATGATGTGTATTATGAACTTTCTATTTGCTGAAGAATTGCCAAGCTCCTGTCTGAATGTCAAAAAAACATCCCCTGCACTGAATAATATGATGACAATTTTCAGTGTCTAAGTGACATCAATAAGTAGGGAGAAATGCATATGTGTTTGCAATAAATTAGTGTAATGTTAATTGTTTTCCCCCCTAAGCATCAACTCCACTATAGTTTTGTGTACCAACTTGTCAACAATAATAGGAGTAAACTGGTGAATAGATACATAATGTATAAAAAAAAAAGTTTATTGTTCCTCAAAAATATTTGTACATAGTTTCATTCCATTTATATTCAGTCATACATTCAAGTTTAAACATCAGGATTTCAAAAACACAAATGTATTGACTTCAATATTTGGTTCAAGTCGTCTGTCACACCTTTTCCTGAAACCCTCAGAAGGCATTTTACAGTAAGTTAAGCTGATAAGAAACTACCCATATCCAGAAGAAGCAGTCCCACCTGCCCTGTGATCTTCCCCTTTCTTGTGCTACTCTAATCCTTCAGTTATCAGGTCAGGGAGCTAAACTAGTTTAAAGTAGTGTGAAAAAAAATCCCAGGACGATGAAATAGGCATTAATTGATCTGAGCATCATCCTCTGTTAAATAGTATGTCTTCAACTTTTGATGAGGACAAGAGGAAACAGCCTCAAGTTGCGACAGGGGAGGTTTAGATTGAGAAAAAAATTTCTCAAGCAAAAGAGTTCTTAGGTTGAACAGGTTGCTCAGGGAAGTGGCTGAGTCACCATCCCTGGAGATATTTAAAAGATTTGTAGATGTGACACTGTGAAATGTGATTTAGTGGTGAACTTGGCAGTGCTAGGCTAAGACTTGGACTTGATGATCTTAAAAGGCTTTTCCAATGTAAATGATTCTATGATTCTATGACAAAACCTGGTTTAAGAAAACTGTATTAAAAAGATAAAACTATTGCTCTTATTATGTCAAGTTTAGGTACTCAAACCAGGGTTGGATTAGATGAGCACCAGAAGATTGACACAAAAGGGTCAGAAATTGGTCACCAGGGCCGAGGAAGAGAGTAGGGCCACTTCTTTGCTCAGCAGTTAACCACAAGACCAAAAAGCATACACTTAGAGGTCTCCTGCTTACAACACATCACAACAAAAATTCACATTGCATACCCTGGTTTATTCCCTAAGCCTTTGACAGACTAACACAAGACATCCTGAAAATTAACCCTCCTTGTTATTGCCAGATCTTGATTTCTCCAGCCCAGTCACAGGTTGCAAGGAGTGATGGCAAAACTGGGTGAAATATTGCACTCAAACAAGCTTCTTTATGTGCAGACAAAGTGCGAATAATTCTAGAAGTATGATAGTTGTAGAAAAACACTTTGCCATCTGAACTTCCTGTCACCAGAAGTGTTCCATCTGGAGAAAATTCACAGCCCACTGCAAAGCCTTCCACCTGTGAAAATCAATAACAGTGTAACTCTTGATGCTGGTTGAAAAAGTTCATTGTGGTATACTAAAAATTAATACAGTACCCAAAAAATGTATCTTTAAATAAATATACACTGAGGATTTCTCCAGGTGTTTATTAAGAGATAGCTATACTACAAACTTATTTAATCAAGCTATTAAGCATTCATAAAGTCTTGTAATAACTATTTTCTTCAGAGTGCATATGATTCAAAATACACTGGTACATGGGAAAGCAAATGAAGCCAATTAATATCTATCACTGATTTATAATGAATCACTATTAGCAGACATATTAGGAAGCAGAGGTACTTTGCTATCTTCCTTGTAAACTTGGATACTGAGTTCCTGGTGAAGAAGGATACCTTATGTCCCTCATATCTTTTCTTTTTGTTGATCCGGTACGGTCGCTGTGCAGAAAACAAAGCCATGTAGTTCCCGTTTGTCTGAGCAACAAACATAGACTCTTTTGGGTGCAGAGACAGACTTGGGCAAGTGTAACGCTCCTGAAAATAATTTTAAAGAAAGTTTTGTTGTATGAAACAAAAGATTTGCTCAAAATGATTCAAGTTATCTTTTCACATATTTGAGAGCCCAGAAAAGGCAAAAAATACATAAGTCCTTTCCATAGCATACATTATATAAAGTTACTTAACTCATCACAAACCACTGAAAGTCTTACATCAAGACAAATGCTAAATCAAATCTCTACCTCAATTTCCTAGATATTGACCAAAATCCCATATCTCTCTAAACCATAATTATGCTGCAGAACAACTGAAGAAAGATAATTCCAACCAGATGGTTCTCAATCATCCTCTTCCTGCCAAGGAAAATCAAAGTTTGAATGTGAAAGTAAATCCTCTTCTCCCATATCCCATCCTCCACAGTCATACTGTGCTTTCCATGCTACATTTGAGAACTTTGTACAGAGAACATTTCCATTTGAGAACTTCGTACAGTTCTCAAATCCTCCATCCCCTCTGGCCACACTGACAGGAACAGAAAATACCTCATTGAAAGAGACACTTTTCCTCACCCCAATTTTATAAAAAAAAAGAATAAAAGGGGTCATTATTAGCCTCCTTATGACAGTGATGTAGGCTGCTGCTGGCTGTAAATTCATAAATATTTGAATATATATATAATTATACTATACATAATATAGTAATTAATAAGACTTGGTTTTACTCCAGAGTTCCTATTTAAGACTGAATTAAGATTACTTTCAGAACTCTGCATGGGGACTCCATCAGACTGGTTTTGTAGTGTGATTTGGAAGTGAAGGGCTGGGAAGGAAGTTCTGGGTACTATAAGGTATTGGGCACAACGCACTGGGTGTTTCCTGGAAGAAACTGGGTCTAACAGTATGGGATCAGAAAGCACAATGCAATCTGCAGGAGCACTGTGCTGTTATGCTGGGGATGCTGTAGTAATGGATTATTTTAGAGCTCTTAACTATTCATTTGTTAATGCACACAAGCAACAGATCAAGTCCTGTTGGGATCTACTCTGTTTGGAGAGATGAGGGGTTTTCTCCCACCTCGAAGGTTTCAAAGCTGAAATTCAGAAAAGTGAAGCAGAGTGTGCAAAATCATTACCAAGTTTTATTTATTCACAGTGCAGAAAAAGGAGGGGGCGGGGGGGCTAGGTGAGAAGTCCATTTCAGAGATACTGTAGTCATGAGGTGGGGTGGTGGTGGATTGTTTATTTGTTTATTTGTTACTACTTGATACTACTGAACCTGTCTGGTCTGTAATATATATATTCAAAGTTGGATTTTTTTCCTTCCTATTATCTATTTAGATGTTGATAGATCCAAAGACAAAGAAATAACTATAGAAATTAAACATGAAACAATCCCATTAAATCATCGACTACATGTCCTTGTCAGCAGAGAACTGTTCATTTCAGCCAAAAATCATCTATATACAATCCAATCATATTATATTACACAGGATATTAGACTTGGGTTTTCAAAAAAGACCCAGGGAGTTGAAATTATCTATTAACTTCCTTGGTAATCTCCTTTGAAGCTGTCAGTCTTTCTAGACAATTTAGTCCTTCAAATGTCTTGCTTGGATAGATGACTGAGAGAAACACTGCACCTGCACTGATAAACGCAAATGTTGCCTCTGTGATTATGCTATACAGGTATCTGTATGCATGTATCAGGTTGCTATTACTATGTGAATATTAAACTCAATTTCTCAATAGCCCTCAGTGCAGCTGATGAAAAATGTATGAAAAAGTGTGGGAAAAGAAACGTGCCACTATAGCAACTCCTGCCATGCACCGCTGGCAAACTAAAATGACACTGTGGAGTCCTTGCCTAAATATAGCTCAGATGTCAGTGAATTAACACTGAAATGTAAATATTTTAAACACAAGGAGACCTCTCAGTCTTCAAGATAATTTTTTAAGAACAATTAAGTGCTACGTGTAAAAATAAAGCAAGTCATCAACTTACATGAAGAGCATCTTATACATCATACGATCATCTTATGAAAATCAAAAGGATTTTTTACTGCACTGACAAGCATGAAATACTAAAACGTGATCCAAACAATACTAGTTGTTAATCTTACATGAAAAATCTGATTGGAGATTTTTGCAGCGCTTTGGAAATCCCATGCGATGATGGTACGATCAGCTGAGTCCCGGCTTACTGCATCTGTGCTTGTAAGAAACTCTCTTCCTTCAGGGAGAAAGAGTATATCCAAAGTCTGTTGTACTGCAGCTTTGTACACTCTCAACACCTAGTGGATAAAAGAGTTTGTTATTTTTTGACAGATTAGAACATTAGATGTTTTCCATATTTGTATTAATAACTATCTCCATTCAATTATATACTATTTTAAAATAGGAAAAAGTAACTCAATTAAAATGTTGAAGTACTAGTGTGTTAAATAGCTTGGTCAATGTATATAAAGAGTCAACATACAGGAAAATTAAATGAGATTTTAAAAAAGCATCAGTTTGTACAATTTATATACCATATTTATATATACATAAGATTCTGTTGTAAATTATCAAGGGATAACAGTTAGATCTAGAAAGAGCTCTAGACAAACACAAAGTTGTGAAGCTGGGTCTACACAAGGTCCCTTTTATATTATGAACTCTTCCTGATTCCCTAGAAGAGGCAAAAGAATCTCTGGCAGCAAACTGACCAACTTAGTGAGCTGGGCTTTAAACTGAAGAACTCAGGGGAATTGGGCAGTCCAAAGTGGCAGTGCTACACACACCATTGCAATCAGCTGGGGAATAAGCCAGACCAACGAGAGCAGCAACAAATGTCGCTTAGCTGCCTCCCAAGATGCGAACCAGAAGACCAGCCACCTCAAGTGTATGTTTACCAATGCACATAGTCTGGGAACAACCAGGAGGAACTGGAGCTCTGTGCACAGACAGGAAGTCTGGAAGTCATAGGAATAACTGAAACATGGTGAGACAAATCACATGACTGAAGGATCACAAGGGGTGGCTGTAGGCTGTTTGATAAAGAGAGGCAGGGAAGAAGAGAAGGAGGAGTCATGATCCATGCTTGTGGGAGCCCTATCAAATGCCCTATCAATATCAGAAGTATCGTCTCCAAGGCGGCGAGAACTCAAATGAAGAACGTGACTGGAAAAGCCAGCATGAATTCACCAAGGGTGCTTGACAACAAAATAACCTGCTCAGTTGATGGGGATTGAGCAATGGACATTGACTACCTGCACTTCTCCAAGGATTTCAATACAGTTTCCCACTGCCTCCTCCTAGAGATACAGATGTTGTTGTGGTCTAGACAAATGGTCCACGCTGTGAGTGAGGCCCTGGCTGACAGGCAGCACCCAGAGGATGGTGCTAAATTGCTCCTTTCAAACTGGTAACCTGCCACAAGGAAGGTCCCTCAGGGATTGATATCGGGCCCAATGCAGTTTGATATCTTCATAAGTGATCTGGAAGGTGGGATCAAGTGTACCCTGACATAGTTTGCCAATGATACCAAACTGAGTTGGGAAGTGGACACTTCAAAAGAGAGAGCCACTCTGCAGGAAGACTGGGCTAACAAGAGTCTTATAAAGTTCAACAACAGCAAGTGTAAGGTCTCGCACATGGGAAAATATAATCCAGGAGTGTAGCACATGCTGTGATCTACCTGGCTGGGGAGCAGCTCTGTGGAAAGAGACCTGGGGGTCCTCATGGCCAACAAGCTCAACATGAGTGAACAGTGTGGAGCCGCAGCAAAGAAAGCCAACTGGATGCAGGTTGTTATCAACCAGGGCATCTCTAGTAGAGATTTGTTATTGTCCCACTAGTCAGCTCTTGTCAAGTCACATCTGGAACACTGTGTTTAGTTTTGTCCCCCCTATACAAAAGACATGTGGACAGGCTGGAGAGGAACCAGAGAAGGGCAACATAGATGATCAAAGGGCTGGGCAGCTGCTATATAAGGAAAGGCAGAGAGAACCGGGCTTGTTCAGCCTTGAGAAAAGAAGGTTTAGGAGAGACCTTATAACCATGTTCCAGTATTTAAAGGGTGGCTACACACAGATGATGGAGACCCCCTTTTTACAAAGAGTTACATGGAAAAGAGGAAGGGCAATGGATACAAGTTACTCCTGGGGAGATTCCGACTGTACACAAAAAGTGGGTTAGATCCATGCAGAAAGGGCTACTCAGCCACAGGATTCTGAATATTTTAACAGCCTGTAAGATGGATCTTAAAATTAAGACATATTTTGAACTATTCTAAGGAATACATGAACAATTTGAATTTCCTTTCTTTCCATCTTCCTTCATGAAATTCCATATCTATGTTGTCTAATTTGAATTTTGCAAATCAATACTTTTGCTTTCTTTTTTCTCTCATTTGCCTCTAGTGAAGAAAAACTTCAAGGCAAGTGGCCAGATCAAAGCACACCATCTCTCTGAATATGGTGATCCTTGAAACTAGGACATTAGAAGACTCCTAGTTATTAATATCTAAATCTCTCTCCCTCTCAAAGATAGCTAAAACATAGCAGCCTGCACTTCCATTCAGGGGTTAGTCCTTCTTCTAATGCCACAAGAAAAACCAACAGAGAAAGTGCTTGAAGCATTATATGGACTCCTAACTTTGTGAGGCATTTCAGTGCCTGCCTTACAGCCCTAACATCGCCAGGAACTGCTGACTTCAGGACCCAGACCTTTTGCAGGTACCATAAGCACATATATTTAAAAAAAACTCCAACAACCAAACAAACAATTTTCAGGCGTCACAGTGAAATATCCTGGTTTACACCTCTGTTTTACACTTTCACCAATAAAAGAAAAATCATTTAAATTATCAAACACAGCATGAGAACTTCTTGATTTATTGCCCTGAGCTCAGAATCCTGTGACTGTTGGGAAATGTTCAGAACTAGCTGATCCTGCTTTAGGGTAGCAATTTACTGGTTCATCTCTTGAGGTCCCTTCCAGCTCTGATTCTTGTGATCTAGGCATGTACAAGGGTGGCAACAGCAGCTGCTCCAACTGCTTTTCACAGGCTTTGAGAAATGCACAGTTTAGAAACACGGTGTTTGCATTCAGTGACGAACCTCAGCCACGCAAGCACCCTACACACCCTGTAACAACAGCAACAAGACATAAACCTGCAAACTCAGAAAACTGGCATACTTCTCAGCAATCTACCTGAATTTTTAAGATAGTGAATATACAAATGTGTTACTTGCTCTCATCAGATTTTTCAGCCTCAGAATCTGCATAATATACAAAGCAATTAAACTTTGTAAAGCCAAAAGGGATATTTCCATATTTATAGCCTTCACTTTCTCTATGGAGAAATCACCATGCATAGATATTTCTTCACAGAGTTATAAAAGGAAGTCCACAGTTCATTAGTAAAGTAGAAAATGAAGCTATTTTGTAGGAGCAAAAATGAAAAAAAAAAAAAAAAAAACCCTAAAAAAATCCCACAAAATATAATAGCTGCCTGGAATGAGAAATGGAAAACCATACAGAAACCTGACAGCTGTAGGGTCTGCAGGAGATGAATAAAACTAAATTGAGAGGAGTGGACAGATAAGGCTCTACCACCCTGACAGACTGAGGAGGCAACTACGGAGCAGCAGAGACCTTCAGAGAAGTGACAAGTCCCAACCAGAGAATTGGAAAACCAGAATGCAGAGCAGCACAAATGTGTAGAAACAGAAACAGACACAGAAACAAAGGCCAATTAGTGCTAGGAAATGAAGAACAAAGATATACAGCAATAAATGATAATAAACTTCCAAACAGTGGTTCATGGTAGTGATTCTTTAATATTTTCCTATTTTAAAGAAGAAAGTCACAGACATACTGTTTGGATCTTTGTCACCTAAAAAAACCTCAAACCTGTGAAATGTGGGTATGTATGCACATTCACTGTGGTGCACATGTGGGTACACACGAACTGTGTCCAGTATTGTTAAGGGTTTAGGTTTTGGAATTATTTTTAACAGTCTTTGGAGCAACAGACATCTTTCAGTAAGGAACAAGAAAATACTGTGAAATTGTGCACATACTTTTCATTTTTGCTGAAAACCTGTTGGGCTCTTACAGAAACTGCCACTATCAATTTCAAAATTTTCACTAGTAATCATTAAATAATATTTTCTTGTTTGTTATTTAATAGGATATCTAACCAAAGTACCTGTGTATCTTAGCTTTACAACAGGAAACTGTCTTTATAAAAATTACTACAAAAGACCTTTTTTTTCTGTATGTTTGATACGTACCTCAGAAAAACTATGCTGTTCAATCTTCAAACCACACAGTAAGAACAGACTCAGAGAACAGCAAACTAACACTTTGAATAGCAGCCAGGAATTAGAAACACATAGTATTTAAATTGCCCCATAAAGACATCTTTCAAAAATAACTAATTACAACATCCCTGCTCAGAAAAGTATTCATAATTAAACCTGCTTTATTCTACCTTAGAGAATTAATTCATGACATGCTTAAGGAATTTACATGAGGAAAGCACCAGCTGGCCCACCCTTCTGGCTTAAGTTTGTTAATAACAGCTTCTCCTCTTTTTCTATTTGCAGATTTATCACCCATAAGCACTGGAAAACCACAGTCCACTTCTTCAATCTAAGCATTTTCTGGACATAAAAGAATTCATTTCAAAGGAAGGCCTAATAGTTTCTGGTGTCAACACAATCCAACACAATAACAAAGCTTCTTCACTACGGCAAGAGTTCATGGCTGCAGGCATTCGACAAGAGAGGTAATTTCAGCAAATTAGATCAGCTTCAAACAGATTCTTATGGTCCTGGTGATTTGGAAAGCATGCTGTGATGCTGAATTCAAGGTATATATTTCAGATGCGTATTCTGTGATACTTCTCTGCAATAAAGCACGTGTAATGCCTAATATTTTGTTTGTCAAGAAATCTCAAAGCCTCCACACAAGCAATTCAGAAGCTGTTCCTTGCCCCAGCTCTGTGCTGGTCACCTGTAATCTATGTGCACTGCACCTTTCAAAAAGCCACTCAAGTTTTATGCCAGTGACAAGAAAGAAACGTGGGGTTTTTTGTAGTCCTTGCCCTGGGCATCAGTAGATGAGGTCTCAAAATAAATCTAATAGGACTGGCAATCTGGCTGGTCATTAAAAAAATCCCTAATCAGTCAGTGCCATGGTTTCCAACCTGTAAAACTGGGCATATCTTTTCTTCCACTTCTTGTCCTACCTTTTTAGATTGCATACTTTGGCTTGGAACTGCCTCTTCCTACTGGCATGTTGGGTAATTAATGCAATGGGGGACTCATTTAAATTTCCTCTGTGAAACAGTACTACACCATTACCAGTAATAAAAAGTATATTTTAACTTAAAAGAAAGGTTATTTTTGCACAAGATAGTAGCTTTTCTAACTATTGCAGTGCAAGCCATTTGTGTCAATCTATTTAGAGAGTAAGGTTTGAGGCAGAGGGCTATTTGCCTTTTAGCTATGTGTTCACAACAAAACCACAACCACATGACAAATCTAACTTTTGCCTCTGACCCCCATGTGAAAATGATGACAATTTTAAACAAAACATGACAATATCATAGGCAAGAAGATGAACCATACTACAGTCTTATCCTATCTTGAAGTGTTTTAGCAGAAGACTGCTATATTTCTCTTTATCCAGTTGAAAACAAAATACTTTTTTTCTGTTTGTAACTGCTCTGTTTTCAGGGACACAGTTCAAGATTATCAAGGAGTCTTGAGAATCATTAAAAGGAAAGAGAGTCTGATTAAAATGAAGTGTTTGGCCTTACTTTGGTATTGATCTCTAAAACGTTAGATATGAACAATGTACACTGCTTTGTTTTTTTAAAGTCAATTTCAAATTGCTTGAGAAGGCATAAGAATCTTGTGATAGAAGGTGTCAACCATTTATTAGGGGGGGGGGAAATTAATTTTCCATCAGATTTTTTTATTTAAAATTATTTCCCCATCTCAAAGAGGATAAGAAGTGAAATCCACATAGAGGAAAGATACAGGAATATACAAAATGGCTTTTCTGCAAAGAACTCACAGACCCTTTAGTGCAAAATCAAGGAATTTTTGGTACAGAAATCAGATGACTGAGCAGAATTCGAAAGAATCGGAAATTAGTTCTGAGCAGCATAGAGAAGGTGAATGGTTTCTTCCATTGTAAGACTTTAGACTGCAAACAAGCAGAAGGCAGCTCCAAAACACACAGAACGAGATGCTTCTTTGACCACTACCTATTTAAGCTGAATTCCTTGCTACAGGAAGTTGCAGATGTAAAAAGATCAAGAATAACCAATTCCACAGCATGAAAACTCAAAGGGATCCATGAAAGACAAAGAGGCAGGAGGCCCCCAAACTGTAAGTTAGAAACGCCTGGATAACCATTGCTGGGAATTGTGATAAAGAAGTTTCCTGTGCTTTTTTTCTATTCTTGTTTTGCAAAAGCATATTGGTCACTGCTGGGGGTGTAAAATGGGTTAGAAATGGGCTGAAACCGGAACAGCTCTTCCCTGGCAGCTTCTCACTTGAATATTCCTGCCCCAAAACGAGGCATGTTTCATTCCTGCCTCATTTCAGTTTCTCCAGCAGCAGTTGCTCCAGGAGCAATGGTACACACAGACAGGTCTACAATTCTAACTTGCAATACCACCACATGAAGCTTCCAAATAAACACAGCAGGACTGCTCACCTACCTGCTACAGGCACAGAAAATGTGCCTTCAGGATCAGAAGGGACCCCTGAATGTTAAAATTTAAAAAAAAAAGCCATTATGCAAGTAAAAATATCCCCTCACCATATTTCTTTGAACTTTTTGTTCATGGATTTAGAAAGGATTTCTCTGAGAAGAATAACTTTAGTTTTCTAAAGCACTGAATAAATCATCTTATTTTAATTACCTTGTTCTTCCTAATACCACCAGTACATGACAAGGTATTGGCTGTTTCTATAGAAACCAGAAGTGCAAGTAGCTCCACCAATTTCTACAGTCTTTTTTCATATTTATATGCTATCCAGAGACAAATTCATTAGGGTCTCCTAAATACAACATAAAATGACTGCATCTCATCTGAAAGAAATTGCAATAGAATGTTTCCAAGGAAACAAATGCAGTGCACTTGTACTCTATTAATTTTTTTAACTGTGCTTTAATGGCTTAGGCTTATTTCTTTATAAACTCAAGTATGGAGAAATAGCTCAACAACATAAAAAGCATCTCTTTAATATTTTTCTTTTTAAGCATTAAGCTGTAGTTGATAGTTACAATTTTATAGCTAAACAATGTTCAGAGTAATAAACCAAGATGGTGGGTAGTGAGGGGGAAACTGTTGTTACTCTGCCTTGACCTGTGTTAATAATAAAACTTTGCAGTTCATTTCAAGAGTAATTTTAAAAGCTTGAAAGAACAGCTTCCATGATTTTCTTCCAGTTAATTTGTTCTATAAGACCTCAATTTCAAAAATGGAAAATTCTGTGTAAATCTTCAAATTTACGTTTTCCTTACATTTGCCTTAACTTTATATGCATCTTTTTTCAAACTTACTTTATGTCGTGACAAGATTTTGTTACTAATCCCAAAAGGTGGAACCTTTCTATTCCTTTGTACTCTTCCCATTTTTAATAAGTAATTTCTATTTTTCCTTCATAATGCTCTATTGTTGTTTATATTGATTTTGCTAACACAACACTTTCTGTAGCAAACATTTTCCAAAAATAAAATAATAAACATTCTCTCCATTTAGAGCCATGGCTGAAGCACTTCATTAAATTCCTCCCAGTCAATTTCTTTTCTTGAGATCTCCCCTTTACCCAGTTTTGTCCTTATGTAGTACCTAGGTTAGTTCCTGCTTTCTCCAGCTTCTCTAGTTGTTCTATCAAAGTCCAACATCATCAAGTGACATCAAGTAAGCTTCACACAGTCAACTTTCACTTAACTCCCATAATTTTTTGAAATGTCATTTATTCTTACAGCTGTAAATAATCTTTTTCTTCAAAGTCTTCTCCTCCTGTGGCTGTCAGGTCATATTACGGGGTCTCCACTACCTGATGCCCTTCCTCTCTTTCCCTCCTTTTTTAACATAAGCAGTGGATTTGCATTTATGGAAGTCTAAGAGCTTCAAATATTGCCTAAGGATCAGAGCCACAGCCCTACCACCTTCCACTTATTCCCTCTCTAGAGTACTATATGGTGCTTCATCAGGAACTTGCTGTTCTGACAATTATAGCAGAATAACTCTTGCCAAAGCTCCAACAGACCTCAGTGGTTGACACAGAACACATGAACATCAACAGACGAGATCAGAAACAGAGTAGATACATCAGTAAATTATTCCTCTGTTTTTAACAGAATCCAGAAAAGATGTTAGTGATGTTAGTGATCTCCACACTTTTAAAGTCCCTTGAATTTCTGTATGCACATGATAAAGAACCAGTTCTTGAATGCTTATAAAATGTTAAGAGTTTTATCAAAGCACAATGTAAATAAAAGGTAAAATATGCAAAACTCAAAAATAATTATATGGATACATTTAGAAAATTTAAATGAGAACATTCAGGTGCAAGCCTTGACTGCTCTATGTCCTTTGAGCAGAGCTAACAGCATCCTTGCTCTACACTATAGAAGCCTTGCTGACACATGTAAATAAATTGTTTCAATTCAGTTTGACTATTCACTCATGATATAAGGAACTTTATCTCCTTTAAAAGTATTATCACTATAAGGCAGCTACAGTTGTAGCCTTGCTCTGATAGTACATCTGTGTAAGCTTAGAAACCTAAATTAAAAAGCAAAAAAAAAAAAATTATCTGCAGTCGTATTTCCTTTAGTGAGCACAATAAGGTCCTTATTGCTGAGCTAAAGGATACAAGTCTCAACCCTTTGTTCTCTTTGGTATTTCAAGGCATATTAAAATTTCAGGTAGAATAAGTGGTTGGAATATATATTGTATCCTGTCTGAAAGGCTAATGTAGATCAGCCAAAATAAAGGGTTACTGTGCTGGCTTGTACTGAACATCTTAAGAAATTCTCCCACAGCTCAGAGAAAGGAAATACTTCTAAAATACATAACTACTTTAAAGTCTCAGGGTTATTGCAAATTTCTTTTTACAGGCCATTTTACAGGGTTTATCTAGGTTCAGTTCCAAGGTCCAAAGATCCCAAGGGGGCTTTTCAATATGATGCTCTCTCCTTGGTCGACACTGCAGATTCTGGTTGTTTTAAACATAGCAGCTCACTTCTAAGTTTTCTGGTCTTTTCATAAAGTCTCTATAAACATTCTCCAAATGTTTCATAAATTCAATCAATCTGTTATACAGCAATATAAGATCTACAGAATAATCTCTTCAGTGGAGAGACAAAACTGGCTTTAACACAAACAAAAATACCACTATAATAAATCTCTACAGGCTATTCACTCTCTTATTCTTCTTTTTTTTCCAGGCTTTGATTACTTGTCTCTGTAATTGTGAGATGTCCATATACTTTCCATTTCACTGAGCAGTTAACAAGCTGTTCCATCCACTCATTTCTCTGAAGTATATTGCTTAGCTTTATCTTAAAGATTTAAACTCCCTTATTCTTCTTTCATTCTTTTTCTTGCTTATACCCAATGCTACATTTGAAACCACTTTGCCTATTTGCTCAACAGAACAGAGATAGCAATAAGTATCTTTCAATATTCCTCCTTTTGCTTTTATATCTGCCTCTCTGACTAGTAGCCTAATGTACATTTTTGTGGTGGTTTAAACCCAGCCAGCAACTAAGTACCATGGAGCCACTTGCTCACTCCCCTTGTATCTGGAGTGAACTGTCAAAGTGAATCAAAAGTATTAATTTACACAAGTCACCAGGGTTTGCATTGTGAAAGCAGGGATGCTATTAGCTGTCCTAAAATTTCTCAACATTATAGTAGCTGAAAGGCTGCCTTGAACCTACCTTGATACATTTTCTCTGGGACTTGGAAACCCAATTTTTGTACCACATTCAAGCCGTGAATAAATATCAGCAATTTGTGCTCATAAATTTATGGCCCCGGTCAGAAGTACTAATTTTGAAAAATGCCACTATCAGCTATTATGTCATTTTCCATAAGCAGAAAGCACCAGTGTGGCACAATGGCATAAAGAAGCCCATTTAAACCACTGTATGTAGGTGTAATTGGACAATATTTTCACTATTTCTCATTCTACCTTTGTGATGCTTAATGTTCTGCTCTGAATTTCCACAAAAAATCCACTTATTTCCTGATATACAATTACAATTTTGTCTCACAGTTAATTTTAAGGCATGCTAAAACACAGGAGTACATCCTAAAGAATGACCCCTGAAACTCAATTATCAGCCAATGCTGAAATTGAGTTTTCAATGTGCAGTGAGTAACAAGATTCAGACTCCTGATTTAAGGCACTCACTCTATTGATAAAATATACTGCAAAGCCTGAAAAGGCTATCAGGTGTATGATGATGGGAACAAAAAGAATCATTAATTCACCCACACATCATTCCAAGCTGAATGACAGGTTAACACACTTGAAAGAACAGGCAAAACAGGAAAATCTTGTAATGAATTAGGATGAAAGCACTTGAAAGATATAAAGGTTGTTTGCATCAAAATTGAAACAAAGTGGCAAGAAGCCTCAGACATCTATTTCAGTTAAGAGCAAATGGCACTTGTTGGAACAGGATAAATTTCAAAATATTGTCCGGGACACTATCTAGGCTTAACTATGGCTATAACAGTGTAAGATGGAAAAGACATGTGAATAAAGATAACAATATTAGCTGAAAGGAGGAATACCTGAAAAACTCCTTGAAATCCCCACACTAGGGAGAAGCAGATGTGACATACTGATGATGCCGATAATTCATGCCTAACCAACATAGGGTTCTATGGCTCAGAGTTTGAAATGTAACTACATTATTTTGCAGCAATGATGTATAGGTGATACTCACCACTCTGTAACAAGCAGCCATAAAAAAATCAAATCACCATTCGATATTTTACCCCTTTTCTCCACTCATCTGTGACCTTCATCATCCACTCAGTACACACACACACAGAGTTCTTTAAATTTGAAAACCAATATAAATTTAGGTGTCTAACAGTCTATCACTGAGCAACAGCTACCTTAGATGGCGGGATAAAAAGTAATAAAAGGACAACAGATACTATCTCCCTCTTTTAGAAATATTTCAGAGTAAGAGAATGAACCACACTGCTGCTTTAGACAATCATAGGACATAAAAATTTATGGTTTTCAAATGAGCAAAGATATAAAAAAATCGAAAAAGAGGATCCATATCTGTTACCAGGCGTTCCAGTTTCTGAGATGATTAGACAATGCTGGTTATTAAAATTAATATTTCTCATGCACTCCTTATTTGGCTAGTTTTCCAAGTGGTGAAGTTCTACAAGAATATAATTGTTTCCTAATGAACTAAGTAGGTTATAATTTCTAAAAACTTCCAGAGAGAGCCCAATACAGGATCTGTACAAAAGAAACACGCTGGGATTTTTGTTTTACTTGGTCTAAAACTTTTCCTATTTTACCTGTCAGAATACATATTCAGTCACTTCTTCATTCTCTCACTCTTCTCTCAGTAAATTATTTGTTTGTAACAAGTGTGATGTTTCCCTTATCTCTTCAATAGCATCAGCTCACAGAAACACAGTTACACACAATATTTCTAAGCACTGGGGTGTCCTGCAGGTAAAAACACTGTGTGGAGCTCCCAGGCATCAACAGCTCTTCAAGGAGAGCTGGATCTTCAGCGTTCCAAGATGAGCATATGGTCAATCATAGAGATAAAATCACACTGTTCTGCTAGTCTCCTTTTTGCTGTATTTACCATCCTGGTCATGGAACACACTACCTTTTGTAAGATGGGATCAAAGGATGCCACAGCATGCAATGTTGTGACATACTGCACATAACAGCACTACTGTCACTCAAAGAGAAACATTCATAATGTAACAGTCACAAGTATCATTTCCTTCAGCAAAGGTATTAAAAGTGGAAAGGGAATGGCCCGTGAAAACAGAAATACACCACTGTACCCATTTGAAGAAGACCTCACAGCCAGGCCCACAAGCAAGGGGTCAGAAAAAGCCACAGTTGGGCAGTAAAGCACAAAGATACAATAAAATGCTGTTTAAATAGTATAAAGATAATACACTCCCTAATTAGTAAAAAACATGAGAGATGTTTTAGACTTAATGTATAATTAAATTCATAAAATGCTAATTATGTAGGTTCCCCTTCTACATAGATATAAATTATTTTTACTGTTTTTGTTTGTCCTCTGAAAATGAATCACTGATGTTTTCACCTAAAGTGTTCACTACTGGCTTTGCATACAGACACACACAGTTTACGTCATCCCCTGCAAAGCACACAAAGGTGATCAAGTATAACTATTGTTTCTTAAGCCTGTGAAGTGGTAGCATACTGAAAACCGCATTTTTCCTCTGCAATTTTGATAGATACGTAATTTACACAAAAATTACTGTATCAAAACATCCTCTCAAACCAGGCTACTGGTAGTCAGAACTACAGAATATATGAATAGGTGAGCTGTTAAGTCTACAGTACACCAGGATGGGCTTGCTCCTTTGCTGCCTTACAATGCCTTTTACAAAGACCAGAGCCTCACAAATTGCACATCCATCTGCTACTGAACCTCCATCTCAACGCATTTGTCTGCTCCTCACTGGTATAATGCCTCATGTTAACTATGTCTACACCTCCCTGCTGGCCTCCTCCCTGTTCCAGCTACACCGTTCATTGGTGAAGGACAAGTGTTTCCTCTCTACTGCCAATTTTCAGGAACAGTTTCACCAAGAAAACTTTCCAACACAGTCAAACCACCCCTTATCAATCGGCCAACTCCAGTCTTACACCACAGAGACACATTTATTTCTGTAGGAGGCACCTTCAGCAGAACATCAGGCTAAGGTGGTTGGCAATATGTGGCAATCATAGCCTGGGATGTGTGTGCTGCTTTGCAGCCTCTGTCTGGGTTAAAAAGCACATGCTGTCCTCCTCCTGTCCACAAGGAAACGTGAATCTATGTTTATGTAGATGTGAAACACAATTAGGTTTGCCACATATATCTGTTGACACTTTGGTTGTTGTTGAGCTGAGGCACCATCAGAATTTAAAACCTGAAAGGAAAGAGCTGCTTTAGGAGACAAATACATTTATTGTCTTCATTACTTAATAAAATACTGTTTGATACCTTGTCTGGTGCCAAGGGAAAGCACTATTGATACGCTATCTTATCTTTTTCAGATCCTTTCTGACATCCTCAAGAGCAAACAGATGGCTAACTACAATGAGTAGGTTCCACCCACATGGAAATTCAAAGGAAAACAAAGAACTACTCACTTTACAGTCACTGCTTCTCTTTGAACTGTTCCATGTACGAGGATGTCAGTTTACCTTACGCAGAGTACAGCTCCAGTCTTACCTGAGCTCTGAAAGGCAGCTGAGAGCACATTGTTCTTCATAGTTCATGATAAAGTAAAAGCAGAGGCTATGCACAGCTCTGTGACACTTCATGAATGTATAAAGTACTCCAGGCTTCTACACACAAGGTACAGAGCCACACATCCTGATCCACACACAACAGCTTGAAGAGCAAGTTATCTCTCCTGCTTCCTAGTACACAACTGCCTTTCACAATCCTGAAGTGAGCTGTTGGCTTTGTTTAATTCAACTAGATGTTTCTTATATCTACAGACAGAAAAAAATAGTATTTTTGTGTACAACGTTCCTCTTAGCACTAAAAAAACATTACAGATGTTCACATCAACAAGGAGGAACACAATCAATGACAAACATGAAATACTTCAGAATAAACATTACATTACAGTACACCTAGCAGCTTAGGAAAACACAGCACACACAGCCTAGGAAACATTCTAAAACAGAAAAAGAAAAAATATTTCCTTTACCTTAGAAGCTCTTATATCCCAAGCTTTAACTTCTGGGCTGAACCCTCCACAAAGGAAAATATTTGACTCTAGAGGGTGGAACTTGAGCGCACTGATCCTAAATTCTGTTTTGCTGCTAAATATCTGCTTCCCTAAAATAAAGTGAAAAGTGGAGATTAAAGTTTGAGCAGAAAATGAAATATGTTATTCATTTCAACTTAGTTTGAAAAATATCAAGGTTGTCAAAGGTGAACATGCTTACATTAACACATTTCAAGCGGGGGCTACTCTAACTTAATGATACAAGACAACTCACTAATTCCTATCCCCATGAGACTGCTCTTGCTTATGGGCCTCTGCACCACTGACTGCTTCCTACCAAAAGGAGAGAATGAGTGGTTTCCCACACTAAGGAGAGGAGTTCCTCCAACGTCCCAGTCCAGTCAACATGCAGGAATAAATATACAAAACCAATGGCTAAATGTTTCCTTACAGACATGACAGAGTCTTCATTTCAGTGAGACAAAAATAACTAGAACAAAACATTGTGTGTACAGAAATACCACATCTCAAGCTATATTACAACTCTTGAGTTGTTTACTTGTCTTTCTGTGAAGGCAGGAGTGAAACTTCATCATGAAAGTAGGAAATAATTTGCATAACATCATATGAAGGCTGTTCCCATGGATACACTGTTCCCAACATTTAATTGTGCACACTAATCTGCACAGGATCCTGTGGCTGGTATCAACTGGATTGTCGCCACTTTTGAAGGCAGCAGAATTCAGCTAGGTTATTTTACAGAACTTTTCCACAGTCCACTGCTTCCTTTCATCCTAACAAATTCATGATATTAATGTACACTCACTGAAATAAAATTTTTGGAACAGTAGCAGGGACCAAGATAAATATATCTGCTCATTTTCACAATAACAACTGTGATTTATATTCTACATACCACATTTAAAGATCTACATTAAATAAAGTTACTGTTTTAAGCCACAAGAGGTGCAGAAGTAAAAAAAGAAAAGAAAAAATCCATTGAAATACTATAACAAAAGCTGCTTAAAATATACTTTAATCTACATTTTTTGCAAGTGATGGTTGTCTTAAAATAGGCTTTCTTAAACAACAGAGGATGCTTTCAGCTAAAAACATTACTGACAGATGTAAAGACTTACTGTTAGGTGTACAATACTGAAAATCATTCATATAGATTTTTTACACTTATTTCATGATCTGGGGCCAATTTATTTTGTTTCATCACCAGTTCCATTTTCTCCATCCACAGAACTCAGTTTACACAGTCTAGAGGCTAAAACTTGACAAATCATTTATTTATTCAGTTTAAAGATGAGAAGAGAAAGATTTTACTTCATCACACATGCTCATCAGGCTAGCAGGGGCAAGGAAATTTAGATTGCAGGGAGCATAAGGGAGAGGTGAGTGTTGTTGTATGGGAATACTGGTATTTGTAGAGGATCTTTGTCCTTTTAAAAATGATTCTCCACTGATTGCCCATGCAAGATCTAAAGGGCCACTCTGTCACTATTAAGTGAAACACTTAATTTAGTCCATAAGTTTCTTCTCCAAAATGAGAAAACAAGTCACAAGGGCAGCAGAGGTTCTCTCAACAAGTCATATCTAATAGTGACCATCTCTCTCCATGGGAGCTTTCAGTTCCCCAACAGCTGTAGGGGGAAAAAAAGACTCCACAGGGAAAGAAGAAAGTATTAAAATCATCAGTTCTAGAAACAACAAGATATTGCTCTCATGTACACCACTATCAGGAGTCATTTGAGGTGGAAAAGCCACTCCCACCCACAGCACTTGAGAAAATACTGAATTTCCCCATGGAGACTCACTAGTCAGTTTAACAGCCTTTTGCTCCCAAAGGAATTTGGTTCCCAGCTTAATAAAAATTCCAGTAGTATAATCAAGAAGTTTTCCATGGGAATACAGCCAGAAATTAGCAAAAATGCAGCCCCAAAGGAATTTGCCTGTCACACAGGATGTCCTGTCACATAAAGGACACATCAAGTGATCACTGTTCTCCACACTGTGTATTGTCCAAATGGCATCAGACGGATACATAACTGAGCCAGTGGAACTCACCATTTAACCTTTTGACAAACAGTGCCTTTACTTTGTTTTTACCTACACAAGACTTCTGAAAACTGCTTTTTCTATAATGTGTACTCATGCTCTCCAGCCTAAGACACAAGAAAGTCAACCAAAAAGATGTGCATTAAATTCAAGATGCATTTCATCTACTAACTACAAGATGTTATCTTTTCCACAGAAAGATTGATTTAACATAATCCATTATTAGTAAATTTTTCAATTTTATCCCCAACCGCTTCCAAATAATTCAATCATTCGCACTAAAATGCTCCAATTCCCTACTCTGTCTCCCCCTGTTTTAAAGATAAATGGGCACTGTATTTGCCCTTTTCTTGTCTTCTAGAGGCTGTTATTTATTCCCAAAGCTCTCAGTGATAGCCACTAATATAATTAAAACATAACAATCTCAGTGTTATGAATTCTACATTACAGCGTAATAATAAATAAAATAAATGCAAACACTTTGAATCTTAGTCACCTCTATACTCTTTATCTCCTTCTTTTTCCTATTTTAAGCTGCTACCTTACCACTTAATGCAGATATTAATCTTACAAACTCAGGCTCTCCAATTAATACTTTGAAATACAACTCTCTCTCTTGTCCTCTCAGTCCTCAAAGTGAAATTCAATCAAATATCTCTTTTTGGAAGCTGAGTACAGTGTTCTGAAGAGTTTGGCATTATTAGATGTATACATTAATTTCATTTTACCACCATGTCACAGAAAAGAAGCAAGACTAGAATGCAGATGAGCTGAGCAGCAGCAGACAGACTCAAAAAGGGAGGATCACGTTATAGAAACGAAACCCCCCTATGGCCAGATTTAAAATTTATGCACAATACACTTGCAGAACTTCAGAAATTTAGGAAAAATGTCCATCTGAGAGATGGAACAAATCAATGCAGAAGATGACACGGAGCAAATTAGCTCATGCAATTCAGGAATTTTAAAGAATGAGTTCAACTCTTAGCCCTTTTCTGTTCAAATTTTATTTAATGTGTTACAGTACTATAAGCAGAAATTTGCTGCTTACCCTGCTGTGATGGAACTATCCCTGAAGCTTTGGAAATCCAGCTTCAGCATTTGCTAGAGATCCTACTCCCCCTTTCTGAAAATCGTTATTTACAGTTATGTTTGGCTTTTTTTACAATTATTCAGTTTATTAACATTAAATATTCAACTTTGGGGGGCCTTATTTTATATACTGCAAAAGATGGCCTTGGAGCAGAAGACTCCCTTATCCATAATAGAATACAAAAGGTGTAATTCAGCAAGATTGTATATACCCTTATTGTGTATATATTTATCACATTTCAGTTCCTATAGGCAGCATTACAAAGATTCAACCAACTCATAGTCTAGAAAATTATGTCTTCTGAAAAGCTCCTTGGCTAATTGAAGGAAAATCCATACCACGTATCATTTTCTTGTACAAGAGCCTGTTATTCCAAAGCAGAAAGCAAATTTTCTTCTCAATATTTAATTTGCACAATTTCGGTAACAATATATACTATATTTTTGCAGTGTGTTTTACAGTACTTAAAGGCTTTAATTCAATTCTTCATGCATTAAAGGCTCACCACTCACACACACAGGATGGAAAAAAATCTTAAAAACACATTGAATGTATGTTTCTGCTTCTTTATGTAGCAGCCTACTGTGAAAGTGCTCAACTATGAAACCAGATGTTTTAAAGGCTATTTAACATTGTGAATTTTTCACAGAGCATCAGCACAGTTACCAGGCACAGGATGCTTTTGTAACTGGGTTTAGTGGTCCTCAAGTTCACAAACCTACCTGCACAACCAAAAATAATTTACTTCCTTACTCTAATCTGTGAGGAAAAGTGAAACCTGAGACTTGCAAGGACATGAGAGCAATCTTGCTAAGCAGAACGGATTTCCCTACTGTGTTTACAAAAAGACATAAGACAATATATACAAAAAAAATTCATTACAGTCACAATCTCTCTCATGCACAATAGTAAGAAAAAACATTCAATTGATCAGATATAATTTGTTCTTAACAAATCAATGTTGACTGTTACATCTCCATTCAGTATCTTGGTGTGCTCACAAATGGCTTTATGATTTTTTCAAGAAGCAAAGTTATATTAACTACATGGTTTTCCTAATTTTTTTCCCCTACATATTCACAAGTTCACAGCATGCAAAGATGCTTGAAATAATAAATCATTTTATCTTTTATTCTTTAAAATGTCCCCAAAATAAATACTTTTCTCTCTTCTTTTTGCAAAGACTTTACATCAATGAGTATGAAAAGCAAAATACTGTTACTTCCTAGCTGGAGAGCGACCTCTAAACTATATTTAACATATTCCATAAAACTGTTGAATCTTGGGGGAAACCTTTGACCTCATATCAAGGGTGCCTGCATGCACTCAAAAGAAAAAAAAATAAAATCAATCACCTCGGCTTTTATCTGAGGTATCATATAAAACCTTTCTGCATTTTAAAACATACTATCTAAATAGTACTGGGAGAGAAAGGGAGGAACAGAAGAAAGCCACAGCTCTCCTGAGATGATGTTTAGGCATGAGAACAAAAACTCCTACGTGAACAAATACAATTACATTAAGATAAATTATTTTATATCTATAGGACTACCAAATTAGAATAGAAAAAAATACATAGAAAAGAAAATTAGAACCATCCTCTTGGCGGTACAAAATGTTCCATTAAGAAACTCTCCCATTATAACTCTGCGGAAATGATAGTTGAAATCAAGCTCAGTCCATGAACTAAAATACAACTGCAGCATTTGGTAACGTAGGAAATGTGCCAAAATTTCTTGGAACATTCCCTCTGTCATAATATTAAAGAAATGAAAAGTATCTAAAATATGCAAATAGTAACAACCCAGCCAATGTTCTGCCTATGCTATTATACCAATTCATTTGTGACTAATGAAAAATCCACTGATGAATAAAACATACATTCCAAAAATAAAATAGTTATAAATAAATTTTAAAAATACAATTACCCTTCTAAAGTTGGTAGAGCATCTCCACTACATCTGGATGTAACAGAAGGTAAATGTCAAATGTACTTGACCTAGAATTGTTTTAAAAGCAATTTTTTTCAGTGCTCTCTGAATATAACACTATTTACTACTCTGTAAATAACAAAGTGTCTGGACTCTCAGTAGAAGAAAATGACTGTGAGTGTGGTGTTATTAGAGATGAACAAAACCAGGGAGTCTGAGACTGCTGCTTTATCATCACATTTGTGAAACCATTCAAAAGGCTTTATTTTTATAAAGAAATAATGTATATAAAAATAGAACAATAAAAAAAAAAATTAACTAGTACCAGGCAGCATCTCTGCAGTTTTTGGATCTACCAATATTTATGAAACTCCATATTGCAGTACTTAACTTGCCTCGTGCAAAGTGCAACCAGAGAACCACTCATGTGAATGACTCATGGATAACCTTGAGTTCCTTAAACATTTTATGCATATTTTGGATCAGACCCATAACTCTGAATGCATACAACGGCTTTTAAGAAAATCATACTTGTGGAGAGTCTTAGCTTGACATTCTGATGTTAGGACCATTGAAGATGGTTACTTATGGGTCTGTCCACTGAAGTCCACAGCTTCTCTTAACAGCCTGCTTTAGTGTTTGATGACATTTGAGTTAAGCCAACAAGTTTCTGTGTTTCTATATTTGTCCTTTTCCTCTTTTCCTTTCATTGTACATCTCTGAGAAGAGTCTGGCATCATTTTCTCTACATCCTAGGTAAATACTTCCTAATTTGCCCTGGAGTGACGCTGACCTTCTTTGCTGCAAGAGAACATTGCTGATTCATATGCAGCATCTACAACTCCCACATATTTTTCTGCAAAGCTGCTTTCTAGCCAGTTTATCACCAGCCTGTTCTGCTGCACAGGATTACTCCATTCCAAATGCAGGACTTTGCATTTGTCCTTGTTGAACTTCATGAGACTCCTATCAGCCCATTGTTTTTTGCTTGCCACATCTTACATATTCTTATACATAAGAACTTTGATTAAATACACATGACAAGGGCAAGATGTCTGATGCTGTAAAAATGCAGGATTTCAGGATCTGTTTTCTATCCTTACATCAGGATTTCTACGCCAATGACAAAAATTCTGTTTCATGATTAATGGGATTGCAGTGTTTGCTTCTCTTCTGATGTTGTTCAGACCATAAAGATAAAACAAAATCACTCCAGAAAATGCAATGTATTAGGACAAGGGATACCCAAACTAAAGTCCAATCTTAGAAATCAAGTTTACTGGAGAATTTATTCCAGCACTGTTTGTTAAAACTATGCTGGCATGTCTCTCTGAGGAATGTCATAACTAGATGCCATCAGACCCATAACAATTAGCCAGACAACAGTTCTGATTTAATAGGGCAGAAACTATGTTCCTAACAGAAAACTAACAGAAAATTACACACAAAAATAAAAATTTTAAAAAAAACCCAGACCCAAAAAAAACCAAAAACACCTGTGCAGCTCAATAGCATGCATGTACTAAGCCATATTTGCAACATTTCCTAAGCTTTTAAAATAATTCTCTTCAGATCATTAGGTTTCTTTTAGTGAAGAACACGTAGCAATTTTTATAACACAGATGTAATATATAACATTTGTACTGAAAACAAAGATAAGATTAGATTTTAGCAAACAACACAGAAAAGTGTTGAACCAGAACAAAATATACGAGATACAAGAGCATAGAGTGTTAAAGAGAGCGTTATTATTTATAAAATCCCATTGGCATGTGTTTACTGCATTTAAACATGCTAGTAGTTAGTTCAGACTAGCAGTGGAAAGTAATTAAGACTGAAGTCCAAAAGGTATCTGAAAATCCTCTGTGAAAGAACAGTTCTAACATCTATCTGAAGTTAATCAAAGAAGAAATCATCTCAGCACTGATGAAGAGTGAGGAGGAATGAATGATTCAGTGAACTAATGTAAATCAAAATCTTATAGCTGCCTTAGTGTTTTTCAAATGGAAATGAGGCTTTTTATATAAAATTGATTTGGATTCCAGAGGCAAACTGCTCACCCTGTTTCTCTGAAAGGAACTGACTGAAATGTATGAAAAGAAGAGTAACTTTACAACAGGGAAGGAACTCAGAAATTGCCTTGCATGCGTAGGAAATCAGAATAAAATTCTGCTCACTCATATTACACTTTTCCAAATGAGGTGTGTATCACTGAAAGTCAGGTCCAAACATCAACATGACAACTGCAGTTCAGAGAAACTGCAAGGGCTCCTGTGTTCTTTATATAAGGCAATAATGAATATCTGGTATTTTCAAGGATATAAGCTTTCATTTTACACATATAGTTTACTTAAGTAGCTAGACGCACTACATAACTCACCTGTCAATAAGGAAAGAACCATCTATAAACTTATCTGCTTTGAAACTTAGTAAATATGTCTTGTTCCTGTTGTCATTTCCTAGAGCAGTATAAATGAACTACTACAATCAACTTAATCCAGACTACTATCCCATTGCTGAATAGTTAAGTCAAAGAGATGTTAGAAATTAAAGTATATGATTTAAATCACGTATCTTTGGAATTTGTGCTATGATTTAAACGAAATGAGATTTTTCCCACAATCATCCCTTCAAATGACTCAGACACATAAAATCTATATTACTACTATAAATCCCATTAAAAAGACAGCCATTCTGTTTAGGATTTGTAAGCATTACAGACAAAAGTAAATCTGGGATTATTAAATTCAGTTATACGTGAGACTAGAAAGGTTGCTGTATTGAGACTGAAAATAAAAAAAAAGACAAGAAGTCTAACAAATTAATGACTTGATATATTAATCTCATGTACTATTACATCAGATATAAAAAGCTCCCCATTAAAAAAACTGAATATTCTCAGAACATCAGTATTCCATAACACATTTTACATTCCCACACTACAACAGCTCCCTTTCAGCCATCACTGAACTTAAATACTTCTGGTACAACAATTGTTGAGAAAAACAAATTCTTAGAGCAAGGAAAAGAATCTTTTTTTCATGTGAACAATCTTAAAAAATTTCCTTGGCCACTTTCCTAGTTCATCTGAATAGGATTTCTGCTCTCCAGATATTCAAATACAATGTAGTCCTTGCTTTTATGTAAGAGAAAATCCTCTTAGACAAAAACTGCTGGCAATTTTTGTAAGAATTTTTACTGTAGTAAAAACATCTTCACAGGAGTTAAACACTTAAAAATAAATTAAGTGAAAAACATAAAATTGCATCTCTTCCCTTGACAGAGACCTAATTCATTTACACACACACACAGATGTCCTATTATGCACAGCCCCAGTGAACACTGCTGGTAACGTACATAAAGGAGAGAAGAAATATAGCTGACAGAAGCACCTCAGTTTGTGAAAGAGAAGAGACAGCATCCAGGAAATTAGTTGTTAAGGTTAAAACAATCGAATCCCAAACCGAATCCACAAATGCATCAAAGCAACCCAAGTTCAGTCTCAAGGTTTCATACCGGAATTTAAGTTTCTATGCTCCTAATTAAGGTCCTGTTCAGAAAAAAAGGAAAAACAAACAAACAAACAACAACAACAACACACAGCACCCAATTAACTTTAGGCACAAACTTAAAACCAACCCAACTGAGAATGAGAATGAGAACGAGAACATGTTTCAATTAACCATATGTATAAATGTTACTGAAGGCAGCTTTAAGAGGCTGTTCAAACACTTTAATAAATGACCATGACAGAGCATAAAAAATACACATTTCATTCTATTCATCTGTGTAGTATCTGACAACAGAAATTACATGTGATCATAAAGTTAAAGATGTTCCAGTTTTCTCAAATTTCTCCAACTACTCTTAATTGCCAAGACATATTTTTTAAAGTAAGGACATGTTTCAAGAACTCTAACTTTCACATACAGATTTTATCTATATTTTATAAGAAAGAATAAGGCTAACAAGATCCCAAGTTACCTGTACACAATAAAGAAAGGGCTATAATGCACCCTTCATGACCTTTACCTGTTTCTACATCTGTTAAATGCAGCGTGGAATCAAAGCCCCCACTGAGGATCCTTCTTCCACAAGATGACCACTGGGCAGCTCGAACAGCACAGGAGTGACAGGAGTATGTTTTTAAACAGCAGCCTGTATCTACAGCATCCCATACCTTAAAAAGAAGGATAAGGACAGCTTTATAAAGAATCACAGTATTTTTTCAATGTGCTGATAAGTAGCTACAGCAAATCATTGCGATTGAGAAAGCTTTGCATTCTGGAGTTGTATCAGTGAAGCTGAAAAGATTGTTAGAAATAATTGCATGGCTGATTAGAATTAGGGTATTTTACTAACAAGGCACAAATCAGTAATACAAATAATGTATCCAAATACATTTTACCTTTAAATCATTTTTCTTCCAAATTTTTGTCTCTATCATATCTTGCTTTCCGTCAAGTAAGAGGAATCCTGGCAGATTACAGCATTCACATCTGCCTATACATAGGTTTTTATCACATTTCTCACCAGGTTTGCAATTTTAAGTGGAATTTTATCTTAACTTCACTGAGAAAGCAGAAAAGGATATTATTTATCACACAGCCGCATGGAGATTTTTAAGGATAGGTCTGAGTCCTCTCATTTTTCAGTTTCTTCTGGACAGAATCAGGTTCATGTTGAGCAGTTCTGAAAATCCTGTTCTACTAATTATCCAATGTTTTATATGTAACAAGTAGAACTTTCAGAACATAAATCATCCTGCTCATATTACAAAAAGGCACTTGTTTCCAAGTCATATATTTTAGAAAATACAACTACTTTGAATTTAGTTACCAGATATAGTTGACAAAAATTAAAAGCACATCCTTTTCCTGGTTTTCTTTTTGTCATGGTTTTAAGATAAAATTAGAAGTTTAGCAACAAATGACCCATATGAAGATCCAGTATGATCACTTCTGTGACAGAAGGCTAAATATCAGAACTATTTTCCTATGAATATTCTTCTTCACTAAAAGTTAGATTATGAAATATCTTACGATTGCACAATACAATACCTGTTGAATAATAAAACAGATAGCAAATGCTATAAACATACCAGTAAATCCTACAATTTCATTACTTCTAATATTAGTAGTACAAATAAATCAACACTTTGACACTGCTTCATGATAATTTTATTGCAGTTACTGTAAACCCAAGGCAGTTTATTTCTTTAAAGTCACCATTTTACTTCATGGCGGTTCCCTTTGCAATTATTCATTTTCATCCTGCAGAAACATGCAGCATGAAAACAACGTTGCCTGTAAGCTTGGAAGGTTATCCTGAATTTTGGCAATTCTAATCAACTTCTCCATTATAAGATTGTTTATATAATGCCAGGAACAGACCAGGCAACTAACAAAATACCAACAAATTACTTCTTTTTTTAAATTGAGATAAAATTCAACCTTCATGTATGTTAACACAAGAGCAATGAAGTTAGTACTGAAAATACAACTAAGTACTGAAAATACAACTAACTGCATGTTTGTGCATTTTAAAGGATGTTAAAAACAACTTGGTACATCAGAAAACTTGAGTAGATGTTTGCTTTCTTGTGGGAATAGCACAATTCACAATACAGGAGAATGTAAAGAGGGAGAAAAAAGTGAGACTTTGGGTAATGCATTTTTATCTTCAATTATATTTTCTTCTTACTGGACAAAAAGGACTTGCTGACAGTATCATTATTATATAATGCATACTCAGAAGAAAACATTCCATAATAGAAAATTATTTCATCAAAGGATCTTCTGTCATGAAGCACAGTTCTGCAATGCAAAGCAACCAATTATCATTAATTACTTGAATAGCCAGTTAAGACTGGAACCATGATAGCCATATCCTTAGTGTTCTACTCTATTCACAAGAAAAGAAATCAGGAAAATTTTAATATTAGACTGCTTTCGAAAGTAAGTTTCTCTGCTTTAATGACTTTTAATGATTGTTTCAAGTTTCACAGTATTGAAAAACGGTTAATTGTGTCTTAGAGGGCTTTTAATATAAGGAAGCTAATGAATGAATCTAGATGACAGGAAAATAGGTGGTACATGCTTCAGATATTTTCTGTCATGTTTTAGTGATTAAGTACGAAAACTCAATGTTCCCAAGAAGGGTAAAGTAAAGCAAGTTCAACAGCACTTCTGAGTTCCTGCTTCATTAAAACAAGCTGTATAACTGGAAAAAGCACACCCCTGAAAAAGCACATTTCCCTCCATTATGTGAGACTGAACAAGTGACCCACTCCTGTGGATGAGACCGCTCACCACTCACAAGGGACAACTTAGGAAATACCACATTTCTCCCCACTCTTTTGCTTTCCATCAGCTCTTTTTTGCCCAGGTAATGGTGGTGTTGCAATGTTTTCTGGAATTTGAGTCACATGGGCAAGTCAGTCTTGACTGAGGAAATTCACTTAGTTTACTGCCAATTAACATAAACTTCATAAACATTATGAACAGTAACCAGTCCATCCGTTCTTCTTATAAGAATCCCCAAAACAACGAAATATGCAACTATTATTAGAAAAATAATACATGTTCCCATATTACCTCCCCTAAATCCGCAACTATTAACTAATTAATTATTATCCAATACTTAAAAGAAATAAACAGCCAAGACTCAACACTCTGAAACTAGATAGCTATTTTCAAAGATTTTCTTCAATGTCTTTCTGTCATTAAGGTATTACGAAAGCTTTAATTGCATTTTTTCCAGATTTATTAAATTTGGCTTTAATTTGTCAAACTGGTTCATATTTCACTACTAGTTCTTACTCTTTTGTACTTCTCTATTTCTAACACTGCATTTCCATTTCTTCTCCATCAATTGCTTTCATTTCATTTCCTCCCCTATTATAAATGTATGGTGATTACATAGTTATCTGCTAGGATTCATATATGGGGCCAAAATGGCAGGTACAAACAGCCAAGTGACAAAATTATACTAGAGATTTCTTTACAGAAGCAATTTTCTTTTTACTTTCTCTGAGGCACATTGTAATTCAATTGCTCTTTCACGTTCTCCACAACATGTCGAAATAAAGGCTTTAGGAGTTGCTTGCTTTCCTGTATAGATTAGAAATGCTGTGAAAATACTGTAACCTCTATTTTAGGTAACATAACCATACCTCCTCACCCTTGTGATCAAAAGTTCACAAATCACATAAGCAACTACACAATATAAGAGATAAGATTTATTATAGATTATGTTTTCAGGTCCTATTTTCTGACTGAAAGCTTTGAGGAAAACAGCCTTTTAAAATAAAGTAGTTTGGGTTGAAGATAATAAAAACTCTCTTGGTAAGAGTAAGCCACAGAAGGAAGCATGAGAAGATAAGCACTTGATACTCAAGTAAACAGCAGTCACACAAGAAGGTTCCAAGGTCTGCTACACTATCAACCAGCTCATAAGATACAAAAGAAAGGCTTTTATCTTACTGACCATCCAAACTAGGAATTCATTCCTCAAAAAAAAGTCACAGTAACATAAGAAGAGCAACCAAAGTAATAGGAGAACTCATCAAGCATAAGAAGCCTGATAAAATAGGAACTGAGCACATCTCTTTCATTGCCATTCTATGACTATCTATAATGCACTTGCCTTCAAGCAAATTAGATTGCAGAAAAGAAAACCTAGCAGCCTGACTTTTAGAAACAGAAAGGTGCATCTATTCAAACAGGCAGTCATTAATTGCACAGTGAACCTGAGAACAATGATTCAATTGTGATAAATTAGAGGTTGGAAGCAAGTATGAGGAATTAAGCTGTATGCATTTTGAATTTGCATGCAAAAAGGAGCTACAGCAGAGCCAGTCAAGAATACTAAACAAGAAATTAATTTCTGGAGCATGTGTAATGAAATTAAAAACTTTTTAGTGGATGGATTGAAGTTAATTTCAACATAACATCCATACTAAAAGAACTCTTCCTCTTCAATTTAGTCAACTTGTGCCATTCTTCAGTAGTTACCAACTTCCTCTGTCAATGGCTCCTAACGAAGAAGTAGCCAGTAAGAAATAATTTCAAACTTCTCAATTAATATAAATAAAAAGATGGTATTTAAGAAACAGCCCTGTTCAAGTATGATGTGGGATAGTACTGATAGCACAGAAAGTATAAAGGATTACTATGCTTTGAACTAGAACAGATTATGTTCCCTTCCAAAGCACACTCAGGTTGCTCCACAGACTTCTGAAGAGACATGAGTCTCTCCTTTCCATTTTTGGAACATCACTCCCTGATGTGTCTCACAGAGACAAAACTGATTTTGTTTTTCTACTTTGTTTTTTAACTGCAGAACTGAATTCATGTCTGAAAGTTGAACATGCCATATCTGCTAACATGCATAATTCAAGGGAATGGTACTCTCTGAACCATATTGCTTTTCTAATCTCATCAGTATCTAAATACTGTGATTTCTAAGAAATACAGTAGAGAAGGAAGTCCCACACTATCTATAGAAAATCATGTATTTTCAAGTTTTCAAAGCAGGCTCAGAACAGTACTTTAAAAGGTTCTTTGAAAATCAGTGGGCCAGAGGGCAGAAATAGTCTCACTGAAAAACTATAAAAAGATATCTTCTGCTGCTACTGCTTCTTCAGATTCTCCACTTGGATGAGGTGCGGCTTTGGGCAGGATTGCAGGAGCTAAAAGGGCCCTTTGGGTATCTCCAACCAACAGTAATAAGGATAAGGAGTCACTCACATAAACAGGTACATTCTTTTGTTCATAAAACTGAGGCAAGATAATGCTAGGAAGAAAAGCAATAAATAACCAGGCATCAGATTTGGTAGGTTTGCCTAAGTCTCTCCAGCCACTGCATGATTGAATAAAACAAATCTGATCTTGAATGTAATATGTATCAATTTCTAAAGTAACTACAGGAACATTTAGAAAGTTTCATTCTTGTTTCATTTCATGTCTTCTTAAAATATTGAGCTACAGATTATAGTTGTAGTACAAAGTAAAATTTGTTGAAAAATCACAAAAGAGATCACTTGCACTTTTATGCCTAAATATGTAGTTAAACTGTGTAAAAACTCTGAGCTAGGTTCCAGCAAAAACTATGAGCCAAGGTCTCACTTTATGTATAACCTGCAAGTGTCAATAAAGTTATTTTCATACAATGATGAAGGATGTTAATAGATGTTCAGGTCATTATATATACTATGATTGATGTCATTTTGGACATACCAACCTAATTTTTAAACCAATTGTCCCAAAAAAGTCTTTCACCAGGATTCTGTATAGCTAGATAAAGCTAACACATTTTCAGATGTGTTAGATTCCTTGCTCCAGGAATGTTTAAAGTGTTCTAGGGAACATATTTTAAATTACATCCATCTTCCTAATCTAGACACGGTGTAAGAAGTATATATCAATGCTGTCATTTGAACAAGCACTTACAGATTTCCACTAGCTTTCTTCTTGCAGCAGTTGTAACTCAACACACAATTATCTTACTAATCCAAAGCAAAGAACCAACTCTATTATTGATCTAGTATCCGAATAAGAGTTTGCCTTTCAGCATTTTATTACTAGATTACCCTTACTACTGTAGAAATGAGGGGAATGGAAAGCAGCAAAATGTAATAAACTCAATTAGCGGAGACAGCCAGCATCTAAATTCATTATTTTTTCCACCAAAAATTTTAATATTAAAGTGTTTCAAGCATAATTACCAGACCACTGAGGTGGAAAATCTTCTCTTTCACAAAACAAACAAATAAACAAAAAACAAAACCAAAAAACAAATACAACAGTATATTAGATATAAGGTAGCCGTTATTTTGTAGGGGCCTTTATCCAGGCAGAAGCATTTTAAGTTATAATACTAGCAGCAGACCAGTAACCAAGTCAGCACTACTACTAGAAACTACTCAGTGATACAAAACCTGATTTACAAACATGTTAACAAGCCTTAATCCTGATGAATCCAGCAAGGGCTGAGTTAAGTACAAGCATTACATTAGCTTCATGCCAACCATGCCTATGAAATACATTTCCAATTATTTGGTTTGTTTTATTTTAATCTTCTCTCCCACAGAAACCCAGCAGCCCTTTCCATGAGGAAAGCTCTATAATTGTTAATTGTAAAGCTTCATTTGGGTGGTTTCGCCATTAACAGGAAAATAAAAATCTAATCAAAAGTGTACTTGGAGCTGCCAGCATCCCATAAAATGATTTTAAGAAAACACTAATAAGATAACAGCAAGATAAAACATTGACATTTTCAGCCGGCAAAGGGAGAGACAAGAGAAGTAAAATAGAATTCCATAAAAAGAAAACAGAAACCCCACACCCTGTGACAAGAGCTATCCATTTAATTAAATACAATAAGGGAATGTTCTTGGTAAAGCTTTAACAACAAGAGCTACTACATTTCACCTAAGCACGTTTGTTGGCAAACAGACCTAATGGTTCCTTACTTCAAAAGTCAACTTGTAGCACAAGGAAAATCTAATCAACCAATGAAAATGGAAAACATAAATAATTTTAGAGTATACAAATTGGCTGGGGTTTTGCTAATATAAATAATTAATGTTGCCTCCGTGGAAACCTTTCAAGTCAAAACTGGCAAACAGAACTCCTAAGAAGTAAATTATATTTTAAAAAGGGTAACCGTAAAAGAAATGAACAAGACTGATATAAATATTTCATAGACATTTCTATTAGAGAATTTGTAAATTGCATGTTCCCATTGTATCAAAAGTGTCCTCAGGACATACTAATCTCATCTACAAAAACTCTTTTTCCATCCACTTGGTTCATAAATGGATAAAGTAAAGAAAACATGGGCACTAGTGAATTCATATTTCTCGGATGTCACAGACAAGATGAATAGCTCGGACAAAACCTTATTTCTATTTGGTGGTTTCAATACTCTTTCTCCGTTAATTATATGCAGTTTCTGGACAAACAAGCTCAATCCTCCACCCTTTCATGGCCTTCTCAGAGGATTCATGTCCAGGTGTTGGACTGCACATACACACAGCTGGTGTCCAGACAAAATGATACCAGACACAGACAAGTAACACGTGCCTACATGCTGCAACGTGAATTATGAGAATATTAATAACACAATTATTCAGAAATAAGCCCTGCTGTTCTTATAAACTGAAGCTAAAGATTAGAATTAGTTTGTTTATAAAGGATGTTTACCTAAAATTAACATCTCTATCATAAGAACTGAAATACTGTCAAAGTATGAACAAGTTCAGGGTGAAATCTTGGCCTGCGCCACATCATTTACAGGAAAACAGCTAAAAGTTTCAAATTACTCATTAGCAGTTCTATGTGGGTACTATCATGACACAGCAACTCATTGCAAATTTTTCTTTTTATTATGGCAAATTTGTAGCTGACCTTGTTGAGCTGAAGTTGTGCCAGGTTTGTAGTGAACTATTTCCATTCAACACCTGAGCTTCACAAAAAGAAAAAAGCTGAACACGTAGTTTCTTTCAGGCTATTTGCACAGAACAACATAAGCAGTGGATATGCAATAATCTACTTCTTCATGACACCAGGCTTCTGAGCCACACATACAGATAAAATAAAGAGCATGTCATGAGAAAGCTTCCTCTTGGATAGCACATCAATTCAATATACACATTATTGTTATTAAACAACGCAGAAAAATTTTACAAAAGTCAGTTACCACCATATTATTGCCAAGACAGACGGGGTTGTAGAAGATTATACCTAATAAAACAGTAAATCTATTAGTTCCTTTATTTGGCAGAATGGTAACTTATGAGGTTTGTTATATTTAACAAACAAATGAAAAAATTAAGGAGACCTTAAATTGTGCTGCTGCAGTCCCCTATGAAGTGCAATCATGAGAAGGTAAAAGTATTCCAGTGCAAGTCCTCAGAGAGACCATTAAGGTGCTATTAAAAGACCATTATAATATTTAACTTCAACAGCAAAGCTATTTGATTACAAATCTTACCATCATTTTAAAGAGAGGAATGCAATTTCACCAAAAAGACATATTCTATCTCACAACAACCACATCACCCTCATTTTGGTTCTTTTATTTGCAATTTTAAAAGTTCATTAACCCTATGCTTGTTTATGTAAGAATTAAGGTCCAAGTGGTCCAATTCCAGATGTGTTGTCATTTACAAGAGTCATTAATGTAGATGTGGGTTTAATAAGCTTTAAGCTTTTGATTGAGTTTGAAAATTTGGATTTTAATCTCTCAATGTTCAAGTACCTACTACAATTTATCCTCCTAACTGAGGGACTATTAACACCACTACTAATTTATGACTAAGCAATTAGCAGTTTTATACATATATAGTGTAAGTATGGAGTTAAGAACAATTCGACAACATATTTATGACCATCTGATAAGCATCTGGGTCTAGAAAAATATTGCAAAATTACTTTTTACATTCATTAAATACAAGGTGATTTGTCATCATTGGGCACTGGAGATAGCTTCTCCTTTCAGTCTAGAGATTCTCTAACCTTTGCATCCCTTTCCACCAGAAAGACCATTTCCCTCAAAATCAAAGTCATGTCCGCAGAAAGTTCGGGTTATTTCAGATGCATTGACAAGGCTAATCTGGCAGTTATCCTGACACGGCTCTGCCACAGGAGAGTGATCAATAGTTTAAAAGGCAGGAGGTGTGTCAGGGAGTGCTATCTGGGCCTTGGCATGTTGTGACCCTGCAGCACACACAATGTTTATGGAGAGCATCCTCTCTCCACACACCAGCACAACCACATCACAACACGGATGACTTGCTGCCGAATGCAGACCAGACACATGTTCCTATGGGTGAGCAGGGCAGAATCCAACACAGGCACCACCTGGGAGAGGGGTTCAGAGGAACAAGAACCAGACATTCTGTTGCCAAATACATTTTTTAAAACACACTGTTAGAGAATGTGCTATCAAGTGGTGATAACCCACAGCGCATCAACTGATAGCAATACTAAAGTGTATATCAATCTGTTTCAGTGTCCAGAACTGAAACAGTACACAGACTACACAGCTACCTTGCACCAACTGTCAAGTAATGCACTCTTCTAAATCACCTTTTATGGATCCCTTAAAAGAAAACTGTGTTCCCAAGTAAACACTAATCACAGACTTAAGACATTACTGCTACCTATTAAATTTTTTAGAGTACCATTGCATTGTTGAAGTTGATTGCTACTGTGCAAGCTTTGGCCTATCATTTGTTATGAAGGTACTTCAGCTCTGAACCTTTAACCCAAAATAAATGAATACTGATTATCTTCAACAGCAGCTGATTTTTCAACTCTGATAATTACAGGATAAAGGCAGGAGAGAGGCAAGACTTGGAACCAATATATCTTCCTTGAGAAATAAATTATCCCACACCATTTAGAAGTAGAAAAAATTTTCCCCAGCCAACCCAAAATACATGTTTCAGTGTCAAAGTACTAAACATTTATGCACTGTTTAAATAATACCTGGAATAACTAGAATGACTTAGGCACTTAAAGTCAATTTGGAATTCGAATAGTGACAGCAGTATTATAAAACAGCATAGACAGATCTAAATTCTACAAATGAAAGAGTATCCCACAATGTGCTGCACATACTTGACGTTAAATAACATTTCCAGTGAACACCTAGTTAAGATATGGCACCAGAGCTTTAAGTTTTAGAGGCACAAGGTTTAATCAATAAAGTCTGTGTGGCAAAGAAGTTTGTTTTCTAAACAGAGAAGAGGGCTACAAGTTTTAAAATATGCATTTGTTCTTAGCATCACAATGTAACACAAGGTACATTTGTATTACGATGCAGCAAAAATGCATTCTAAAGCAACCAAATCAGTTTCAACAAATTAAATTCAGTAGGAGCTAACAATACTAGTAGCACAGGTTCCACACCCACTAAAATAAAAAATATTAAAACAAACTCAGTAAAACCTTGCCATTAAAAATACTCCCAGAAAAGTGAGCAACTGAAGTACTAACACAATTCAAAGTTCCTCAGACATCATCTGAATTTCTCTACAGGAATGACTGCCATCCCAGAGGGAATATAAACCAAAAACTGAAAAGACATGCCAGAGAACTATAGAATTTTATCAACTATTTAAACTATAATCAAGGTTGGCAGAGACACAGAGAGGTGTGAAAAAGCAGTCTAGTTTCTGGTAACACACACTAGAGCTTTAATTAATGTGTTAATTAGAACCTTTAGTATAAAACTGTTCAAGACAGTCAACATACAATTGCTAGCATTTTTTATTAGTTATGTCTCTTGACAGTATCAAAGTTGAGAGTAAAGTGACATGTTTATTTTCATAACTTTTATGTGGTTTTTTTTCTACACAGCCAAATGAAATCTTCACAGTTCTAGCCTCCTTCCTGGAAACCAAAATATCATTAGTAACAAAATTCTCCTGAAACCATTTTATTTTCCTTTAAAAACTTCAGGGAAATAAATTACACAGATAGACTTTCAAAACACATTGATTCTTTCTAAAAAAGCACAGACTTTTTTGTTAGAATGTTTTATACCACATGTATAATTTAAAAGACACCACAAAATTGTAGATGCTTGCAGAATAAATTCTTCACTCAATGAAATCAAGATCTCTAAATATACTGATCCTTCTTTTGACTTTTATTCTGATAGCTTGTTTTCCCCATTCTTATTTGTTCTTAAAAAGGAGAGATTCTAAAAGAATGAAGATGTAATAGAGGTAAGACCAGTATTTTTTTCCCTTGTCGTGGGTTACCAGCCCCCCCTGGGCTGAAACGGTCAGGCCCAGGTATAGTTCCGGAGAAAAAGCCAATCAAAAGTTATGGTAACGCCTCTGCTAATGACATATTTAAGAAAACGGAAGAGAAGGTGTGTGTCGCAGTAAGAAATTCAGCCGCCATGTGAGGAGAGGGGCAGCAGGCCCCAAGTTGGGGGGCCAGGCCCTCTCCCCCGGCCTTGGGCCGGCGGCAGGTATGAAGTCTCTCCAGCCGGGATGTGTAAGAGAAACAAACTCCAGAGAGAAAACTGCCCAGCTGAAACATGCTGCAAGGATTCCAGCTCCGGCGGAGAGCAGAGGACGACTTGAGATAACCAGCAGCTTCAAGGTCAGTTCTAGCAAGAGAAGAGTCGAGACGAGGGGGGAGAGGCCCCCCTTCTCTCCCTGCAGC